>OW387144.1:36509820-36914820 GCA_936440205.1 Lepidonotus clava | reverse complement strand
CTGGGGAACAGCACTCTCTGAGTGATACAACAATAAAATGTGCTACACTAGACCTTGACAATGTCATTGAAAATAATTTCCATCTATTTGATTTTAAAAAGGCATGGTACAAAGCACTGCTTCAGCCTTGAAGAAATCAGTAGTCTCTCAGATTAATTTGCATTAATATTTCTGATAGATAATAACCATCCTTTGAAAAATGTATTGGTTAAATTACTTGACTTCAGTGGTGAAATAGGATGGTATGAGGCTTCCACCATTCTCCTAGGAAGAGGTGTAGGTAGGTTATGGAGGTTATGGAGACAGACAGGGGATCTGTGGCCAGGCCTAAAAAAAAATTGTAGGCGTATATGACAGGCGCATCCGCACCTCCCCAGGCCCAGCGGTGCCACCAAAACCCGAACCGAAAAGATAGAAAGATACCCCTGGATGCGGAGAGGAAATCCTGAAAAGCACAGCCTCCTGGGAGGTGTTCGAGGGCGGTTTCCGACCCCCTCCAGATGGGCATTGCCTCCCAGCGCCACAGCCAGGCCCAAAAAAATGTAGGCGTATATGACAGGCGCATCCGCACCTCCCCAGGCCCAGCGGTGCCACCAAAACCCGAACCGAAAAGATAGAAAGATACCCCTGGATGCGGAGAGGAAATCCTGAAAAGCACAGCCTCCTGGGAGGTGTTCGAGGGCGGTTTCCGACCCCCTCCACATGGGCACTGACCCTCAAACAATGCATACTTTTCTCATATGATAGTCAGGTTATCTGAAAGACAGAGAATTATACTGGGGAACAGCACTCTCTGAGTGATACAACAATAAAATGTGCTACACTAGACCTTGACAATGTCATTGAAAATAATTTCCATCTATTTGATTTTAAAAAGGCATGGTACAAAGCACTGCTTCAGCCTTGAAGAAATCAGTAGTCTCTCAGATTAATTTGCATTAATATTTCTGATAGATAATAACCATCCTTTGAAAAATGTATTGGTTAAATTACTTGACTTCAGTGGTGAAATAGGATGGTATGAGGCTTCCACCATTCTCCTAGGAAGAGGTGTAGGTAGGTTATGGAGGTTATGGAGACAGACAGGGGATCTGTGGCCAGGCCTAAAAAAAAATTGTAGGCGTATATGACAGGCGCATCCGCACCTCCCCAGGCCCAGCGGTGCCACCAAAACCCGAACCGAAAAGATAGAAAGATACCCCTGGATGCGGAGAGGAAATCCTGAAAAGCACAGCCTCCTGGGAGGTGTTCGAGGGCGGTTTCCGACCCCCTCCAGATGGGCATTGCCTCCCAGCGCCACAGCCAGGCCCAAAAAAATGTAGGCGTATATGACAGGCGCATCCGCACCTCCCCAGGCCCAGCGGTGCCACCAAAACCCGAACCGAAAAGATAGAAAGATACCCCTGGATGCGGAGAGGAAATCCTGAAAAGCACAGCCTCCTGGGAGGTGTTCGAGGGCGGTTTCCGACCCCCTCCAGATGGGCATTGCCTCCCAGCGCCACAGCCAGGCCCAAAAAAATGTAGGCGTATATGACAGGCGCATCCGCACCTCCCCAGGCCCAGCGGTGCCACCAAAACCCGAACCGAAAAGATAGAAAGATACCCCTGGATGCGGAGAGGAAATCCTGAAAAGCACAGCCTCCTGGGAGGTGTTCGAGGGCGGTTTCCGACCCCCTCCACATGGGCACTGACCCTCAAACAATGCATACTTTTCTCATATGATAGTCAGGTTATCTGAAAGACAGAGAATTATACTGGGGAACAGCACTCTCTGAGTGATACAACAATAAAATGTGCTACACTAGACCTTGACAATGTCATTGAAAATAATTTCCATCTATTTGATTTTAAAAAGGCATGGTACAAAGCACTGCTTCAGCCTTGAAGAAATCAGTAGTCTCTCAGATTAATTTGCATTAATATTTCTGATAGATAATAACCATCCTTTGAAAAATGTATTGGTTAAATTACTTGACTTCAGTGGTGAAATAGGATGGTATGAGGCTTCCACCATTCTCCTAGGAAGAGGTGTAGGTAGGTTATGGAGGTTATGGAGACAGACAGGGGATCTGTGGCCAGGCCTAAAAAAAAATTGTAGGCGTATATGACAGGCGCATCCGCACCTCCCCAGGCCCAGCGGTGCCACCAAAACCCGAACCGAAAAGATAGAAAGATACCCCTGGATGCGGAGAGGAAATCCTGAAAAGCACAGCCTCCTGGGAGGTGTTCGAGGGCGGTTTCCGACCCCCTCCAGATGGGCATTGCCTCCCAGCGCCACAGCCAGGCCCAAAAAAATGTAGGCGTATATGACAGGCGCATCCGCACCTCCCCAGGCCCAGCGGTGCCACCAAAACCCGAACCGAAAAGATAGAAAGATACCCCTGGATGCGGAGAGGAAATCCTGAAAAGCACAGCCTCCTGGGAGGTGTTCGAGGGCGGTTTCCGACCCCCTCCACATGGGCACTGACCCTCAAACAATGCATACTTTTCTCATATGATAGTCAGGTTATCTGAAAGACAGAGAATTATACTGGGGAACAGCACTCTCTGAGTGATACAACAATAAAATGTGCTACACTAGACCTTGACAATGTCATTGAAAATAATTTCCATCTATTTGATTTTAAAAAGGCATGGTACAAAGCACTGCTTCAGCCTTGAAGAAATCAGTAGTCTCTCAGATTAATTTGCATTAATATTTCTGATAGATAATAACCATCCTTTGAAAAATGTATTGGTTAAATTACTTGACTTCAGTGGTGAAATAGGATGGTATGAGGCTTCCACCATTCTCCTAGGAAGAGGTGTAGGTAGGTTATGGAGGTTATGGAGACAGACAGGGGATCTGTGGCCAGGCCTAAAAAAAAATTGTAGGCGTATATGACAGGCGCATCCGCACCTCCCCAGGCCCAGCGGTGCCACCAAAACCCGAACCGAAAAGATAGAAAGATACCCCTGGATGCGGAGAGGAAATCCTGAAAAGCACAGCCTCCTGGGAGGTGTTCGAGGGCGGTTTCCGACCCCCTCCAGATGGGCATTGCCTCCCAGCGCCACAGCCAGGCCCAAAAAAATGTAGGCGTATATGACAGGCGCATCCGCACCTCCCCAGGCCCAGCGGTGCCACCAAAACCCGAACCGAAAAGATAGAAAGATACCCCTGGATGCGGAGAGGAAATCCTGAAAAGCACAGCCTCCTGGGAGGTGTTCGAGGGCGGTTTCCGACCCCCTCCAGATGGGCATTGCCTCCCAGCGCCACAGCCAGGCCCAAAAAAATGTAGGCGTATATGACAGGCGCATCCGCACCTCCCCAGGCCCAGCGGTGCCACCAAAACCCGAACCGAAAAGATAGAAAGATACCCCTGGATGCGGAGAGGAAATCCTGAAAAGCACAGCCTCCTGGGAGGTGTTCGAGGGCGGTTTCCGACCCCCTCCACATGGGCACTGACCCTCAAACAATGCATACTTTTCTCATATGATAGTCAGGTTATCTGAAAGACAGAGAATTATACTGGGGAACAGCACTCTCTGAGTGATACAACAATAAAATGTGCTACACTAGACCTTGACAATGTCATTGAAAATAATTTCCATCTATTTGATTTTAAAAAGGCATGGTACAAAGCACTGCTTCAGCCTTGAAGAAATCAGTAGTCTCTCAGATTAATTTGCATTAATATTTCTGATAGATAATAACCATCCTTTGAAAAATGTATTGGTTAAATTACTTGACTTCAGTGGTGAAATAGGATGGTATGAGGCTTCCACCATTCTCCTAGGAAGAGGTGTAGGTAGGTTATGGAGGTTATGGAGACAGACAGGGGATCTGTGGCCAGGCCTAAAAAAAAATTGTAGGCGTATATGACAGGCGCATCCGCACCTCCCCAGGCCCAGCGGTGCCACCAAAACCCGAACCGAAAAGATAGAAAGATACCCCTGGATGCGGAGAGGAAATCCTGAAAAGCACAGCCTCCTGGGAGGTGTTCGAGGGCGGTTTCCGACCACCTCCAGATGGGCATTGCCTCCCAGCGCCACAGCCAGGCCCAAAAAAATGTAGGCGTATATGACAGGCGCATCCGCACCTCCCCAGGCCCAGCGGTGCCACCAAAACCCGAACCGAAAAGATAGAAAGATACCCCTGGATGCGGAGAGGAAATCCTGAAAAGCACAGCCTCCGGGAGGTGTTCGAGGGCGGTTTCCGACCCCCTCCACATGGGCACTGACCCTCAAACAATGCATACTTTTCTCATATGATAGTCAGGTTATCTGAAAGACAGAGAATTATACTGGGGAACAGCACTCTCTGAGTGATACAACAATAAAATGTGCTACACTAGACCTTGACAATGTCATTGAAAATAATTTCCATCTATTTGATTTTAAAAAGGCATGGTACAAAGCACTGCTTCAGCCTTGAAGAAATCAGTAGTCTCTCAGATTAATTTGCATTAATATTTCTGATAGATAATAACCATCCTTTGAAAAATGTATTGGTTAAATTACTTGACTTCAGTGGTGAAATAGGATGGTATGAGGCTTCCACCATTCTCCTAGGAAGAGGTGTAGGTAGGTTATGGAGGTTATGGAGACAGACAGGGGATCTGTGGCCAGGCCTAAAAAAAAATTGTAGGCGTATATGACAGGCGCATCCGCACCTCCCCAGGCCCAGCGGTGCCACCAAAACCCGAACCGAAAAGATAGAAAGATACCCCTGGATGCGGAGAGGAAATCCTGAAAAGCACAGCCTCCTGGGAGGTGTTCGAGGGCGGTTTCCGACCCCCTCCAGATGGGCATTGCCTCCCAGCGCCACAGCCAGGCCCAAAAAAATGTAGGCGTATATGACAGGCGCATCCGCACCTCCCCAGGCCCAGCGGTGCCACCAAAACCCGAACCGAAAAGATAGAAAGATACCCCTGGATGCGGAGAGGAAATCCTGAAAAGCACAGCCTCCTGGGAGGTGTTCGAGGGCGGTTTCCGACCCCCTCCAGATGGGCATTGCCTCCCAGCGCCACAGCCAGGCCCAAAAAAATGTAGGCGTATATGACAGGCGCATCCGCACCTCCCCAGGCCCAGCGGTGCCACCAAAACCCGAACCGAAAAGATAGAAAGATACCCCTGGATGCGGAGAGGAAATCCTGAAAAGCACAGCCTCCTGGGAGGTGTTCGAGGGCGGTTTCCGACCCCCTCCACATGGGCACTGACCCTCAAACAATGCATACTTTTCTCATATGATAGTCAGGTTATCTGAAAGACAGAGAATTATACTGGGGAACAGCACTCTCTGAGTGATACAACAATAAAATGTGCTACACTAGACCTTGACAATGTCATTGAAAATAATTTCCATCTATTTGATTTTAAAAAGGCATGGTACAAAGCACTGCTTCAGCCTTGAAGAAATCAGTAGTCTCTCAGATTAATTTGCATTAATATTTCTGATAGATAATAACCATCCTTTGAAAAATGTATTGGTTAAATTACTTGACTTCAGTGGTGAAATAGGATGGTATGAGGCTTCCACCATTCTCCTAGGAAGAGGTGTAGGTAGGTTATGGAGGTTATGGAGACAGACAGGGGATCTGTGGCCAGGCCTAAAAAAAAATTGTAGGCGTATATGACAGGCGCATCCGCACCTCCCCAGGCCCAGCGGTGCCACCAAAACCCGAACCGAAAAGATAGAAAGATACCCCTGGATGCGGAGAGGAAATCCTGAAAAGCACAGCCTCCTGGGAGGTGTTCGAGGGCGGTTTCCGACCCCCTCCAGATGGGCATTGCCTCCCAGCGCCACAGCCAGGCCCAAAAAAATGTAGGCGTATATGACAGGCGCATCCGCACCTCCCCAGGCCCAGCGGTGCCACCAAAACCCGAACCGAAAAGATAGAAAGATACCCCTGGATGCGGAGAGGAAATCCTGAAAAGCACAGCCTCCTGGGAGGTGTTCGAGGGCGGTTTCCGACCCCCTCCAGATGGGCATTGCCTCCCAGCGCCACAGCCAGGCCCAAAAAAATGTAGGCGTATATGACAGGCGCATCCGCACCTCCCCAGGCCCAGCGGTGCCACCAAAACCCGAACCGAAAAGATAGAAAGATACCCCTGGATGCGGAGAGGAAATCCTGAAAAGCACAGCCTCCTGGGAGGTGTTCGAGGGCGGTTTCCGACCCCCTCCACATGGGCACTGACCCTCAAACAATGCATACTTTTCTCATATGATAGTCAGGTTATCTGAAAGACAGAGAATTATACTGGGGAACAGCACTCTCTGAGTGATACAACAATAAAATGTGCTACACTAGACCTTGACAATGTCATTGAAAATAATTTCCATCTATTTGATTTTAAAAAGGCATGGTACAAAGCACTGCTTCAGCCTTGAAGAAATCAGTAGTCTCTCAGATTAATTTGCATTAATATTTCTGATAGATAATAACCATCCTTTGAAAAATGTATTGGTTAAATTACTTGACTTCAGTGGTGAAATAGGATGGTATGAGGCTTCCACCATTCTCCTAGGAAGAGGTGTAGGTAGGTTATGGAGGTTATGGAGACAGACAGGGGATCTGTGGCCAGGCCTAAAAAAAAATTGTAGGCGTATATGACAGGCGCATCCGCACCTCCCCAGGCCCAGCGGTGCCACCAAAACCCGAACCGAAAAGATAGAAAGATACCCCTGGATGCGGAGAGGAAATCCTGAAAAGCACAGCCTCCTGTGAGGTGTTCGAGGGCGGTTTCCGACCCCCTCCAGATGGGCATTGCCTCCCAGCGCCACAGCCAGGCCCAAAAAAATGTAGGCGTATATGACAGGCGCATCCGCACCTCCCCAGGCCCAGCGGTGCCACCAAAACCCGAACCGAAAAGATAGAAAGATACCCCTGGATGCGGAGAGGAAATCCTGAAAAGCACAGCCTCCTGGGAGGTGTTCGAGGGCGGTTTCCGACCCCCTCCACATGGGCACTGACCCTCAAACAATGCATACTTTTCTCATATGATAGTCAGGTTATCTGAAAGACAGAGAATTATACTGGGGAACAGCACTCTCTGAGTGATACAACAATAAAATGTGCTACACTAGACCTTGACAATGTCATTGAAAATAATTTCCATCTATTTGATTTTAAAAAGGCATGGTACAAAGCACTGCTTCAGCCTTGAAGAAATCAGTAGTCTCTCAGATTAATTTGCATTAATATTTCTGATAGATAATAACCATCCTTTGAAAAATGTATTGGTTAAATTACTTGACTTCAGTGGTGAAATAGGATGGTATGAGGCTTCCACCATTCTCCTAGGAAGAGGTGTAGGTAGGTTATGGAGGTTATGGAGACAGACAGGGGATCTGTGGCCAGGCCTAAAAAAAAATTGTAGGCGTATATGACAGGCGCATCCGCACCTCCCCAGGCCCAGCGGTGCCACCAAAACCCGAACCGAAAAGATAGAAAGATACCCCTGGATGCGGAGAGGAAATCCTGAAAAGCACAGCCTCCTGGGAGGTGTTCGAGGGCGGTTTCCGACCCCCTCCAGATGGGCATTGCCTCCCAGCGCCACAGCCAGGCCCAAAAAAATGTAGGCGTATATGACAGGCGCATCCGCACCTCCCCAGGCCCAGCGGTGCCACCAAAACCCGAACCGAAAAGATAGAAAGATACCCCTGGATGCGGAGAGGAAATCCTGAAAAGCACAGCCTCCTGGGAGGTGTTCGAGGGCGGTTTCCGACCCCCTCCAGATGGGCATTGCCTCCCAGCGCCACAGCCAGGCCCAAAAAAATGTAGGCGTATATGACAGGCGCATCCGCACCTCCCCAGGCCCAGCGGTGCCACCAAAACCCGAACCGAAAAGATAGAAAGATACCCCTGGATGCGGAGAGGAAATCCTGAAAAGCACAGCCTCCTGGGAGGTGTTCGAGGGCGGTTTCCGACCCCCTCCACATGGGCACTGACCCTCAAACAATGCATACTTTTCTCATATGATAGTCAGGTTATCTGAAAGACAGAGAATTATACTGGGGAACAGCACTCTCTGAGTGATACAACAATAAAATGTGCTACACTAGACCTTGACAATGTCATTGAAAATAATTTCCATCTATTTGATTTTAAAAAGGCATGGTACAAAGCACTGCTTCAGCCTTGAAGAAATCAGTAGTCTCTCAGATTAATTTGCATTAATATTTCTGATAGATAATAACCATCCTTTGAAAAATGTATTGGTTAAATTACTTGACTTCAGTGGTGAAATAGGATGGTATGAGGCTTCCACCATTCTCCTAGGAAGAGGTGTAGGTAGGTTATGGAGGTTATGGAGACAGACAGGGGATCTGTGGCCAGGCCTAAAAAAAAATTGTAGGCGTATATGACAGGCGCATCCGCACCTCCCCAGGCCCAGCGGTGCCACCAAAACCCGAACCGAAAAGATAGAAAGATACCCCTGGATGCGGAGAGGAAATCCTGAAAAGCACGAAAACTAATGACAAAAAATAAGGAAGTTGCTAGATTTCGCGCATTTTTCATGTATTTTTCCAAATTTTCCGAATTTTCTAAGGCCCGGTTTTTCAAAACAGTTCAAGTTGGTTTGCAAAGTTCAACTTTGATCTGCAGCTGATTTTGGTTCAAACCGGTTTTTCAAAGAAGTTCAACTGCTTAATCTGCAGAGTTGAACCTCAAAAGTTGACCTACCTCCTGGGGGTGGTTCAACTCTGGATTAAGAGATAAATTTGATTTGTATATGAAATTTCACTTAAAATATTGATCTAGGCTATCAAATTAGAAGAAATACTAAGTTTCAGTCATCAATTCCTGGTTAAACTTATAAAAAAGCTAAAAGATTCAAACCCATTAATGTAGAACTCTCCTTTTGATCCAAAAGGAGGAAAGAAAGTTGAACCAAAAAGTTCAAGTGGGGTTCAAGCGAGGTTCAAGTCCCTAATCCGAGATCAAGCCCAGTGGGCACACAACCTAATTTCAACGTTGTTCCAAGGTTGATATTACGTTGATATTGGTCATGACGTCAGATAACCAAAATACAACCTAAATTCAACCATGGTTGTATTCTGGTTGAAATACTGACGTTGGTTCAACGTTGAAAATTACAACATTTATGCAAAATAAGGCATGATGTCCATTAGAAAAAGATTTTATTTCTGATATTTGAAGTCAAAAAGGCATAAAGTTAACATAGAAATGCTTTTCTTCAGTCTGTGACTAAAATTAGAGGATATCAGGATTTCAACCAAAATACAACGTCAGAAAACTTTGCAAATCCAACGTTAATTCAACCTAAAATCAACGTAACAACGTAAAAACAATGTCATACTTCAACGTCAGTATGACGTCAATACAACCAGTTTTGCCCACTGGGAGTTAATCTGTTTTGAAAAACCAAAAAGTTGAACTGCAAAACTTAATCTGCCAAGTTGAAACTTGATCCTTGTAAAGTTGAACCTCAGTAATAGTTAAACTTTGATCTTTTACGAAAAACCGGGCCTAACATTTTTCCATATAAAAACTTCAAAAAATTTTCAAAACAAGCTTCTACATATTTGTAAGGTATTTTCCTAAAACGATATCAACCAAAAGCTTGATGCATAGGTCTTTTGTCTTTTACTTGGGCGAATCAATGCTTTGTCAGGTATTGGTAATGCACAAATATGCGTATTTCCTCCTTTTTTTCATGCATATCTTATATAGAATTTGTCAAACAACATATCATTTCTGTTATGTATATTACGATTTACTTAGAAATAAACAATTATTTTGCATAACAGATATTGATAGATAATCTCTTTCTGATGCTTTATATATGATATTTTCTTTCTATTGAATATTTTACTCATTTTGCACCTAAAATATGCTTAAATGCGCGAAAACTGACACCAAAATGCGCGAAAATAGGCACCAAGTGCGCGAAAATTGAAGAATTAACCTCTCAAAGTAAAACATTGTGATATTATACAGAAATATTTTCAAATTTCTTTTTTTTATTATAATTATATTCGTAGGCATTATACAATTATATAGAGGTGAAAAAATATGAAATAGATTCATTTCTTCTTTAAATATTTTGTTGAAATATAATTTCTAGCCCTTACTGCGCGAAAACTGGCTCCTCTACTCTACCGGTACTAAATTTTGATAATTTTGCATTGTGGTTTGCTTTAAGGTAAGGAGTTTCGAAATATCGGGCCCAAGTGGTCCAGACCCATTGTAGATCTATCTAGACTATGTCTGAACGCAGAGGCCACTCTGGTAATTACACATGCTGCACTAAACCCTTGTAGGATGCCATAGAGAGAATGCTCCCCTCAGGTGCTCCTCCCATTCTGCTCTTTTGGCCTCATCACCCCCTCAGAAAAAGTCTTCCACCTGACAGGTGTGAGTAGTTAAATATCAACCCAAGTGGGTACCAAAAACTGTTTTTGAACTCGAATGGTAATAAGTAGTTATCTGGCACATCACAAAAGTTGTTGCCTTAATTATCAGGCACAAATAGGACTACATTGATGTACAATCACAGAGAAATCCATAAAAACATGTAGGGACTTGCAGGGAGTACTTTCCAAATCGCACATAGTATTTATTATTAATTGCTGTAGTGACACCTATGCAAGACTGTAGTACCGTCCAGGTCTGCTAGAGACTTGGTGCATTATGTATGACAGGTAGGTCGACCTAAGGGTCAGGGAAGGACTAATATGGGGCAGTCTCCAAGCAGAGCCCCTCCCTGAAGTGCCCACTCATGTCAAGATGGCGGCAGCTGCGTGAAGGAGCCCAGTTAATGAGGTAGGTTTTGTGGGATTCAGGGAAAGGCACAGGGCCCACACGTTAGATGCTGTCAGACATATGGACCCCCCCTGACCATATAAAGGATCCAGATGGACGCCTGTGTAAAGTGTTCACCCCGGGGAGAGGCCCTCAGCCCGCCGCCCGCCGTCAAGGGCCGGGTCGGCGGGCCCCGGCTGAGCCTGTGAGGGGGCGGGCAGTCCGCCTCCTCACCGGCCTCCTCAGTGGGATTCTGGAGGTTATAGTAGGCCTAGGTTCTTTAATGATAACTTTGAGATACAAGGCGTGTGGTCTTTACAAGGCATCGTCACATGATCGTGCGTTCGGCAGGCAGTGGTGCCCTTCATCCATTCTTACTCTAGAGTGATAGGCGATGCTGCTGTTCGGGAGGATCCGCTATGATGGTGGACGCCTGTTCTACATAGGCCTATAGGTTAGTTCACTCGTCCTTAGATGTTGTATGTCATTTAGAACCCGAGGCGAATCGTTTATGCACCGGACGGCAGGAGTACTAGTACCCCTATGTTTCAGGATAATTGTGGATTTAATTTGCATTCACAGGTCTTCCTTTACCGCCGACAACCTCCTCCTCCCTTTCCTCCCCCCTCCTCCCCCTCCCCTTGCTCCTCCCCCTCCTCCCCCTGCAAAGAATAGAAATAAACCCAGTAAAGGGATAACATACTTAGGAAAGCTTGGTTTGCGCTCTAGGCGGACCCTTGGAGGTGCTCCTACAAATACAGTGGAATCCACCTATAGGTATAACAGTTAGATCTACATGGTAAAATCCACGTAAGTCTGTAGGTGGAATTTCTTTTGGAAACTCAAAATCCACGCCTGGACGTGAATCTAGTCACGCCCATATGTGGATTTCACATGTGCTATTTTGGAAATACAAAATACTTCACGAGGCTACATGTCAGTGGGAACGGTAGTCAGAGCCTCTCGGACTAGGCCGAGCACAGGCGGCCTAATCGAGTCGGACAACCAGTCTGTTTACCTATATTCAGGGGCGGATCCAGGAATTGTCAAAAGGGAGGGGGGGGGGGGGGGGCACGTGTTATTCTGGATTTTTTTTTATTCATGATAATTTTACATTAAGAACATCTAAATTTTGGCAAAAAAAAAAAGAAAAAAAAAAAAAGGGGGGGGGGGGGGGGGGTGCGCCGCCCCTCCGTAAAACCGCGACTGCTATTATACACTAAAGGTGAGAAGGTCGGGTTGTTGACATCGCTGCCAGTGATCTGATCAGTGTGGACGGAACGTCGGAAATGATACTTCATTGACAATGCAAATGACCCATTGACGTCACATTTAGGGTGAGTTGGAGGCCCTGGTCAGGGTTGAATGAACTGCCAGTGCCATCAGAAAAGCCCTACAGACAGGGCCCTGCCGGCAACAGGCCCTGCGAACGTCCACATTGATTTTCCTGAGCTAGTTTTGTTGGAATTTCCTTATTAAGAACAGAATTATGGAGCACTTTCATTCATGAATTTCTCCATTGATGTTTCGGGGACACCGCTGGTAAGTAAGTGCTTGGAAATAATTAACAGGCCCGTACCCACCTTCTGCTGTGTGTGGGGGGGGGGGGGGGGGGGGGGCGAGGTTCCATAAGTGGAACTTCTGCCTGTATTTCCAATAATTTGAACTTGAAAAGGGGGGGGGGGGGGGTGGCGAGTTTCCAGAAGTGGACCACCCCCCCCCTGGTTACAGGCCTGTAAATATTGAATTTGATATCATTTCCTGGCACATAGTAATTTTTGTTGACATCATGGGTGGACTGCTAACATGGCCACTTTCCCACCTTTAGTATATATACAATTCAATTCAATTCAATTCAATTCTTTATTCACGACCCTTTTCAGGGCAAAGGATATACATAGACTAGCAGGGGTTTTCCTTAACTTTTTTTTCCACTGGCCCACCGGGCTGGTGCTTAAGATTTTACACTAGCCCGAGATAGATTTCACTAGCCCAACCAAAATGCCTTTCAATTGATGTATTACGTGTTAGGATCCTGTCTATAGTTTTGGAGACACTGTAATTTTACTAAACAGGTCATGCATAACTTTATTGTGTAGGACATTATGACATTTATGTTTTCCACTAGCCCACAGGGCTAGCTGCACAAAATTTGCACTAGCCCGACCAGATTTTTACTAGTACCCGGTACTAGTAACTCTATGTTAAGGTCAAACCCTGGACTAGAGAAATAAACAAGTATACATACATGCAGTGATCAAGACATAAATATAATGGGTACATTTGTGTTGAAACAATGAGAGAGGAACTACTAAACTATTAATGTTCCACATGTTCCACATACAGAGGTAAACAGACCAGTGAGTGGCCTGAGGGCCACTTGGGCGTGGTGAACGCTTGTGGCACTTGTTCTACCCTGGCCCTATAGCTCTGTCAAACCATCTCTCCTTCCGTCGGGAAGGTATTGTGATCAGGGCTCACCAAATCCAGCGTCCTGGGTGTCATTATGTCATACCTAAGTTTAGGCATGGCATATCCTCCCACTAATAATTACAAGAATTCATCAAATCTATCATATAAGATATATTAATACCATAATTTCTATTAACATACATAACTTATGTCTAAATTATAATAATCAAAAGATATATCATATAGGCATATTAATTACTTCATTATAGAGTTTATGGTAATTAGACTGTTAGCACTCCCCCTGCCCTGATTGGTCAGTTTAGGCCTTCTCTCCTGAGACTGTAGAAAATATATATTGAACATCAACTACAACTCCTGCCTTCAAGTCTTCTCTTCATTTTATACACCACACAAAACCCTATGTTCACACTGTCCACCCCCCTAGAGGCACAGGACACCTTGACAGGACCCTCTGGGCGTCCTGCAGACACCCTAGAATTGATACACCAATATCAAGCCTAAGCCAGGTCAGGGGCGGACCCAGGAATTTGTAGAGGGGGGGGGAGGGGGGGGGGGGGCAAAAACATGAATGTACGGGGGAGGGCCCCCCCCCCCCCATTAAACATGATTTAACAGGGGGGGGGGGGCAAGGCATCCCCTCCCATCGTGGGGGTATGGGGGGGGGGCACCCCCAGAAATGTTTTGAAAAGATAACCTCTCATTCATGCAATCTGAGGCATTCTGTGATACTTTGGAGACCTTACTTGGGGATAATGTTTTTTTCTTAATTATTTTGACTTTAATATCAATTTCTCTTCATGGAATTCTTTTGTAGAGTTTCCCTGGGACTGGGATTTTTCTTTTTAATAACTATTTTTTAGGTTCTGGTAAGAATTTAACAGAAAACTTTTAAACATAATTCTTTTTTAGGATGGCCCTGGATGGCTAGGAGGGGAGGCAGCACTTCCAGGGGAGCCACAGGGCCAACAGGGATGACATAAGGTCGACAGGGATGACATAAGGTCGACAGGGATGACATAAGGTCGACAGGGATGACATAAGGTCGACAGGGATGACATAAGGTCGACAGGGATGACATAAGGTCGACAGGGGAGCCACAGGGCCAACAGGGGTGGCACAGGGCCAACAGTGCCTCCCCCCCCCCCCCCCACCCCCCACCCCGCTTCTACCCCCTCTGCGACGGAAGACCCCCCTCCCCCCTAGAACCAGTGGAAATAAATTCCAGCAGGGTAGGGGGAGAATAAAGGAGCTCTGAAAACTGAAAGTATGTCCGCAGGGGTGGACATAAGTCTAAAAATCCAGGAGCCAGTCGGCCCCAACTTTCCAAATCTAGGGGCCCGCACCAAAATCAAGGGGCCCTCACATATATATAATCAGATTGTCTTTGAAAACATTATGTTTTAATGTAAACTGTATAGAAATCTTTAATTGTTATCCAAGATTTTCTAGGGGCCAGTTGGGCCCCTTGGCCAGAAAATTTAGGGGCCCGACCTGGTTTGAAGGGCCTCGGGCCCCCGGGCCCGTGGTTCAGTCCACCCCTGTGTCCGAGTGGGAGGCGAGCCGGGAGGAGAGTCCCCCTTTGAGACAGGTTGTCCCAGGTTAGTGGGAAGTCCCAAGAGCCAAAGGGAGACGGGGAGTGCAAGGACTTGAAGGTTTCACCCAGAGGGGCTCATCAGGCATCATAGATGGCGTAATACAAGGTATTCACCTTTCAGGTGAATTTTGGAAAGAGAACATACATCACTTGTGGAAACCAGAGAGTAAAAAATCAAAAGATTTAGTACCTTGGAGGAAAAGGGATTTTCCAGATCCACCTCCCAGGCCCAGGGCCCACCCATGGCAAATAGAAAATTAAAAAAAATAAAATATATATATTGCGCTGAGGTCCAGTGCAAAAGAACTAGAATAGACTTTAGAAGTTAATAATAAATATTGTAAACTCGTTCGTATTGGCAAGAACTCATAGTAAAACGTGTAACGCTGATACGTGTGCTCGACGCCAGGCGGCGCCATCGTTTAGTGGCATAGCTAGAATGTATGGAAGAATGGCAACGTCCTCAGGCGTAGGGATTGTAGTGGGGTTAGCTCACCTCCTGCAGGTACGCACAGGTACGACAAATGATGGAGAAAACCTGTAAGGGTACGTTATGAACCGAAAACATCTGGCTAAAAGATACTGAGGATAGCAGGCTTCGCCGTCAACATTAGTTTGTGTAATAGTTAAGAACTAGTTATTATGAGGCGGCAAGGCTTTAAGATCAAATAAAGTCCTAGGTCACCTTAAGATCTTAGCCGCCGAATTCCCCATTCGTCTATACGAGGATCGGTGACGCGTTTATGTGTAACACCTGATGAGATGATCGCTCCTGGGCTTAAATAACCACATATTTGGGCTTATTTGGGCTTACATCACAGAGATTTTGATATATAGAAGACATAGGAATCGTTAAAATCATCCAAATCGGGCCAAATTAGACATTCAAGCCCGGAATCCAAATCGTTATATCGTTACGGTCGGCGGGGCTTCCGCCATCTTACTTGGTCACGTGACCGTTTCTTCTCCGATCTGGGGCACGGGAATCGGGTCATCAACCTATGCAGACCTATTTCACCATGAAAACGGTCGATCTAACTTTAGTTATTGGTATCCATAGATAGATTTCGACCCATAGATAAGCATGCCACTGTCCCAGAATCGAAAATAACGCGTCTAAACGCGTAAATGCATCGTGCTGTTTTCTTGCAATCCTTCGCCTCCCCCGGTGACAGAGCCCAGACCGCCCCGCGCTGGCGGCGGGGACGGTTGGTTGTTACCGGGGGCTGCGCCTTCTCCGCCTGGATACCTGGATTACCGCGCTATATGATGGTTTCAATATATATATTTTGGACGTCTGGACCCGCTTAAACGCAAACAATGCATTGACAATTCATGCGTGAACCATGCGTTCGTATCGAAGGGAAAACATTGGATCGATCGGACACGTGGAGGCACTGTCACTGTCACCGAAGATGGCGGTTCTCTCCCCGCACGCCTGCACCGATACATTGAACTCAGGAAACCAGGATTATATTTAGACTAACATATCAATTCTGGAGGATATAAGCATTCGGATGCATTCAGGACTCCAGGCGTTAAAGGTGGGTTCATATCTTTTTTCCAGCTTTTGAAATTATACCGTTGAAATCTAGGCCTAAACATTGGATCGATCGTACAGGAGGATGACACTGGCAGTTTGAAAAATAATTATTTAGACCTTATTAGGCCTATCAAAATGAAATCCATGTCAGTCTATGTGAAAATGACCTTAAAACGTCGGACATTGTGTCCGACGTTTTTCAGCTTACTGTCGGACATTTAGCTTCACTGTCAGACATTTATGAAAGTGACCTAAAACATAGACACATGACAAGTCTTATGTATCTCTATGCCTAAAACTATTCCAATCAGTCCTGAAATTGTGCTGGACAAAATGTCCGATGTTTCAGGTTCAAACGTCGGACATACAGGGTAAAACGTCGGACATGTCCGGCATTTTAGGGCTTTTCACAAACACTGCCATGTATATATCTATATTCTCCTATATCTCAGGGTCCTATATATCATTATGGTTTGATCATTTTAGGCCTGGACACGCTTGCAAGAATATTTTACAGATGGTATGAAAAATGACTGGACTCGGGCTCAGATAGGCTAGGCCTAAGCCCCCCTCCGACACTGTCAATGTATTATAGCGGCTCCGAAAGCAATTATTTATGAACAAAAGATTAAATTATTTGTTGAATTGTCACTATAGTGTCATTTTTTCTTACCTACCATCAAAATATTCAATCTGAACTTTAATATGTCTAGGCCTAAGTCACTGTCAGTGTCTGAATCATTCCCATTCAATGTTAAAACATAGGCGTCACACTGTCAATAAGTTCTCCGGTGCTGTCAGTGTCACAGATTTAAGATTTAAATTATTCAAAGATTAAATTATTTGTGAAACTGTCATTTTAGTGTCAGTTCAGACCTACCACAATAAATCATTAATATTATTAGGCCTAATACCGCCGCCTCATGTGTATCAAAGCTGGAAGCTTTGATACTGTATAAAACTTTTTTACTATATATTACATTAAAACATTAAAACATTAAAACATGCCGCCGAATTGATACTGTATGGCTAGACGTTTGGACTTGTATATAGAGAAGAATAGGAAGTATGAAAGATAGAGAAGACATCGTTATAGGTATTAGTGTGAAATGAGTATAGCGCCAGGCCTTTGACTGTCGCTATATAAGCGGTATGGGACTTGAGATAGACGAGCAGACTAAGATAGAGTTCGATCAGAACACATGGGAGCAATAGTCTGACATACGGATCACACGGGTAGTGTTGAGATGGTAGTAACCACAACGATTAGGTGATAGTAAGGATTGGGACAGCTTGGGCTTAGCCTTACGGACTACATACTGGATGTGACAGAGATCCTACCAATGGTCTCCGTCACCGGTAGACGAGAGGTGACTCTCTCAATAGTGTTGGAGCGTATATACCTTATGAAAGGGGAAGCTTAACCATAGCTATACCTGGTTGGATTGTTACTGATGTGTTAGAATTGTGAAATGAAAGGAATGAACTGTATGGATGGAGAACTGTATACTTGTACCTTCGGAATATTGTCATGGATATAATAAACTTACCTCTTGCCAAGCGCGTGTTCTTTGTATAGGTTTGAGCCCCTTTACTTAGAATCTCTACCACAAAGAAATGAACTAAGGTCCAGGATAACGATCTACCTGGATAAAGCTAGCTACTTCAACGATTAATCACTAATAACTCCCCTTTATCTTAACATGACACACTTTTATTGACGTCTTCGAAGAAGTAAAACCTGATTGATAAACGATAAAACATCACGCAGTCGAATAATGATGAAACAAACCGATATAGGATATGAACAGAGGCGAACTATAATAATGATACTCCCCTAGAAATAAACAAAGACAAATAACATCAGTCTAGCTCAATATATATATATATATATATATATATATATATATATATTCGTATCATGTTTCAAAAGTTTCAGATTATTAAAATGATTCAAATATTGAACAAGCCTTATACATAAACCATAATACTTTTACTAGAAACAAAAATACCACCTAATATCCGGAGTTCTTTTGTTGTTTAAACAAGGCGATGCTCTGATAAAGGCTATACTGTGGATATTTGGTCTACTCCACCCCCCACCTTCCCGGCCCCTACTCCACCACTTCTCTTCACGGATGTAGATGATATCTAGGCCTTTATATTTTATCATCCCAATGTTTTGCACTTCTTCAATCTATAATAGAAATCACGTTCCTTTCAGATCAGTCTATGTGAAAATTACTTTGAAACGTCGGACATTATGTCCGACGTTTTTCAGCTTTCTGTCGGACATTTAGCTTCACTGTCAGACATTTACGAAAGTGACCTAAAACATAGACATACATAACATGTCTTATGCATCTCTATGCCTAAAATTATTCCAATCAGTCCTGAAATTGTGCTGGACAAAATGTCCAACGTTTCAGTCTCAAACGTCAGACATACAGGGTAAAACGTCGGACATGTCCAGCATTTTAGGGCTTTTCACAAACACTGCTTTCTGTATATGGCCACTGTCAAAGCTTAGGGTAATTCCAAAGTAAATAATAAATGAAGAAACCCTTTCTAAAAGACCTTGATCCTACCGGCTTCAGGCCCGTAGCCAGGGGGGGTTCGGGGGTTCGTACGAACCCCACCTTGGAGGAACTCTCCTTTAATTTTTAATGTAAAATATGACACTAAATCAAAAAAATATGTATTTTAGCCCTTTGATTAAAAAAACCACCCCTCCGCCCCCCTGGAAAAAAAAGACTACTAGTCAAAAAATGAATCCCCTCTGAGAAAAGCTGGTTAAGGGCCTGGGCTTTTCTGGCCCTGGTTCTCCGGTTTCCCCCCATACCTTCACCATTGCTGGCCTTCTCGCTGGGCAAGGGATTTAGGGAACATGTTTATCTGAAAATCCCCCCCTGCCCTTGGGGCCAAAAGGTTCTGGCAGGATAATTTCATATTAAAAAGATATAAATTTTGGCCAAAAAAGTGGGGGCATGCACCCCCAACCCCCACACCTCTAAATCCGCAACTGAATAGAATGCATGGAGGAAAGGCTGACAGAGCTCCAGCTGTCCCAGCCCCTCCTCCGCCCCCCAACCCTCCACCTCCCCAACCCCAATCCCCCACCTTCAGCACACCCAGAGAACAGACCTGGGTTAGGTACCCCCTCCTCCCCCTCCACCTCCACCCCCCACCTTCACCACACCCAGAGTACAGACCTGGGTTAGGTACCCCCTCCTCCCCCCTACCACCCCCCCCCCCCTACACCACACCCAGAGTACAGACCTAGGTTAGGTACCCCATCCTCCCCCTACCACCACACCCCACCTTCACCACACCCAGAGTACAGACCTGGGTTAGGTACCCCCTCCTCCCCCTTCCACCACCCCCCACCTACACCACACCCAGAGTACAGACCTGGGTTACGTACCCCCTCCTCCCCCTACCACCACCCCCCACCTACACCACACCCCGAGTACAGACCAGGGTTAGGTACCCCCTCCTCCCCCCCTCCCCCCTCCCCCCACTTACACCACACCCAGAGTACAGACCTGGGTTAGGTACCCCCTCCTCTGCCCCCCTCCCCCCTCCCCCCACCTACACCACACCCAGAGTACAGACCTGGGTTAGAAATGAACTAAGGTCCAGGATAACGATCTACCTGGATAAAGCTAGCTACTTCAACGATTAATCACTAATAACTCCCCTTTATCTTAACATGACACACTTTTATTGACGTCTTCGAAGAAGTAAAACCTGATTGATAAACGATAAAACATCACGCAGTCGAATAATGATGAAACAAACCGATATAGGATATGAACAGAGGCGAACTATAATAATGATACTCCCCTAGAAATAAACAAAGACAAATAACATCAGTCTAGCTCAATATATATATATATATATATATATATATATATATATATTCGTATCATGTTTCAAAAGTTTCAGATTATTAAAATGATTCAAATATTGAACAAGCCTTATACATAAACCATAATACTTTTACTAGAAACAAAAATACCACCTAATATCCGGAGTTCTTTTGTTGTTTAAACAAGGCGATGCTCTGATAAAGGCTATACTGTGGATATTTGGTCTACTCCACCCCCCACCTTCCCGGCCCCTACTCCACCACTTCTCTTCACGGATGTAGATGATATCTAGGCCTTTATATTTTATCATCCCAATGTTTTGCACTTCTTCAATCTATAATAGAAATCACGTTCCTTTCAGATCAGTCTATGTGAAAATTACTTTGAAACGTCGGACATTATGTCCGACGTTTTTCAGCTTTCTGTCGGACATTTAGCTTCACTGTCAGACATTTACGAAAGTGACCTAAAACATAGACATACATAACATGTCTTATGCATCTCTATGCCTAAAATTATTCCAATCAGTCCTGAAATTGTGCTGGACAAAATGTCCAACGTTTCAGTCTCAAACGTCAGACATACAGGGTAAAACGTCGGACATGTCCAGCATTTTAGGGCTTTTCACAAACACTGCTTTCTGTATATGGCCACTGTCAAAGCTTAGGGTAATTCCAAAGTAAATAATAAATGAAGAAACCCTTTCTAAAAGACCTTGATCCTACCGGCTTCAGGCCCGTAGCCAGGGGGGGTTCGGGGGTTCGTACGAACCCCACCTTGGAGGAACTCTCCTTTAATTTTTAATGTAAAATATGACACTAAATCAAAAAAATATGTATTTTAGCCCTTTGATTAAAAAAACCACCCCTCCGCCCCCCTGGAAAAAAAAGACTACTAGTCAAAAAATGAATCCCCTCTGAGAAAAGCTGGTTAAGGGCCTGGGCTTTTCTGGCCCTGGTTCTCCGGTTTCCCCCCATACCTTCACCATTGCTGGCCTTCTCGCTGGGCAAGGGATTTAGGGAACATGTTTATCTGAAAATCCCCCCCTGCCCTTGGGGCCAAAAGGTTCTGGCAGGATAATTTCATATTAAAAAGATATAAATTTTGGCCAAAAAAGTGGGGGCATGCACCCCCAACCCCCACACCTCTAAATCCGCAACTGAATAGAATGCATGGAGGAAAGGCTGACAGAGCTCCAGCTGTCCCAGCCCCTCCTCCGCCCCCCAACCCTCCACCTCCCCAACCCCAATCCCCCACCTTCAGCACACCCAGAGAACAGACCTGGGTTAGGTACCCCCTCCTCCCCCTCCACCTCCACCCCCCACCTTCACCACCCCCAGAGTACAGACCTGGGTTAGGTACCCCCTCCTCCCCCCTACCACCCCCCCCCCCCCTACACCACACCCAGAGTACAGACCTAGGTTAGGTACCCCATCCTCCCCCTACCACCACACCCCACCTTCACCACACCCAGAGTACAGACCTGGGTTAGGTACCCCCTCCTCCCCCTTCCACCACCCCCCACCTACACCACACCCAGAGTACAGACCTGGGTTACGTACCCCCTCCTCCCCCTACCACCACCCCCCACCTACACCACACCCAGAGTACAGACCTGGGTTAGGTACCCCCTCCTCCCCCCCTCCCCCCTCCCCCCACTTACACCACACCCAGAGTACAGACCTGGGTTAGGTACCCCATCCTCTGCCCCCCTCCCCCCTCCCCCCACCTACACCACACCCAGAGTACAGACCTGGGTTAGGTACCCCCTCCTCCCCCCCTCCCCCCTCCCACCTACACCACACCCAGAGTACAGACCTGGGTTAGGTACCCCCTCCTTCCCCCTAACACCACCCCCCACCTTGACCACACCCAGAGTACAGACCTGGGTTAGGTACCCCCTCCTCCCCCCCTCCCCCCTCCCACCTACACCACACCCAGAGTACAGACCTGGGTTAGGTACCCCCTCCTTCCCCCTAACACCACCCCCCACCTTGACCACACCCAGAGTACAGACCTGGGTTAGGTACCCCCTCCTCCTCCCCCTCCCCCCTCCCCCCACCTACACCACACCCAGAGTACAGACCTGGGTTAGGTACCCCCTCCTCTGCCCCCCTCCCCCCTCCCCCCACCTACACCACACCCAGAGTACAGACCTGGGTTAGGTACCCCCCCCTCCCCCCCTCCCCCCTCCCACCTACACCAGGTCTGTAACTAGGTCTGTACTCTGGGTGTGGTGTAGGTGGGGGGAGGGGGGAGGGGGGGGAGGAGGGGGGTACCTAACCCAGGTCTGTACTCTGGGTGTGGTGTAGGTGGGGGGAGGGGGGAGGGGGGGGAGGAGGGGGTACCTAACCCAGGTCTGTACTCTGGGTGTGGTGTAGGTGGGGGGTGGTGGTAGGGGGAGGAGGGGGTACGTAACCCAGGTCTGTACTCTGGGTGTGGTGTAGGTGGGGGGTGGTGGAAGGGGGAGGAGGGGGGTACCTAACCTAGGTCTGTACTCTGGGTGTGGTGTAGGTGGGGGGAGGGGGGAGGGGGGGAGGAGGGGGGTACCTAACCCAGGTCTGTACTCTGGGTGTGGTGTAGGTGGGGGGAGGGGGGAGGGGGAGGAGGAGGGGGTACCTAACCCAGGTCTGTACTCTGGGTGTGGTCAAGGTGGGGGGTGGTGTTAGGGGGAAGGAGGGGGTACCTAACCCAGGTCTGTACTCTGGGTGTGGTGTAGGTGGGAGGGGGGAGGGGGGGAGGAGGGGGTACCTAACCCAGGTCTGTACTCTGGGTGTGGTCAAGGTGGGGGGTGGTGTTAGGGGGAAGGAGGGGGTACCTAACCCAGGTCTGTACTCTGGGTGTGGTGTAGGTGGGAGGGGGGAGGGGGGGAGGAGGGGGTACCTAACCCAGGTCTGTACTCTGGGTGTGGTGTATCTAGGTTAAAAAGATATAAATTTTGGCCAAAAAAGTGGGGGCATGCACCCCCAACCCCCACACCTCTAAATCCGCAACTGAATAGAATGCATGGAGGAAAGGCTGACAGAGCTCCAGCTGTCCCAGCCCCTCCTCCGCCCCCCAACCCTCCACCTCCCCAACCCCAATCCCCCACCTTCAGCACACCCAGAGAACAGACCTGGGTTAGGTACCCCCTCCTCCCCCTCCACCTCCACCCCCCACCTTCACCACACCCAGAGTACAGACCTGGGTTAGGTACCCCCTCCTCCCCCCTACCACCCCCCCCCCCCTACACCACACCCAGAGTACAGACCTAGGTTAGGTACCCCCCTCCTCCCCCTTCCACCACCCCCCACCTACACCACACCCAGAGTACAGACCTGGGTTAGGTACCCCCTCCTCCCCCTTCCACCACCCCCCACCTACACCACACCCAGAGTACAGACCTGGGTTACGTACCCCCTCCTCCCCCTACCACCACCCCCCACCTACACCACACCCAGAGTACAGACCAGGGTTAGGTACCCCCTCCTCCCCCCCTCCCCCCTCCCCCCACTTACACCACACCCAGAGTACAGACCTGGGTTAGGTACCCCCTCCTCCCCCTTCCACCACCCCCCACCTACACCACACCCAGAGTACAGACCTGGGTTACGTACCCCCTCCTCCCCCTACCACCACCCCCCACCTACACCACACCCAGAGTACAGACCAGGGTTAGGTACCCCCTCCTCCCCCCCTCCCCCCTCCCCCCACTTACACCACACCCAGAGTACAGACCTGGGTTAGGTACCCCCTCCTCTGCCCCCCTCCCCCCTCCCCCCACCTACACCACACCCAGAGTACAGACCTGGGTTAGGTACCCCCTCCTCCCCCCCTCCCCCCTCCCACCTACACCACACCCAGAGTACAGACCTGGGTTAGGTACCCCCTCCTTCCCCCTAACACCACCCCCCACCTTGACCACACCCAGAGTACAGACCTGGGTTAGGTACCCCCTCCTCCCCCCCTCCCCCCTCCCACCTACACCACACCCAGAGTACAGACCTGGGTTAGGTACCCCCTCCTTCCCCCTAACACCACCCCCCACCTTGACCACACCCAGAGTACAGACCTGGGTTAGGTACCCCCTCCTCCTCCCCCTCCCCCCTCCCCCCACCTACACCACACCCAGAGTACAGACCTAGGTTAGGTACCCCCTCCTCCCCCCCTCCCCCCTCCCCCCACCTACACCACACCCAGAGTACAGACCTAGGTTAGGTACCCCCTCCTCCCCCTTCCACCACCCCCCACCTACACCACACCCAGAGTACAGACCTGGGTTAGGTACCCCCTCCTCCCCCTTCCACCACCCCCCACCTACACCACACCCAGAGTACAGACCTGGGTTACGTACCCCCTCCTCCCCCTACCACCACCCCCCACCTACACCACACCCAGAGTACAGACCAGGGTTAGGTACCCCCTCCTCCCCCCCTCCCCCCTCCCCCCACTTACACCACACCCAGAGTACAGACCTGGGTTAGGTACCCCCTCCTCTGTCCCCCTCCCCCCTCCCCCCACCTACACCACACCCAGAGTACAGACCTGGGTTAGGTACCCCCTCCTCCCCCCCTCCCCCCTCCCACCTACACCACACCCAGAGTACAGACCTGGGTTAGGTACCCCCTCCTTCCCCCTAACACCACCCCCCACCTTGACCACACCCAGAGTACAGACCTGGGTTAGGTACCCCCTCCTCCCCCCCTCCCCCCTCCCACCTACACCACACCCAGAGTACAGACCTGGGTTAGGTACCCCCTCCTCCCCCCCCTCCCCCCTCCCACCTACACCACACCCAGAGTACAGACCTGGGTTAGGTACCCCCTCCTTCCCCCTAACACCACCCCCCACCTTGACCACACCCAGAGTACAGACCTGGGTTAGGTACCCCCTCCTCCCCCCCTCCCCCCTCCCACCTACACCACACCCAGAGTACAGACCTGGGTTAGGTACCCCCTCCTTCCCCCTAACACCACCCCCCACCTTGACCACACCCAGAGTACAGACCTGGGTTAGGTACCCCCTCCTCCCCCCCTCCCCCCTCCCACCTACACCACACCCAGAGTACAGACCTGGGTTAGGTACCCCCTCCTTCCCCCTAACACCACCCCCCACCTTGACCACACCCAGAGTACAGACCTGGGTTAGGTACCCCCTCCTCCTCCCCCTCCCCCCTCCCCCCACCTACACCACACCCAGAGTACAGACCTAGGTTAGGTACCCCCTCCTCCCCCCCTCCCCCCTCCCCCCACCTACACCACACCCAGAGTACAGACCTAGGTTAGGTACCCCCTCCTCCCCCTTCCACCACCCCCCACCTACACCACACCCAGAGTACAGACCTGGGTTACGTACCCCCTCCTCCCCCTACCACCACCCCCCACCTACACCACACCCAGAGTACAGACCTGGGTTAGGTACCCCCTCCTCCCCCCCCTCCCCCCTCCCCCCACCTACACCACACCCAGAGTACAGACCTGGGTTAGGTACCCCCTCCTCCCCCCCCTCCCCCCTCCCCCCACCTACACCACACCCAGAGTACAGACCTAGGTTAGGTACCCCCTCCTCCCCCTTCCACCACCCCCCACCTTCACCACACCCAGAGTACAGACCTAGGTTAGGTACCCCCTCCTCCCCCTTCCACCACCCCCCACCTTCACCACACCCAGAGTACAGACCTGGGTTACGTACCCCCTCCTCCCCCTTCCACCACCCCCCACCTTCACCACACCCAGAGTACAGACCTGGGTTAGGTACCCCCTCCTCCCCCTAACACCACCCCCCACCTTGACCACACCCAGAGAACAGACCTGGGTTACGTACCCCCTCCTCCCCCTACCACCACCCCCCACCTTGACCACACCCAGAGTACAGACCTGGGTTAGGTACCCCCTCCTCCCCCTACCACCACCCCCCACCTACACCACACCCAGAGTACAGACCTGGGTTAGGTACCCCCTCCTCCCCCCTACCCCCACCCCCCACCTTCACCCCACCCAGAGTACAGACCTGGGTTAGGTACCCCCTCCTTCCCCCTACCACCACCCCCCACCTACACCACACCCAGAGTACAGACCTGGGTTAGGTACCCCCTCCTCCCCCTACCACCACCCCCCACCTTCACCACACCCAGAGAACAGACCTAGGTTACGTACCCCCTCCTACCCCTACCACCACCCCCCACCTACACCACACCCAGAGTACAGACCTGGGTTAGGTACCCCCTCCTCCCCCCTACCACCATCCCCCACCTTGACCACTCCCAGAGTACAGACCTGGGTTAGGTACCCCCTCCTCCCCCTACCACCACCCCCCACCTTCACCACACCCAGAGTACAGACCTGGGTTTGGTACCCCCTCCTCCCCCTCCACCTCCACCCCCCACCTTGACCACACCCAGAGTACAGACCTGGGTTAGGTACCCCCTCCTCCCCCCTACCACCATCCCCCAACTTCACCACGCCAGACCTTACCTCAGGCTGATATCCAGGTCCTGGCTCGGGGTGACAACCACCCTCGTACTCTGATCTGCTTGGAGATTGTGCAAGTGCGAGCTTACTGCACGGTCAGTGCTCTTTTCGACTGTAGGGTCCTATTATGGGAAGGCAGCCTCTAGGCCATTGGGGCACTTTTGGTCATTGAAATCTTTAGATATTTAAGCTTATTTGGGCTTGTATTACATCAATTATGATATATAGAACAAGCAGGAATTGTGAAAATAGCCATCAGTCCTTTTTTTTTCAGATATGATCGAAATTGATACTGGGTATGCGAACTGCTCGCCAAGAGGGAAGATGGCGTTGGGGTCCAGACCAAGTGGGTGCAGCCCGGTAGACTGTATATATACAGAACTAACCGAGGGGGCACAAAGCAATAATTATTTCCCCGAGTCAGGCCCATTTGAGGGGTCGAGGGCTTTGCCCGAGACCCCTCAAATGGGCCCAGACGAGGGGAAATAAGTATTGCTGAGTGCCCCCGAGGTTAGTTCTTGTTTTATTCTATACCAATAACCCAGAGAATTAACCCATTGACCCACGAAATACAAGCATCGTTATTTCCCTGTGGGGAAATAATTTTCTATTATTTCACCCCCGATACAAAGTCGCCTATCTTTTAACACTGAGGAACACCTGCGAGCCGGCCCGGGCAATACAAGGTTTGTATTGCCCGGGCGTGACGTCACGTCCAGGCGATACAGGCATTCTCCCTCAGGCCTCCCATACAGAGCGTGGCCCTGGCTAAAGCTGGGACAGAATGGTCAAGGTGCTTACTCCCAGGTCCGCGCTCCAAACGCACAGGCATTCTCCCTGAGGCACCCTGAACCGCGCGGCCCTGGCGAGAGCTGTGACAGAATGGTCTTGCGTGTAGCACTCACCGAGTGCAGCAGACGACATTACCTGATTACGTTTTATTAGTGCATAATAATGCGCAAGGAGGTGAAATAAATACAATACTGACCTTGGTCTTGGTACCAGGAGCCGTATTTCGTCTCGGGGTCTGGTTCCCCAGGGTCGCTAGAGGGACCGAAGGTCCCTCTAGCGACCCTGGGGAACCAGACCCCTCGCCGAAATACAGCTCCTGGAACCAAGACCAAGGTCAGTATTTACTTAATATTTTCCTGCGGGGAAATAATTCAGATTATTTCCCTGCAGGGAAATAACGCTGTCTGTTACCCCACCTTTCCTTGGAGGGAAGGACAATGCTTAAGGAATAGGCACTACAAAGTTGGCATAGAATAATATGTCCGTTTTCGTTGGGAACTCGCAGTGAATAGATACGAAAATGGGTCTGGGACACTTGTGGTGGAGGGCACGGCACTCACCACTTTCAGCTGAGATGCCATTTTTCCTACTTTTGTAGGATTTCCTACTTTTTGGTGATTTTGGATGGGCAACTGATTTTTCCTTCATCACCTAAATATCTGTGCTAGACTATTTTTGTGTTGGTTTCAAACTATTCAAATACAAATTCAATGTTAGATCTCTATTCCTAAAGGTTATTTCCTTCCTAGTTGCTTCTAGAAAAAGTAGTAGGAAAATTGTTTCCTACTTTTTCGTCAGTCAGGAGTGGCATCTCTGTTTCAGGATCTAGGGATACCCATCCCAGAGCTCCAGTGTCCCTTTGGGGACACAGAAAAAAACAGAAAAGAAAAAGAAAAAAAAAAGGCTTGCGAAGACCCTGTGAGTGGTTCTCTGGTTTTCTTTATTTTATTGACAAAATATT
Organism: Lepidonotus clava; assembly: GCA_936440205.1. Lineage (NCBI taxonomy): Eukaryota > Metazoa > Annelida > Polychaeta > Phyllodocida > Polynoidae > Lepidonotus > Lepidonotus clava. The sequence continues at coordinate 36,886,428 of OW387144.1, read as the reverse complement.
GAATCTACGAGGAAATCCTACGTGCTGGAGGGTCATAAGGTCAACGAGAATATCACCTCTGGAGATATTCGGTGGGCAGTGTGCCCGACCTGAGGTGGGTTAACTTAAAATTTCTTTTCATGTCTGATTGTGAATTCGCTGCTTCTCACGCCCGTGATCAGATCCGCGCGTAGGTCCGTTGAATAGGTCAGCGTAGGTCAACGTCAGGTCATCACAGGTATTTGGGAACTTTCTGCGTTTCTGATTTAAAATCATATCTAGGCCTAAGCCGCTGTCAGTTGGATCTTGGAATAGGCCTACCCCGGCCCATGGGTGCCTACACAGTACAGTACCTTACTTAATCAATTAAATCAATGGGCTTAGATTACATTGATGATGATATATATGGAAGAATATGAATCGTGAAAATCATCCTTAATTGGACAAATTAGACATACAAGCCCTGAGTCTAAATCGTTATGTAGTTACGGTCTCCGGACAGTTCCCTCGGCCGGAACAGTGGGGCAATAGAGTCGGGGATTCATGTAAAGTTCATTTTCTCTTTTCAAAATTTAAAAACAAATCCTTATTTCTATTTTGAATTTGTCAAGCATGTCATATGACTAACAAAAATAACGAAAATATGTCTAGCATATTTTTTTTTTTCTAATAACATACGACCCAAGTTTTGTTATTTTACAAAAAAAACAACACATTTGTCATGATGCCATTTCAAGTAGCTAGAGCCCCAGCGTTTCCCATCTCTTAGCAGGGCCAGGAAAGTCGACCGTGGGAAAGTTGTTCCGACGCGTGCGTCTCGGCAAGTCCGAGCTCATCAACTTGATGCAAAAGCTCCAGTAAACTAAAATACAGGGAATTCATACCAACAGCGGAATTATGGAGGATTTATGCATTCTGGCACATTCAGAACTCAGGCGTACAAGGGGCCGTCCATAAATGACGTCATACTATTTTTGACCATTTCTGACCCCCCCTCCCCCCCTTTGTCATGCTTTTACTATAGGAATGTATAGGGGACTGGACCCCCCCCCCCCCCTCCCCGGTGCATGACGTCATTTATGGACGGCCCCCAAGGTGGGTTCACATCATTTTGTCAAACCAACCAGCAGGAGCGTGTCAGTACGGGGCCTTCCATTTAGTACATACACACATTTTCAAAAATCTCAGACCCCACTCGGCACTCCCCCCCCCCCACCCCCCTCAGGCAAAAATACGCATTGAATATGTACTAAAAATAAATGTACGCACATTTAAAAAAATCTCGGACCCCCCTCCCCACCTTGGTGCGTATGTACTAAATGGAAGGCCCCTAAGCAGGGATGTGCCAGAGCCGTCTGTACATACAGTGGTCTCTGCAGCCACCTGTTTGTCTTTGTAACATGCTACAACACCCGCTTCAGTAAAACTTCGGAAACTTAATTCATATTAATTGATATCTAGAACACGTTTTACAACATTTTAGGATATATTCAGATTTTCATAGTGCTATTCAGAGACGCCGTCTAAATACGGATTTCCGTATATTTAGTTTTAACAACAAATTTTCAAAAGGATCATTTGTATGTGATTTCAGGCAACAATGTAATTATATCTGTACATGAAATTAGTTTCAGTATCAGAACTTTGATACTTAAGATTAGACTACTTTAGCTATTTCCTTCTTGAAATAAGGAAATCTGGTTTCACTGTGTTCGGTATTTTCCAACATTAAGGAATGGCACCTCTGGCTATTTCCGATTTTTTTTCACTGCCCGCAATTTACATCCCTGCTTATCAGCAGGCACACTGATGTATCAACGTTGGTGCTCACTTGAATTTGCAAATTGAATCAACGTTGGTTCAACCAATCAACCTTGCTTCAACATTGATTTTGCAAATTGAATCAACGTTGTGGAAGTCAACGTTGATATTCAGTGTTACCAGTGTTATTCCTCAACCGTGATTCACCACAACCTAAAACCCGAAAATTGACGTTGAAACAACGTTGATTCAATGTCAGTGTATCCAAAAAACCACCGGACATCCGGATATGTCCAGCAATTTCTCTTCAATTACGATGATATCCCCAGAAATATCGGACATTTTGTCCGAGGAAATGATATCCTTCACCTCAATGAAAAGCATTCAATGATATGACATACAAATGTCCGATGTAATTCCTTTAAATGTCAGACAAAATGTCCTATGTTCCACAAAGTTTTTGGGTTAGCTGCAATGTCGTGAGTGCTAAGGCATCACACTGGGTGATATGTCTTAAGGCCATCCCGGCCTGACATGATATTGATTTGTCACTATAGGCCAAGTGTCATTTATGGAGACCTAGCTACCATCAAAATATTAAGTCTGATTTCAACTTCAATATGTCTTAAGTCACTGTCAGTATTCATAGTTTTATAGTATTATTAGTATGATATGATAGTTTTACAGTATTACTGTATTATGAATTTTAATATTTTATGGGCTTGTTTTACTGTAAAAACTGCTGCCCCATGGTATCAAAGCTTGCCTTTGATACACAAACATAATTATAATATATTAAAACACGATACCCTATAATATCAATACAATGCCTCACTTTAACGTTATGACGTCTTGTTCTAGTACAGTCCTTTATAATTTTGAGTACTCTAGATTAAATTCTCCCTGTCAAAAACAATGTAGATATAGTTCCGTTGCACTGCCACTAGCCAGACCATGCATAGGGAGGTGTCAAAGCCCCCTGACACACTCTGTGCAGCTTAGTACAGTCACACCTCAAAGGCCTCACTAAGTCCAGAGTCCTGGGTGTCCTGACCACCCCCTTACAGCCCCAGGACGCCCTGACATGACCCTCTGGGTGTCCTGTCCAACCCCCTAAAGCCCTGAGACACCCTGACCGGACCCTCTGGGTGTCCTGTCCACCTCCCTTTAAGGACGCCAGTATCTCTCAGGCATCACCAAGCCTAGACTCCTGTATCTCTTAGGCATCACCAGGCCTAGACGACAGATGCCTGAGAGATACATAGGACATATGTCAGAATTGTCAATTTGATGCTTAATAAATATAAAACAACTTTTTTTTCTATTTAAAAAGACTGAAATCAACCATATTATATTCTATCTAAGAATTGCCCTTTTGGGAAATAATTATTTATGTCATGTTATAGCTTCTTATTGGTCTAATCTAAAATATCAGGGCATCAGTGGCATCTCTTGGGCAATTTCTGTCAGTTATTTGGTGTCCATTGTGTAATATTTGAAAATTTTGTGGCGTCTTGAAAGGGTTAAGCCCCAGGACACCCTGACAGGACACTCTGGGTGTCCTGTCCAACCCCCTAAAGCCCCAGGACACGCCAACATGACTCTCTGGGTGCTGCATGGACACCCTAGCAAGCATACCCTAATCCACCCGGTCAGGGTGTCTCAATGCCGGTCAGGGTGTCAGCAGGACACCTAGCAATTTTTATAGCGATTTTAAAATTCTGTGAGCCCTGACCTCCTGCCACACTGGGTCTGCTCCCCCTCGGCAGCTGGGCTAGCCTCCCCTGCCAACCTTCACGGCTTCGCTTCACGCTTAGAGTTCTCCCTAGGGGCCAGGCCTGTAATGGGGGGGGGGAGAGAGCAACACCCCCTCACTAGGTTTAGATTATTGAAATTATAGTCCCACTCAGTCCCACTCAGGGATTCTTGCCACCCCCCACAGCAGACCCTGGGTACGGGCCTGGGGGCTGTCTGTAAATGACGTCTTGCCGGAGGGGGGAAGGGGATTTAATGCTTCTATGACCAAACAAGAAGATTCCAGCTAAGTTCTGTGTAGAATAATGGCTTACTGTTGGCTCTCCATACTATAGCCAAGTTACTGGCAATCCTTGTGATGTCATTGAGTATCATGAATACATTAGCCTACACACCAAACCCTGGTTTTGTCTATAACTTTACAGTGTCCGAAATTAAGGGTGCACCCTGCACCCGAGGTGCATGATTCTGAGGCAGGGTGCATGATTTTCAAATGTGTGCACCCTGATGGTGCATGTTTTTTTCACTGATTTATATAGCTTTATTTAGTAATGTACACACAGAAATGTCTCCGGGTGCATACTTTTAGAACCTCTGCACCCGGTGAGTGCGTAAAATAAAACCTTAATTTCGGACACTGCTTTATATGGTGGCTAGCTTTGGGATCTCTAGGACTCACACCAGAACATGAACCCTACTGGACATTGGTCAAGAGGGAGGAGGAACTATCAGGAACAAGGTGAAACAGGTTTGGAAACTGGGAAGTGCACAGATTTAAGGTAGGAGCTGATCCACCTACTTATAAACTGCTCTGAGTCAGTCCCTCTATAAGGGAAACAATGAACAAAAGGAAAGGAATGTGTGAAATTCACCCCATGCTGAGAGGCTGACACCAGGGGGGCCCCGGGACCTACCCAGAATGCAACGTGCAGCACCTATATTATCAGCCTCCAGCCGTGGGGCCCTCACTCCACAGATGGTCGCTGCCCTGTGTGCATCTCCAGGGCCTCACTGTGTGCCTCTCTAATGTCCAAAATAAGTGGGTTTTCTTATGTTAAAATGCTCAGATAGCTTATAATTATGGGTCCAAAAGACCCTGAATTAATCAGGACACTGAATTAAGTTTATTTACCCCTTAGCTAATAAAACTACTTCTTCACATTTTGAATTGACCAGGATAGTTAGAGATGTGGGTCACAGATCCCCCCTCCCCCTCCCCTCCTCCTGTCACCACCCTGACAGGTACCACCCGTGGGTTTATGGCATATCAAAGGACCACCTGGAGGAGGGGTGGGTGTAACGGCCAGGGACAGCACACACACTCCAGGCAAACAGGGAAAAAATATGGAGTAAAGATTTCCTTACAGACACACATGTTTGAATGATTCTAATGCCTTTATTTGTGGAGGCCTATGGGGATCTTTCTGATTTTCTAATAGAACAGGTATTGGCACTTACATGTATGTAGGTATATTCCTAGGATATAACCATAAGTAAACCGCGGGCATCATACAGACTTTCCCTATAAACTCAAAGTTTCATAAAGTTGGTAGTGTAAATATTTGACTAAATAAGACTATTGTGAAGTGATTGAAAATCTAGTCCACAATACAGTATTTAGGTCAAGATGGCGGCATATCAGATACCAGCACCATCCCCCATGAGTCTACTAGGTGACCTTGCAGAAAATTGGAGGGATTTTGAGGTTTCATGGGGCCATTATTCAGTTGCCACTGAGTAGTGGGCAAATTGAAGAAGGCCTATGGGACAGCAAATCCAGCTGGCATGTTGCACAAGTAGCGTCAACACTGTGTAAGGCCTCAATGCCTTAAAGTGAGGAACAGTTTACCGGGCCTGAACAACGCGGACAAGGCATATCCAGGTAGGATTCTCACCGAGTTACGGCTACACTTTATCCCTCAGTGGCACGTTTTGTTTGAGTGCTACGAGTTCAACACAGCAATGTTACACAGTGTGTGTTTATTTACATTACTTTTACCAGCTCGATATGACTGGTGTGTGGGGATCCATGCATGAATATTAATTAGGGATCCCCACGTGACTTAGCGTCCCTTTACGTGCAGGGTACCGTCTCTGGACAGTCAGAGGTGCGGCGGCAGGGAGAGGGAACGGACTCACCAACAGAGCCCAGTGTGGGGCAACTATAACATCAGAATACTACAGAGCCTGGAAAATAAAAGAAGTGATTCCAACATCAACTGGTCTTTTGTTCACCACTACACGATCCGGCCAACAGCAAACCAACAGACCACAGACACAGTCGATGAGTATGTGGTAAGGCTGCGTAAGCTTGCAGATTCCTGTGAGTTTGAGGCCCTGAAGGACAGCCTAATCTGGGACAGACTTGTCATTGGGACAACTGACACTGGGGCTAGAGACAGACTTCTACGCGAGAGGCCTGTTCCAGACCTTAATCGTTGCATAGAAAGTCTTCGGGCCTGTGAGCTCTCACGGAGCCACAAACAACAAATTGAGGGATTACAGGAATCACAGGTCCGTGGATCAAGTGAAATCTTGAAAAGGTCAAGGCAATGGAAAAGGAAAGAAACCTGCCAAGGGCACCAACTCTACATCAAAATGTGAATTTTGTGGACGTGGTCCACACCCTCGTATGGAATGTCCTGCGAGGAATGCTAAGTGCAAGGTTCGAGGCCATTAAGCTGTGGTCTGTAAGAAGGTACAGGAGGTACACTCTGACAGTGTTCCTAGGTGAGGTCACCAGTGATGTGGACACTGATGATTTCCTGGGAGAAGTGACTGTGGAGAAGGACCATTGGCAGGCAGTTGTGAAAGTGGATGACTCTCCATGTGAGTTCAAGCTAGAAACTGGAGCAGAGGTCACCGTCCACGGTGATAAGGATCCGTTGTTTGACCACCTCAAAATGGAAAAAAACAAGAAGGAACTCGTAGGGCCTGGTGGAACTAGTTTGGAGGTTCTCAGTGTTATTAATGGTCTTCTCGAGGTTGGTAACCGACTTCATCAAGAGACGATCTACGTGGTAAGAAACCAAAAGTCATCACTACTCAGCAAAAAGGCATGTGAGGCCTTAGCACTTCTACGGCCAGCAAAAGAGGTTTTCCAGGTGAAAGAAGGAAGACCTAACTTCAGGAAAGAGTTCCCTGCCCTCTTCACTGGCCTGGGAAAACTGGAGGAATCGTACAGCATTACACTCAAGCATGAGTCAGAGCCAGTGTGCTTGTGCACGGCTAGGAAGGTACCCCACCCATTATTGCCGAAAGTCAAAGAAGAACTTGAGAAAATGGTGGCTCAGTCTGTTATCTTGCCTGTAACAGATCCAACCAGGTGGTGTTCAGGAATGGTCCCTGTCCTCAAGCCAATTGGTCGGAATTTGTATATGTGTTGACCTAACAGCTTTGAACAAAGATGTGGTGAGGGAGGTACATCCTATGAAGACGGTCGAGGACAATCTCGCAAAACTACAATGGAGTACAATCTACTCTAACTTAGATGCCAACTCTGGATTTTGGCAGATCACTTTGGATGAGGAGTCGAGACTCCTCACCACATTTATCACACCATGGGTCAGTACTGCTTCAACTGACTCCCGTTTGGAATCAGTTCCGCCCCAGAAATATTCCAACGGATGATGTCAAAGGTTCTCCTTGGACTGGAAGACCAAGGTATGATTGTCCACATGGATGACATCCTCATCCATGGTCGCAATGAAGAGGAACATGATGCAAGGGTGCGCAAAGTCCTCCATCGCCTCAAAGAAGCAGGTATCACTCTCAACAAAAAGTGTGAATTCTCGAAGAGAAAATTAGATTTCTTGGGCATATCAATAGTCCCGCAGGGATAGAAGTCTATCCCTCCAAGACAACTGCCATTCGAGAATACCCTGCACCTGAGAACATCACAGAGTTGCAGAGATTCTTGGGTATGGTGAATCAAGTTGCCAAGTTCTTGAAGAACCTCACAATCACCACCGAGCCTCTGAGGGCCCTTCTGCGAAAAGACACCGAGTGGTCTTGGGATCACCCAAGACGCTGGCTCACTACAATCCCAACAAACCAACCATTGTAGCAGCAGATGCCTGTGCTAGTGGTTAAGGGGCAGTTCTACAGAGACAAGATGATGGGACAAAGAGACCAATCTTTTATGCATCGCGCTCTCTCTCTGACACAGAGAAGCGGTCATAGAGAAAGAGGCTCTAGCCGCAGCGTGGGCCTGTGAGAAGTTTAGAGACTACATCACAGGGATGACCTTTGAGCTTCAAACAGACCACAAACCATTGGCTCCACTTCTGTCATCGAAGGATCTATCGCAGATGCCACCAAGGATCTTGTGATTCCGTTTGCGCATGATGCGCTTTGAAGCAACCGTTGTAAATGTCCCAGGGAAAGACCAAATCACAATAGACGCACTCTCCAGGGCACCAGTGGACAGTCCTGTTCAGAAGGACATCATGTTGGTCAGCAAAGTAGAGCAGTTCGCTACACACAGGATCAGAGTATTGCCTGCCACTGAACGGAGATTGCAGGAAATCATGAAGGCCCAGAAGGAGGACACAGTACTGAGTACTGTCCGCAAGTACGTACAAGTTGGCTGGCCAGCGTACATCCCCGACCAGCCACTTCTGAGGCCGTACTGGAGCAACCGGCAACACTTGGCAATAGTGAATGATTTGCTGCTGTATAATGAGAGACTTGTCATACCAACAGCTCTCAGGATGGATATCCTGGGCAAGATTCACGATGGGCATCTTGGGATCACGAAGTGCAGAGCACGTGCCCAAGAGAGTGTTTGGTGGCCAACACTGAGTGTCGCCATCGAGAACATGGTCAAGAACTGTCCAGCATGCCTAAAACAGTTACCTGACAGTGAGAGCCACTAATGACGTCCCCTCTGCCAAAGAAGGCTTGGGAAAGAGTGGGCTCTGATCTATTCGAGTATGAAAAGAAGACATATCTTCTTCTAGTGGACTACTGTTCAAAGTGGATAGAAATAAGACCACTAGAGCTTTTGGATACCAGATCCACCATACATGCAATAAGTAGTGTTTTTGCAGCTCATGGAGTTCAGAGATTGTGGTCTCCGACAATGGACCGCAATACGCATCAAAGGAGTTTGCTGCATTTACAGACAGGTATGGGTTTACCCATGTGACGTCATCCCCCTTGTACCCCGGAGTAAAGGTGAGGCTGAGCGAGCAGTCAGAACTGTAAAGAACATCTTGAGGAAAAATGAGGATCCATACTGGGGATGGCTACAGATCGACACCTCTTTACAACGGTACATCACCAGCTCAACTGCTTATGGGTAGGCATCTCAAAACAACATTGCCATCGCTACCCAAAGATGTCAAACCAATCAACATTAGCAAAAATGATTGCTAGGTTTTGATCCCCTGCTGTTTGCACGCCCTGTCACCTTCATCTCATAGATTCGATAACCAAAGACAGAGTTCGTCCTAACTGTTTTTTGCCGTTTTGACCCTAGCTGTCGGTATGGTGTAAAACACCCAACACTCACTCACTCACTCCAATCAACATTAAAGGGAGGACTGGAAACAGTCCACTCTACCCCCCGGTCGGTACTTAGGCCTAAGCCCAGCCCACTCACCCATATTTGGGCATGTGACCTAGGTCAGGATGGCTGGTCGTACTCAGGCAGGAGCAGGAGCAGGAGCGGCACAGGGTGACAGAGCCTGAGTGCACACACACTGGGACACACACACTCGCAAGACTGAGCTCCTTCTGTGTGTACCCGTGCCCCTATAGGAATTCTAGTCCTAATCTAAGCAAGCACTATGCCTAAATGATTAAACTCAGTTGATAATTATCATTAAGCCACTTTGATGATTTGTTTATCAAAAAGAATTTGATTGTGCAGAACGCTAGAAACATGACAATCATGAGAAACATTCATTCAAACATGCTATAGATTTCAAGATAATATCAAATGATGTGTATCATAGTGAGAATAATATTGTGAGCTACGTTCATAACAAATGTTGTTTGTCCACTGGAAATTAGACTTGTTTGCCAAGTACTGTTTTCACCTCATACTGGGCATCGAGACACCAATTTTACAAATCCCTGTGAAATCTCAAATCCTTTTTTGCCAGTTAGAAACCAGATTATTCCTAAGGCTACATTATGTACCATATAAAGATTGACATACCTCTAGTTAGTGAGCTGAGAATCCAAAAACCTCTCCCACAGACCTCTCCTGTACATGAATGTATGTTTCTTATAGTTCTTTTTTACTTTTCCCGTGACACTCTTCCATAATGACGTATATGGTCTGTCTTTGTTTTCATTCCAATGCAGGACTGCCAGCTGGGACCTAGTCCTATACTGGTCGTCACCAAATGCAATGCGCTTGTCTTGAAACATATTCATGGTGTTGTTGAATGATTCCACATAAAATGTATCCTTGGCTAAAGCATAATCCTTTGCATGCCGGTACAAGGTGCATTTTTCTATCACAGATGTGAGCAGATTGATTGCAACGGGATCTGTGATGACTATTCTAGAGGGCTCATAATTGGGGTCTTTTTTGCACCTTGACTCTGGGCTACAGTTGGAATGTACATTTTGATAGTGACATACAGCGTTCATAAGTTTGTGACGCAGAGTATCTGGGTTTCGTTCACAGTTTCTCATTGCAAAGTGTGCATGGTTGGCCATGGAAGATACTTTATCTTCTAGCTGCTTGTGCCAGGTTCGACCCTCAGTCTTTTTGGTCCCTTTTCCAATGTCTGCTACTGCCCTCTTCAAAACTTTTACTGCATGCCATGGGTCATTTTGATTTATGACATTTCCCTTATCATTGATGTATTTGTTTATGGACATGTTTCTGTCATGGGCATGAACCCTGACTGGAACTCTGCTATCCAGGTAGTCGTATACCAATTCAGTGCCCAGTCTTTCATGACGTTGTGTAACTGGGTCCATGGCTTTTGTAACATGGATGTGTTGAATCACTTTGTGCGTCCTATCTCCAATGGCAACTACGCTAGTATCTTTTGCATTCTTACGCCATCCATGTCGAGCATCAGTAATAATATTTATACCCTCCCAACTGTCCACATCTGAATTGTCAAGTACGTAGTCCATTGCAATCTCTTCTTGAATAGCAGCTTCAGTACTTATGGCATACTCAGCCTGAACGTTTGGCATGAAAGTCTCATACAAGTATTTTCTCCTGGACCCTTCATGCAAAGCTGCCATCCCTGCACCATCTGTAAAACGTACATATATGCTTGGCAACATCCCACTGCAAGCTAATCCATGTTGAATCCGTTCATTCACAAGATATTTCCCTGATTTAAACTTTGGGGAAGAAGCCCACAATTTGGAATGCTTCGAATGTCCATGCCTTCTACAAGAAAGTTTAGCTACAATTGCATGGCCTCTTGGTGTAACCTTGCTAATTATGAGAGGAGAGGTACAAGCTGATTTATGATCTTCAGCAAGTTGTATAAGCTTCCTTAAAGACGATTTTGTTGTGACAAAAAGATCTTCATCAGCCAATTCCCTGGTGATAGGCTGACTCTCTGATACGTTCAGTTTTGTAACTCCTTCCTTCTGTTTGATCCAGCTATCCAAAACAGTATTCAATATATCAGCATGACTCACCGTGTGTGCACCAAGATCACTCCTCAAAGCATTTCGAACAAAGTCAATCTTTTCCCTCAAACTCTGCTTCACAGCATTGTCACCTGGTATGTCCATTTTAAAACTAGGAGCTTTGATTTTGGCAGCCATCTCGACAGGATAAAAGATCAGGTGAATAGAAAAAGAATGGTGCACATGCATGAAGCCAAAGGTTACCGCAAAGTCTCGAAAAAGCTCCAGGATTAACATACCAAAAAGGTAGTAATTAAAGAAGCTCTTCAAGTCGTCCATTTACTATGTTCATGCAGTTCTACTTTATTTTGCAATCAGTACACACAAAACTCGTTATAATTATTAAAACCTATTTGATCTTTAACATCGTTTGCCCATTTTATAGCAGAGTGCTGAAAAAGTTGGGGCTGCCATAGGAAAATCAAGAGTTTCTGGACATATTCTGCGATCATGTGTAAATGTCAAAATATCACAATGAAAAAACTAAATTGAAGTTTAATTTAAATATAATAAAGAAATAATTCTTTTGATAGTTTTAAAAAGTATACCTGTGAATTCAAGACGTCCTGTGATTCTAGGACACCTGACTGTCCTGCTATTTCAGGATGGGTTGATATGGTAAAAAGTCTTGATAAATAATTACTAACACTACTCCCAACACTACCCATAATGTATCCCGATTTTGGCCACTTTAGATTGTTATAGGTTGAGCAACTTGTGTGAGAGGAATAGTAATTGTTCCTGTGCCTGAGAGCATAACCCATATTTTAAATCATGAGAATTTAAAATGAATGACAATTTCACCCAAGGTAGATACTCTGCCTTTTATAATCAATACGGTATACAAGTCACTCTTGCCTCCCCTACCATTGTTTTTCCCGCCAAAATAACATTATATTCACTGCAGGGAGGATAGGTAATGTGGATGTGACGTTGCTCTGTCAGCTCTAAATCTATATCAACCTTTGTATGATTAACCTATCAAATTTTAGTTGAAATAAACTGTATCAAACCCAACTCCGGTAGATGGTCTTAAGGTTGTTTTTATTGTATGATAATTAAAAGTGAATCAACATGTTTCGGTCGGCAAAGACCTTCATCAGGATTATAATATCACATTAGGCTGCTTGGTATATCAACTTTTGACGCTGTTAAAATAGTAACGCTGTAGAAAATCGGATGAGTAGGACTTAGACTTTTTTCAAAGTTGAAGTGAGTTGAAAGTTAAACAATCAGATAGTCCTCTATATATCTAAGTATACAGCTTACAAATAGACCAATTAGACCATTTTATGTTTTTTAAGTTTCAAAGTGTTAAAAATGCAACAATCTGGTATGTAACCGTTAAAAAAGATAACCAATACACATAGGTACAACAAGTCTTCCGTGAACATATCAAAGTCACAAAATTTTTCCAAGTAATACAATTACTTTTCTTTCAAAGATGACATATTAGAAAATGGTAAACATTAGTAAAAAGTCCGGGGGCATATTGCGTGGTCCGTTTGAATCCGTGGTAATAAGACAGAGGTTTTAACACTGGTCATTAGGGACCTGGTTGTACAAGCAGTAAAATTCTTTGATCATGTTGGATATGATTCGGCCATGTCCTTGGTTTGGTATCAGGTCGTCGACCAGTGTTGCTATCATTTCAATTTTGGCCGTAGCGACGTAGGGAATGTCTACTTCTGCACTAGGGCCGTTGGTGAGAGGGTTAACACTGGAGACATCAGATGGGTCAACCATCTCGACGTCAACCGTTTGGCTCGTGTTGAGTTCATGTTGTTCGCTGCCCGAATGACAATTTCACCCAAGGTAGATACTCTGCCTTTTATAATCAATACGGTATACAAGTCACTCTTGCCTCCCCTACCATTGTTTTTCCCGCCAAAATAACATTATATTCACTGCAGGGAGGATAGGTAATGTGGATGTGACGTTGCTCTGTCAGCTCTAAATCTATATCAACCTTTGTATGATTAACCTATCAAATTTTAGTAAACAAATGAAGTTTGAATATGAAATGTGATTTTTCATTTTATAACATGAATGAAACAAATGATTCAAATACATCTCACCCCTTCCTAGGAAAATAGACTGGCCTTACTTGAGCTTATCTACATGGACGTCCAGGAGTTGAGGTGGGGCATCAATGGTGTATTCATGGAAGGGGTTGATGAATGTCTATTTGTGAGGAACTCATGAAGGGAATACGGCTATAATTATGTTCCCATATTTCAAATGAATGTATCTATTTTATTTGCATTTATAAAATGTGCGAGATATACCAAGGTGTTTGACACTACCCTGGGGTCGTGCTAGCAGCTCACCACCCTCGTATCTGAGAGTTCAAACTTTGTGTGGCGAGGACAAGTTGCCCTGAAATAGCTACACTGTGAATCTCTCAAAAAATACTGGAATAGCAGAAAACTGTCGGAAAATATCAGTAAAATACGGGAGATTTTGTTTTGTTGTGTGTGGGGGGGGGGGGGGATAGGGGGTCGAAAAGATGGGAGTAGGAGGGTATTTGATACAAATTTGTCATGCAAAACAATAAGAATTTTACTAGAAGATAGGTCATTAAAAGGTTACCTTAATCATCATTATAAATACTGATCTATCGAGTTAATGTGGCTAATCCAGGTATTCTGTGGCTAATCCAATCAGAAGCAAATTTGCCACAGTGGCTAGGGCATTACAAATCCTAGTGCGACCCCAGCTAACCTGTTTTACCCTATTAGCAATACAATTATCAATCCCAGACGTTTCTTAATGTTTAAGACTAAACCATATAAAGTTTTCAAAAGATGTTAAACTCTTTGTAGTGACGCTATTCTAAAGAAATAAACTGTTTGAAAATCCTCTAAACATCATCTTCCCATTGATATCATTCAAAGGAATTGTTGACAAAGATTAAATTCTCTTATTATTATTGGCTAAATACGCATGTTTGCAAAAAAAAAAAAAAATTAACTGCCCTAATATATCTCCATAGAATTTGTTTAATATTGTTATTTGTCACCAAATCATCCAATATCACAAATATTTTTCTCAAAACTGATTAATTGTTTGGGCAAAAGTAGGATCACAAATCAGTAAATTCAGCCGCTTGAGACGAAATTTAAAAAGTTATGGGTATTGGGTTTTCCCTGCCTGCCCCCTGCTATGTTTGGACCATGTCCACTAAGTATTTTTCCATCCAAGTGGCGGGAAAAGTTTGTGAAATGAGACGTCTGGGTCATTCTTGGGCCTGTTTTCCACAAAGCATGTTATTACCATCGTTGTTTCCTTCTTTCCTGGGAGATACACAGCATCACATACGAATTTCCACCACTTGTGAATATCAGGATTATTATGCATGAGGATTCTGATGCCAGTGACGTTAGTGATAATCTTGATAATGGAGTGGAAGTGTTATCTATTCTAGTCACTAAGGAACAACGGGAAGTGATATATAAGACATTTGACCAAAATGGCTGGAATTTAGAGGAAGTAGGCCGACCTGACATTGATACCAATGAGGCGGGAGATGATGCAGCTGGTGGCCAGAATGGATACTCTATTCCACAGGGACAGGGTAGAGAGTGCATTTATTGTCTGTGTACGCCATGTATTACAGATGAACAACATAGACAAATGTGGTGGAAGACTGAAATATTAGGGCCACACAGAAGAAACTCCAGGGAGAGAAAATTACTTTACAAAAAATTCTGGGTCATGCTTCTGCATAGAGGCATCTGGATAGACCCTAGATATCTTGCCAGAAAGAATATGGCCTTGCAAAATCGGAATGCACATGCTTGGTCAGGGCCTGATGGGTGTCATCCTAGGGATATAATGCCAAAGTGTGTACTAATGCTAGTAAGGGGCTGGCTACCCAACCCCCCATCACAGCCCTATATGGGGCACCGCTGGCAGTGAAATCAGACACAATAACAGCGTAGGCTCTGGACAGGGGCCACGTGGAGTTTGTTTACAACACACAGCGTCCCCAGTTGCCATGGTGCCTGACCTGTCAATCAAAGCAGTCCTAACGGTCAGAACTATTTGACTATAGGGATTTTATATTTGTAATATCTACAAGATAAACAAACAGTCTTGCTGTAAGCTATGAGAAATAGGTGCACTGGATATTCATGGATTGACGATTTGAAATTTAGGGTAAGTGGTTCATTTTTTCCTTGTTTTATCCTCAATTATTTGCCAGCAATGTTAGATTTTTGAAGAGATTTGAATACCACAGGGTTCTGGCAGAAGGCTCCCATGGGCCCCTTATATACCTTTTTTCCGGCCTTTAAGGAAAAGGAAAAGCAGTACAGGGCCAGACAAGAGGCAAATTTCAACAGTCGCCATGGTGCAACAAAGGATCTGCCTATCCTAGAGGAAGGAGCTACAGTATGGTTGCACGACCAACAACGTCCCGGTCAAGTGATAGAACAATCAGCCAGTCCGCGCTCATACATCGTTCACACTGACCAAGGCTCCACAGTTCGGAGAAACCGAGGATCACTTATTGCCTTGGGCAAAGAGTCTCCAACTCCACAACAGCCAGAGACTGTGACTGAAATGGAGAGGCCAGGACTGGGTGCAGCAGATACACCTGTGAAACCAACAGCAATACCGCCTGGTGTGACAGTGTCTCGTCGGGGTCGTGTAGTTAAACGGCCTAAAAGACTCGACATATATGTGTAGGGCTACACTATGTTTGCTGTCACATAGGGCAGAATAATCCCTTGAATCTGAGAATAGTCTTTCTGATGACGATTCTTGACAGTAACCATAGTGGTTACATTAACTAATTATCAGTAAAGTAGAGACACTTTTATGGTAGTCTTAAAAGTTAAGAGTGTAATTTTGAAGAGTACATCTATCATAAAAGTAAACTAATAAGTATCAGTTAAAGACACTGCTATAAGACATTACAAAAAACTCTACAGACTCTTGTACGAAGTAATTCCACTCGGCTAAAAGTACTTTTTTTTTTTTTATAAGATACTTTACTGAAACTAAAGAAAAGACCATTTACAGAACTAAATGTCTTGAAAGGGAGATGTAGAATAATGGCTTACTGTTGGCTCTACATTCTATAGCCATGTTACTGGCAATCCTTGTGATGTCATTGAGTATCATGAATACATTAGCCTACACACCCAACCCTGGTTTTGTCTATAACTTTATATTCTGGTCGTCCTCTGATCACCAGAAGCAAAATCTGGTTGTCCACATACATTTCTCCCCACCACGGATAGCCATTTTGGATGCCTTGCGCTATTCAAATATATAATCATATAAATTTAATGTAAATTTAAAAGTATGGCATCAAAGGAGGTATACCTGATTTGAATTGTTCTTTTGTTGTGTACTGGGGTATGTAAATGGGCTATTAGCACCTCTCATCCTCCCTCCTGGTGGGTGCACGGGTAGTTGGTGATAGGGGTAAAGCAATCAGCCCTGTGGTCATTTAGTGTTCTTTTAGGTAACTAAAGTGCTAAATAACTATGTTACTTTAGATTGAAATAGCACCCGAGAAAAAGGGTCGGGCCCCCAAATTTTGTTGTGGAGGGGCCCATAGAAAATCCATTATTTTGAATACAAATGATAATTAGGGCTATTCTACAGTTCCTTCAGGCCCCTATACTGTTAAGTTAGAGGACCCGACTGGCCCCTGAACATTTCAACCCTATTTCAACCCCTGCTAAGGTACCTCAAATGCCCACACTGGTCCCGACCTTATCATCGCCATCTCCCACTCCCCAATTCCCCCACTCTTCCCTCCCCCCTCCCTTCTCCAACCCCCAATCCCTCTGTCCCCCCTCCCCCTTCCAACCCCCACTCCCCCTGTCCCCCCTCCCCCTTCCAACCCCCACTCCCCCTGTCCCCCCTCCCCCTCCCAACCCCCACTCCCCCTGTCCCCCCTCCCCCTCCCCCTTCCAACCCCCACTCCCCCTGTCCCCCCTCCCCCCTCTAACCCCCTCCCCCTCCCTCCTCCCCTCCAACCCCCACTCCCCCCTCCCCCTCCCCCTCCCCCCTCCAACCCCCACCCCCTCCCCCTCCCCCCTCCAACCCCCACCCCCTCCCCCCTCTCCCTCCAACCCCCCCCTCCCCCTCCCCCCTCCCCTCCACCCTCCAACCCCTTCTCCCCCCTTCTCCCATTCCCCCTCCTCCCCACTCCCCCCTCCCCCCTCCAACCCCTGTAGAACTGTAGAAAATTTGCCTGCTAAAAGTGCGGTCCCCCTTTATCACTGAGGCACAATGGGACACAATGCCTCCTAGACATTCCAGTTGCTTCTTTGTGGCAAAACCGCTATCTTCTAGATCCGCTATCAGGCTGATCAACCTGGATAGTTTCTCTTTTGGCACGGTTTAACTACCCCAACCAACAAGGTCAGCAACAAACCTCCCGACCTTATGAATGCAAGAACAAATCGTTGCTCTGGAGTTAGAAGGTACTAAGTCAGTTTTGGTGTTATAAGGTGCTAAATGAGATTTTTATCAAAATCAAATCTAAGGGTGATGGTTAACATTCTGTAAAAAAATAATTCCCATATGATGTTTTTAAGCACTTCTAATTGAAGCATAATAATGTATATTTAATAGGTTTTGATTGAGTCCTTATATAACTAAAACAGTTGCCCTTTTAGGCTTTTTTCATCGGTGTAATAAGGGTCTAAGCTCATTTGGTACCATTTAAACAGAATCTTTCCCCCATAAAAAACATCAGGTGTTCAGTGTAATAAGGATCTAAGTTCATTTAGTACCAAATAAACAGACTCCTTTCCCCATAAATGACCACAACTACCACACTTGTTCATTGTAATAAGGATCTAAGTTCGTTTGGTACCATATAAACACTCTTTTCCCCATAAAGAACTTCAAGTGTTCAGTGTTATAAGGAGCTAAGTTCATTTAGTACCAAATAAACAGACTCATTTCCCCATAAAGCACCAAAAGTACCACAAGTGTTCAGTGTAATAAGGATGTAAGTTCATTTAGTACCAAATGAACAGACTCCTTTTCCCCTAGAGAACCATAATTGTTTGGTGTTATAAGGTACTAACATCAGTTAGAGCATTACAATACAAGATAATAGTTATATTTGTATCTTTAGCCCCAAGCGTTTTAAATGTTATAAGGTCCCAAACGGGTTTAGTACCTTCTTACACTGTGCATTCCGTTCATTTGTCCTATAATGCTCAATCCTTATAAGGCCCTAAGGCATATTAGGTCTTTGTTACACATGAAATGTAGACAGTCAATAGGTGCTAAGTCAATTTTCTTTAAATGCATTAGATTTTTTTATTTGAAATCTATTATGTTTCTATTACTAATATATGAACATATACCAAATATAAAGACATAGTCTTGGATATTTTTAGAGGGACCAACAGAAACATGTAGTTTTCATTCTAAGGCCTTCTTCTCAAAACATGGTCTCACTGGGGAAAGTGGACTTAGTACCTTTTAATTCTAGAGCAACGAAATACCCAAAGCACAATTTTCAGAAACATTGATAAATTTGCCTCCTCTACTAAGAGGTGGAATGAATAAAACTTCCCGCCTTCACACCAACAGGGTCAGCGCTGACCCCCACATCACAAGTTTGCTGTGTCAAACTAGTGCTGACGGATACACCTTCCACATAGTCGTTAACAAGGTACATAGGAGAATTAACAACATCTGATAATACATCAGAAACACTCACACCCCCTGTGCTTAGCAGATCCGTAGTACAACATGTTCACAGGGAGTAACTTGGTTACACGACTCAACTCCAAATTTATCAATAATACCTCATTTGACAAGGCTGAGCTTCTCAGATTGCGACAGGTAGAAAAACTGGGTTCCGTCTCCGCAGACAGAGCACACATGCAAGTACTCGCACTTGGGGTTGTCACAGCCCACACTCTTGTTGAACTTGAAACACAGGCGGTCACGGCCCCCTGATCTAGACTTGCCTGACGCCTTCTTACCCTGAGGTAGAATCGTTGCATCCATAACTCAGGTGCTCCAGCATCAAAGTGTTGTTGATGATGCTGAATTTCCCAATGCCTGATTCCACCAGCCTCATGGCCCTGTCATAGGTGATCGCCGGGTCTGTGCGATAGAATTTTGTGTTTGCCTTTTCATCTAGCTCGATCAGGTGGGTTGGCATCCCTTCTACATTTGTCCCAGAAAGATAGTTCTTTACATTTCGAAGCAACACACCATGAGCTTCTCGAACGTTGTAACAGTCTCACCTTTTTTGAGGTATGGCTTGTGTGTGAATCTCAACCTGTTGAGTAGTTTCTCTGCGGAAGGACGATGCTTAAGGGACTTCTTACTCCTTCCCCTCCTTGGTTCAGAGTCGCTGTCAGACGGCTTCGACGCAACCATTTTGGAGCCCTCATCACTGCCTTAGGTTTACTGCTGTGCTTAGACTTTCCCTTCCTCCGACCATGAGCAGTGCACATGGCAGACCCGGAGGGGGGCAAAAGGGGCAATTGCCCCCCCCCCCCCCCCCCTCTAAGCTTGTTGATTTGTACAAATCTGACATTACCTTTTTCCACTTTGTTATAGGGGGGTTGGTTTGCCCCCATAGATGACTGACTCTGGATCCACCCCTGCCTGAGGGCCCCTCTACCCTGAGAGTGTGACGGGTCCAGTCACCCTGCCACCCTGCCAACTTGAAATGGTCACGGGTCTCCCCACCACACGGGTCTTAGGGGGTCATTCAGCTGGGTCTTGGACGTGTAAGGTGACCCCTACAAGTACATTATGCTTGTTGTCCCTGCTTCTAATATAAAGATTGAAGTAAGATAATGAAATACAATTGATTTTTCAAATGTATCTAAGGCTACATAGAGAAAACAAGTGGAACAATACTAATAGAGATACACATTAACAGTTATGCAGAAAAGAACTGAAAAATGTGGGCCTGTCTTCGCCATATATAAGTGCTCAGTACTGAGCACTGCACTTACAGGTCCTACCTGAGAGGTAGGAGCGGTTTTCTGGAGGGTGACCAAAGGCCCCTTCGGTCACCCTCATAATAGGTTCACCTACATCTATTTTTGATGGATTTGATATCAGGAATTAGATTAAAAAGAGAAGGTGCTCTAACTAATTTTGAACCACCAGGGCTCAACATTAAGGGTTTGAACTTGTCTCCCCATCGGGCAGGTCTAGGTCATATTTTACCTGCCTGACCTACAAATTCACCTGCCCAGCTTTAATAGACTATTTTAATATCACAGAATTTTTGTCTGCCCTTCAGGCAGGTACATGTCCAAATATACCTGCCCCCTTTCAAGTCTTACCTGCCTTACCTAGAAATCATATTTTTATAAGTTGGGTGTTTGTGTTCATTTTAGAATAATTTAAGTACGCAAAAAATATTCCACGTTCATAAAAACCAAACCTCTTCTCTGTGTCCAACATCAACGTGACCTGTACCACACGTCCACGTTTACGGGACCAATATCTAAACCTCCTTAGAGGTACTGTTAGGCCCCGTTCCCCGATGAATACAAGTCACAATGTCTGTCCTGGAGCGGAGCTTCCATGAGAGGTGAAATAGTCCTAGGAATTAGTCATTAATATGAATAGAACCATGTGAAAACGTCTATCAAATGTTGTTATGTCTTGATATAAAAATACTAGAGATCTACTTATAAGTGACTTTGCCAGGGAAACCCCCCTCATGTTTCCACAGAATTTGTTTTTCTGGTTAAATAACTCATGTTCATGTGAGATGTAGCCTATATCTGTTCATATTTCAAAAATGAGCCCAGAATTCCATGTGTAGGCTTAACACTGGCGCAAAATGCCGATGCCACCAGCCTCGCGGGAATTCCCAGTACCCTAAAGTATTGCATGAGTTACTTTGGCACCCTGGCAGACGCTCTCCAAACAGAGATGTAGACCACAGTACATGTGTAGTAAATGATCGACTGAAACTTGTTCCCCTTTGCCTGTTAAAATCACGAGAAAAAAGTTCAAGTTCAATACATATATGTCACTGTTGCCGGGCACCTCAAAGACCCAAAGACTATGTCTGACCTTTAGTACACATGCACTTGCACTGTTGCCGGGGGCCGGGTGCCGGTATTTTTCAACTTGTACCTGCGCTTTTTGAAAGCACCATGACTTGGCAAAAATTGAAATTCTTCATCATTTTCAAACATCAAAATGTGACTTTTATATGATGTTTTTGAGAAAAAATGGAATGGACTATTTTTCCCCAGATCTGGAACTTTCACCAGGATGTATCAATTTCTCTGTAAGTGTTCACATGTCTGAGAAAAAAGTGAGGACAGGACAAGCAAAATCATAAAAAAACAAATTTTCAGAAGTTAACTTGTTCCCGGCGAGACATACACATTTCCTATGTCTAAAGTCCCACCCTCCGAGAACCAGCGTCTTTTTTTCATTATTAGAGTACAGAGGCGAAATATCATTTCGCCTCTAAACAAGTGAGATAGGCCGGGGAGATACGTGGGCCCAGTTCTGTTAGTATCCCTTAGTCCGACGGGGCCAGACTCTCATCTGCTGATAGACTGATGGAGATTGCCGAACTGAGTGTCTACAGCATGGACTAAGTTAGTATGGGCTGCTACTGTCTATACATACACAAGGTGGAAATATACCTTGTGCATATAACAGTCAACTATATGCACGAGGTCCTTCCTGCTAACTGGACCTCGTGGGGACCTTGTGTATTTGGTGGGGAGCCAAAGGGCTGGGAGGGGTGCCACTGCGGGGTAGCAGCGGGTCTATTCCATCATCATACTCCATCTAAGACCCCCAAGTATCTCTCAGCCTAATTAGCCTAGGCCAAAAACAAGAATTGTTGTGTTAAGGTAACATAGGTTGAAAAAATTAGGATAGGTAGGTCGATTTCACTTCATTTTCATTTTTGCCTTTTTTTATTTCACTTACAAAAATTAGACTCCAGCAGTGTTGAAAATTAAAAGAAATATTCTTAATATCCTCTAACACAGTTTTCAATTCTTGAAAAACATGCTGAGAGCTACTTTGTGCTTTTCCATGCTTTTCTGGTCAATTCTTATGGCTTTTATAAAAATAATGAAAATTTTCCTACAAAAAATTAAGGGTAGATTGGGTTACCTGAACACAACTATTTTTTTTAGGACCTATATAAAGAGAAGATTCTTTTCTGATATGCCTTTCATTTTTGAGATGTATTATGTTTACTTGTTTGCTTTTTATGTTCCCTGTCTCAGTAAAAAAAACTTTCTTGAAACTTAGATGAGGCCTTCATCAAACGGGCGACATCTTTGCTGTCTGGAAACCGCTTCTGCCTCAGTGTCAATGCAAACAGGATGATGGGTCTTAGTTTTACCTTTGCATTGTTGCATAATGAATAGGCTTCTTAAATATTAGCCCTGTTAATCAGATATCATGCCATGCATAGATTTTTCATGTAATTTTCAATTTTGTATAGTTTTAATACATGAACAAATTCTGACAGCAGTTAAGTGCTTAAGTAGCTGTATTGATTGAAGCAGTTTGTTTTGAATCATAAGTTTAAATATGCCTCTATTCCATTTCTATAAATGAGGTTTTGTTTGTCCAAAATGTTTTACCTTCAACATGTACAAATAAAGGCTATGAATAGCATGTAAAGAAAGCAGGATGCAAGCTGCATGTAATTTTCTTGAATTTTGTCTATTGTATATCATTATTGTTGTATTATTTGGACTTCACGTATTGCTTCAAGATTTATGCCTTCCATTTCATTGGCCTGGCATGAAGCAGTCCTCTGATGTGAAGTGTGGACAAGTGTTTTTCAACAGAATACATTCCTTTAACTATCCTAACCACTGAAAGTGGTACAGGATGGGCAGGTTTGAAATATTTTTCTCTCCTTACCATCAAATTTTTACTACTGATGCTCTGGAAATAATCTCTTAATTCCGAAAGGATATATAAAGTATTACTATGTGAGGTAACTCAAATATCTGGATTCTATATAATCCCTAAACCTAGACGTAAATCAATTTAGTAAGTCAAAAAACAATAGATAGTATTGATTTCCAGCCTTCATAGGATTTCATTGTAAAAGACACTGCTACTTTTTCTTTTGAATAATTTCAGGATCGTTAATGGTAAATTTGAATTTTAAAGAATTATACACATATTTGACTTTCCAATCCAGAGTTAAGTTTTACTTGTGGTTATAGTAATTTTCACAGTCAATATATTGATGCGTTCTGTAACTTCCAAGATGTCTTATATTCACAGCAAGGAAGCGTGTCCTCATCCTACGCAGACGGCGCAACTCTAGTGTAGGTGCAGTGCTGGCCTCTGGATATGGATACGTTACGATCTGGTTAAGCACTGCACTCACACAAGCCTCTCCTGAACGATACTCCCTACTTATAACTTGAAGGTGGGTATCATTATGTTGTATGAGTTATATCATTTTTAGAGATCAATGTGCCTATCTGAGATTTCACAACAAAATCTTTTTTGATGAAAGTAAAAGTGACTAAACAATACAAAACAGGTTTTCCCCCCTCATATTTCTGGACAGATTTTCAAAATAAAAAATAATGCTTTAAATCTTACAAATTCCTGTTTCATTGTATTCCTGGAATCATGCATTGAACTCTGAAATGAAACATTCATTTAGAAGAATGATGTAATCATCATCCTTCCAGACATACTTTTTGAAAAGGGGGTTTCAAATATTAACTTTTTGGAAATGTGGAATGTACTTTTAGTTTTAAAAACAATTAGCTAATTTAAAGAAATCAGAGTACATGTATCAGCATAGGGATTTTTCACTCTAACAAAATTATAATGGTGAACAGTGGTCTTTGTTCTTATGGCACAGCTACAGAAATTCATCTAGTTTGTCAACCTATTGAATTTGTTCACTGAATTACCCCGTGGAAGACCGGGGCAGAGGCTTGCCTTTAGACCAATGATGTGTAGACGGTCACAGGTAGTGTAGCGCGCCCCGGGCCACCTATCCAACCTGGGGGGAGTCAAGACCCAAGTCGATCACTAGGATTGGCGCAGTGTGACATAAAACCCAACAACAATTCTCTTAATTTAAATGGTTTATTGAATAACTCTCTTGTAATAACAATACTTAAGTTCAAACTTCCTTAATGATCTAAGTTCCTATACATCACCTGTAAATACCTACTAAACAGTCAGGCCAAACATATACAATGTCTAGAAACAACATGGGATAACAGAAAACACTTGTGGGACAAACCATCTATGTCAACTCAAAGCCTCAGCTAGAAGTCTACCCGAATACGGCCATCAAACTCACCTAGTCTAAAAAGACATAGGTATAGCATAAGTCCACCACAAGTAATCCAACAGCAGCCTAAATATAGGCTCGGCCTAAACCATTAGTCCTCTCCCATCAAACAACAAGCCTTCTCAAGCCTAAGCCATCATCAAAGCCATCATCAAAGTCAGGGTTACCTCCTAAGGTCTAAACCCTACAGTGAGACAAATCAGTCTATTCCATCATCAAACACCAAGGTCAGGTTCCCTCTTAAGGTCTGAACCCTCCAGCCTCCCAAAACAGACTGAATCTGTTCTCCTGAGTGTTCTCCTTATGTAGCCTGAGCCCCAATCTGGAGAAAGCACCCACAGTCAGCTTCCCAAGGACCCAAAACTAGCTCTCCTGTGCTGGAACAATGCTGGCCCCTAATTGGTCTGTTTGACTGCAGAGATGGCTCCCTATTGGCCGAAAACGCTGGCCTCTGATTTGTCCTGCACAGACTGTCCACCCTGGCCCCCATATATAAAAAGAAAGTTGGGGGGCCAGCACACTCAGTAGGCCTAAGCTCCTGGAGCGCCACAGTAGCACATGCAGGTAGAAGTGTCACAGCGCATAATTGCACGGGAACGTGGTAACAGGCTAGAACTACCGTAAAACCCCTAATTTAAGCCGCGGCTTAAATAAGGGTTACTTTCAGAAATAAGAGTCATTTGGGTATGAACTTTAAGGGTGCGGCTTAAATTAGGGGTTTACACAAGCTTGAATTCAATAGGATTCATGAAAAAATATTATGAAAATATATCCAAAGGCAAAACCAAAAGTAAGGGTGCGGCTTAAATTAGGGTGCGGCTTATATTAGGGGTTTTACGGTAGTAGAAGTGATCGACGTGAGTCGGAGTAGTAAATTGCAAGGTTTCTTCAGAACAAGTACTCGTAGGGTTGCAGTAAATTTTATTACATCTTTATGAAAGTGCTTGGACTTACAAGAAAAGACATTCTTGGACTGAGCTAGGGGATTAACTCGACGATACCGGATAACAGTGCAAAGTTAGTTTTCAAAAGAACCGCGCTTACACTCACCACCATCATGTCGGACGCCAGTAGGGAGAATTTGGAACCTGCCAATGAGGGAGTGGAAACTGCTGAGGAGGCAGACGGGAACAAACAGGCCTCAAAAAGGGAAATTAGAAGACAGCAGAAGCTAGTTGACGCCTTGCAAACCAAGCTTGAAAAAATCTCTAACAAACTGGAGAGTACTGAACGTAAATTCTCCCAACAGTACCTTCGGATAGCCTATCTAGAAGCGAAGAATAAACACCTTATAAAATTTAATGCAAACAAGTCTCTTCATGATAAGATTGATGCATTTGAAGATGATAAGAGGAAATCTAACTTGAAGATTGATGGAGTCCCGGAAACAGATAATGAAAATCTGTCTGACACAATACTCAAGATCACCATGTCAATGGGTGTGAGATGTCAGCCTCCCGACATTAAGTATGTGTACTGACTGGGGAAACCACGCCCTGCAGTGGCCGGAGCCAGGCCACACCTTCGGCCTATTTTGATCAAATTTAAAAGTGAATATGTCAGAGACAACATTTATTTTGCCCGTGCAACTCTACACAACAATCCCGAGTGGAACTCAGTATTCGTAAATGATGATGTCAGCGAAGGAACAAGGAAAAAAAGGGAGGATCTAAGAGCAGTGGGACTTCTTTGTCGTCACAAGAATATGGATCACAAGCTGCGTAATGATTCGATAATAATAAACGGCTGTAAGTACACTGAGTCGCAACTTGATGCACTGCCAGAAGGGCTTAAAGAAGCTGATGCCAAAATAATCACCACAGACAAAGGAATTTTATTCCAGTCAGAAAATGCATTTCTTAGCAGTTTTTATGAGGCCCCTTCGAGTATATGACGGGATAGCCTATCTTAATGTTGAGACTGCCTTCAACCATGTGCACGTAGCAATGGGTAAACGGCCAGACCACTCGGTATAAAGTAAGAATCACGAAACGTAACTGGTCAGCCTAGTGTCTGGTAAAAGAACCCTAAAGGGTTGGCCGGACGTTAAACTAATCCCACAAACAAACAAACGGCTAGACCTCGAAGCCGAAACCCCGCAAGAGGCAAAACTAATTGGGAAGTTAGTTCCAGAATCCAAGGAATTCAGTCGATTTAAAGATGAACTGATGGAGATTTTACACCACGAGAAGTATGTCCCAAATCCAGATTTGCAAATGAAACTAGTTGAGACAGGAGATGCCCCCCTGCTTGAGGCTACGACCGACATGCACTATGGGATATGCCATTGAACCTCTGCTTGCTTCGTGAACTCACGTGGACCGGTGACAATTGTCTTGGGGAGATTCTACAACGCCTGAGAGCTGGATTTGTTGGTGAATAGTTGATCATTATCATACGAGTCAATGGCTTGTTCTAAGTACGCTGTGTTGAAAGTATCTGATTCTAGAGACTCGGACTTCGTCACGGCAATCAAAGACTGGCATGACATGCAAGTTGAAGCTCTTGTACTACCCAGAGTTGCTATCGGGGTGGCTGTAAACATTCTCATAGAGCGAAGGAGGGATGATACTCCCGACATGATAGTTGTGTTAAACGGTATTTGTGACATTCTAACCAAGAACAAGTTCAACAAAAAATATTCTTTGCCTTTTGATACGGTAGGTGAAGCGGTCACTTCGTACATGGATCAGCTCCGTCGTGGAAAGGAGCTGCTTGAGGTCTTCTTTGACAACTCTAAACACATGTTCGCGCAGTAAACTGGAGTAGATCTTACAGATTATAACAACCCTGACAGGAAAAGAATGTCACCTGAAGAGCTGAAAATCTACAACGCCTCAAAACCAGTCCATCCGATGCAGAATATCTTGGACCTAAGTGTCGTGGCAATTAACCCTTTGATCTGCAAGTTCAATATGAGATGTGAAATAATTACCCTGTACACTGCCACGTATGTGCATAGGCACTATAACAATAATTATCATCATTCGTACCAATTTACCTCGGATGGGTGCCACCTCTATATATATGACGATGGCAAGACCTACAGGGCTACGCAGATTTGTAAGGCTATAATTAAAACCAGACACTTCAAGCCAAAGAATTTATTAGAATTATGGTAGTCGGACATCAACCTGTGTTGGACTTAGCTTGCATATAGGTTTTTATGTCATTGTACCGTGTTTGGGTTTGGCAGGGTGATTTCAAGAGTCAGCTCTATTTTGACCACTCTCTTAGTAGCTTACCAGACTGGATTTATGTACCTAACTTTATGACATTGCACCGTGTTTGGATTTAGCAAGGTGATTTCGAGAGTTAGCTTTTTTTTGAGCACTCTCTTAGTAGCTTACCGGACTGGATTTATGAACCTGACATAGGCTCGACCTTGGTGTGCCTGACTGACGGTAGGAAAACTGATTTTTTTATGATGGCATACGAACTCTCATTTTTAATCTAACTCTATTGGGCTATCCCAGCTTTATGAGCGAGTTGCTATATTCTTATTAAGCTACTTGACTAACTCTATGGAGATATGGATATGGATCGAGAAGGGACTGAACGTTGCGTTGTGCCTCGAAGTGTCTACCTAACTACGAGCAAGTTCTGACAGGATGTCGATAAGACAGGATGATGAGAGAGGGACCCGTATGGCAAAGGCGTCTGATACCACTACTGATGTCCAGCGACTGTTAAATTTAAGCGTTGCAACCTAGCACTAATTTGAGCAGGATGCCTTAACCTGTAGTTTAAGAGTATAACAACCCTTGGCGCGTCATTGCCCTGCTTCTCTCGAAGTACAGGGATATTGATTTTATGCTAAGGTTTAGTTAAGACACGTTTACTAAAGCATGCATAAGAGATACTCACTAACTCTTGCTGATTGTATCACATTTAATCAATTGTAGATTTTTATAAACATCAATTCCATAAATCCTTCAGCCAGTTACACAATATACCCCGCTGAATATTAATTGTTCTGCGACTAGTTAATAACTCTCATCATGGGTGCTTGCATCACTCTACAGGTGATACTTGTTGGAATCTGGTTAATTAATTAATTGTATTTCCTTATTACTGTTTGGACAAATTAGGGTGTATAGTAGTTCTGATATGAGAATACGTTAAGTCTGCAATGGAGAATTTCTTGAAAGACACTCATGACTAGTTTACTAAATTTACAAGAGACAAAAGGGTTGAAATTCTGTCACCTAAATGTGAGAAGTTTATTTGGTAAGATTGATCAGTTTAGAATTATATTTGAACAATCCAATATTGATGTTATAACTATCTCAGAATCTAGGTTAATGCCCAATATCAACAGTGCTGTTTGTAACATGTATAACTATGACTTATATAGGTGTGATAGGAAACAGTTTTCTGGAAATGCTGTCAATTATCGTAAAGGGGGGGGGGGGGAGGGGGGGGGGCTTGGTTACATTTGTTAGAAAGGACATTAATTTTAGAGTTCTTCATGAACATGTTAATAACATCTCGGATGTACACTTAGAATTACAAAGACTTGAATTAAGTAGTGATGTCCAAAGCAATGTAGTCCTATACAATGTCTACAGACCATCGTCGGGAGCAGTCCCTAAGGCTATGGACTTACTAAATGCTAAATTGGCTGATGAGGATAATTTTCACAAGAAGGAATTTTTTGTTATGGGGGACTTCAATATTGATTATTCTCCGTCTTCGATGAGTGGATAACGTCGATAGTCCGATATATCGGAGTAATAGGTTGTCCCAACTCTCATAGAGATCAGTGTTAAAAATGGGGGGGGACACATCGTGCTATTTCTGATAGGAAGGATCTGTTTGGAGATTGAAAGTCGTTCCATAGAAAATGCCTTGAGAGTGTACTAATTAGCATAAATAAGTCTGTGTTCGGAGATTGACGAGATGATGTCATAATGATATTCTAAAAATAGAACGAAAGTAGGTCGGGAATACCCCTTTCCTCCAGTGGGGGCGGCCATATTGAAAATCTGCTAGTTCCTCGGTCTCTCGCTAGGGGGATAACGTTGATAGTCCGATATATCGGAGTCTTAACTTGGCCCAAGTCCCATAGGAATCAGTGTTAAAAATTTGGAGGGGGACACTGTGCTATTTCTGGAGTAAAGAATCTGCTTGGAGATTGAAGCTGTCCTCATAGAAAATGCCTTGAGAGTGTAGTAATTAGCATAAATGAGTCTGTCCGGAGATTGACGAGGTGATGTCATAATAATATTCTAAAAATAGAATGAAAGTAGGTCGGGAATGCCCCCATCACCCACTGGAGGCAGCCATATTGAAAATATGCTGGTTTCCTGTTTCTCCGTTTTCGTCCAGTCGATAACATCGATAGTCCGATACATTGGAGTCTGAGGTCGTTGAGAAGTGGTCAGAGATGGGTCAGGAGAGGTTCAGGAAGTGTTCAGGAGTGGTTCAGGAGGGATTGTGAAGGTGTCAAGAGGGGTTCAGAAGGGTTTCAGGAAAGGTTCAGAAGGGGTTCAGGTTCGGGGAATGCAAAACTTCAAGTACATTTCATTTCGTTTTATAAACCAAAGAATGGATAAGACGGAGATTTTGGTTTACTAAACCACATCAAGAATCTATAAAGTCGATCAAACCAGAACTTGTAATAAAAAGTCTGATAGTAACACTAAAAATATTCTCACCTGGCAAAAGAAATATAGGTTTGAACAACTGATAAAAAGTACGGCCCCCTCACGGCCCCTTCACCAATGGCCACCCCTTTTATGTGGCCACAAATTGCTTTCACGGACAGTTTTCTCTCTATATTCACCCATCACCAATGACCACTACTCAGATGCAGCCAGCTGCCACATTTCTTAGGTCCCAAATGGCCACAAAACCCCTCAGCAAAGGCCAGAGAAGGGCTGACTAACAACCAGGAGGTGTTGAGAGGATTGGAGCTAACTGGTGACACATAGAACAAAGAGGGGGCGGCCAGGAGGTGTTGAGAGGGGCTGGGGCTGAGTGATCACACATTATAGGGAGCTTCCGACCCGTGGGGATCCGGGTAAGAATAGGCCCTCAGTAGCCCCTGCTAATCGTACGAGGTGACGATAGGGGGAACCCTGCACTGACCAAGTGGTTCTTGGGTTTAATTCCCGGTCAGTGCTTGGTTCACTAAGGGATGATGTACAGCAAAAATGATTGCTGGGTTTTGATCCCCTGCTGTTTGCCCGCCCTGTCACAGAATTTGTCCCAACTGGTTTCCGCCGTGAAAATGACCCTGGCTGTCGGTACAGCGTAAAACACCCAACACTCACTCACTATAGGGAGCTTCCCACCTAGAACCAAGAACAGAGAGGGGGTGGCCGGGGTGTTTTTGAGATTAACATAACATAATCCTGAAAGAATGGTCACTATCAAACTTTAGTGATGTTATTTCATAATTGTGAAAACATTCCCAAATGCAGTTCTTAACAGTGGTCATCAGCTGGAAACAATATGCTATTTTGTAATGGTGCTATCCATTTCTAGCAATAATAAGATAATAATTTATGCCATGCAATTCAAATTAAATGATACCATTAGATCTATGTCATAAAATATATAGGATGCCATGGTGGTATAAGAGACAGTCATATTACTAAAATAAAATGTGGTTTGATTAGTAAAGTAGGAACCTGTAATTTAAAAAGTATGGGACTCCCAACTCATCCTGCTAACGTGCGGCCACCTCTCACCAGTAACCACTTTTGAGGTTCCCCAAGGGTAGCCGCACAAGAGGGTGACCACTGTATTGTAATTATAGAACGGATTTATTTATACATTGTCATGAATCGTTGTAATTGGGATATCAGTCATAATATTTTCATGCCATACATGTTTTCACAGATATTACCCAAAAGCGATTATGGTAAATACGGTTAACACTGGAATAAAGATGTGCATGGTAACCATTCCATCTCACCATATCATTTTTGTTTCGATGGGGTAATACTGCTCTATGCTGATATTGGGTTGAAAGGCATGCACTTAATTCAAAGTGCAATTCATATTCTTTCTTTACATCTATTTATTTTAATGCTCTCAACTCAGACAAGATGACGTTGTGAACAGATAAAGCAGGTATTGTCATGAAATGCCAGATGGCGGTTGTGTCGCATAGTAGATATTGGAAAGTATTTAGCCGTTAGTGCCCCCACATGGACGCCGTGAGAACTGAGCTGAATGATAGGTAAACGAATGATTGTTAAATTGGTGGGTTCCCTCAGTAGTGGTCATTGGTCCCCCTGGCCTGTCAATCACCCTGAGCAAATGTAAAGGCTCTGTGGTGTTCAGCTTGTGGTATACCTTGTATAAAATTAAAAGGAAGGGCAACTTGCATATATCCTGTTGAGAGAAGGTACTCCTTTATTTCCTGTTTGGGGGTAGTTTATGATATTTACAGTCAGAATCCATTCCAAGGTAGTGAACCCCTCCTGCCATGGCTTAACAGCGTTACAATTTGAGAAAGGGTAATGCCCAGATAGATATTCAGTCACATAAAAATTAAAAATGGAAAACATGAAAGAAAAATTGAAGAGTTTATCCCAAAAAGCTGTCGGCCTGGGGGCGACAAGCTGACGTTAATTTTGAACCCTGATAGTTCCACATATTGACGTGTACTGTTAATGAGTATGAAGATAAACATATGTACCTCTTTGTTTTTGCTGTGGGAATTAATATTATTTTTTGTTTTTGAATTGACCATTCAGGTCTCTTTTTTTCAAATTAAGGGTATCTTAGGTATCTTGAGTACAGTCAAACTCCCATACCCTGTTTCAGTTTAGTCGTCACTTACAATATACACTGAGAGAGACACTATTTCATATAGTTTCATGAGGCTTATCTATTTCTTTTTCCAATTTAACTTTTAAGTTTATCTAAACCAGGTGACAGATGACAAGGTTATAAATGCTAATACAATAAGTTTCACCTAACCTTAAAACTAAAGGTATTTGATAATTGAATAGATTACAATTACTGTTAGTATCCCTAACTATTTCCTTTCTAAATCTCTGAAAAAGAAAACCCTAACCTAGCTGGAAAGAAGGTAGAGAATTAGACATAATGTATGCATTACAGGGGTTAGTTTTATGCAGTGAAATTATTTGAAAGGTAATATTGTCCATTCACCATTGTTGTTGCTGTTGTTTTCCATTTTGAAAATCTAGTAGTTGAAGTATTGATATTGCATTTGGATTCTATTGATTGTTTATCATATAGATATTTGGGTAATTTTTTATGAGTTCAATTGATTGTTCTTTTAAATCGTCCAAATCGGGCCAAATTAGACATTCAAGTCGTTAATGACCAAGTAAAACCAGAAATCCGTGCAGCGTTACCGGGTGTGTAGGCATGAGGCGTGTTAAATGCCGTGTTATGCTTGTAACACGGCAAAGTGACGATGTCCCAAATTGATTCTGGGCTTAAATAACCTAATATTTGGGCTTATTTGCTATTACTCAGATTTCGATATATAGAATATGAATAAATCGTTAAAGTTGTCCTAAATCGTCCAAATTAGACATAAAAGCCTGGAATCCAAATAGTTATGATCGTTATGGTGACCGGGCGCCCGCTCGCATTACAAACGCGCAGCAGCCTCGCATTTCGATCGGAGGAGAAGGGATGTGGTCAATCTCTGAATATTCATCAGGCTTTGCACCCGTATTTTACCGTGAAATCAGTCGTTCTAAGTACTTATTTTTCGTCCCGTGAAACCACGGGAAAGAAAGGGGTATGAAAGCGTTATCAAAGCGTATCAGGCAAAATTCTCTATGGGGGAGCGATAGGACTGGCGTGTCCGATGACAAGCAATAAACTAGAATGTATGAGAATTTACAGACTCGCCGGGAACATCCAGGATTTTCCTCGGAATGCTGGTGCCCCCTTACCTTGTATACAAGTTTCTCTATGTTCTCTATATTTCTATGATTGCGGAAACCAGCTACCCATCTCTTGTGAGCCAATATATCCGGTAAAATCCGTATAAATTAACAGCGTATTTCCGGTAAAATGAGTTTGACGCGTAAAATCCCGCTCGTTATGTGACGCATGATGTTGGCTGGACTCCTGAATCCGATAGAATTCATGCATTTCCTGCTTGATATCGAGCCTCCATAATGTCTTACCTTAACCTGAAGCATATCTTAGCTCAAATAAAACCATCAATTCATCATTTATACCGATATCTGACCAAATAAAACCAGATGGAGCAAGCTTATAGTCCTGTGACATGCAGCAGCCTCGCTTTCAATCGGGGAAGAAGGGATCTGGGTCAATGTCTGAATATTCATCAATCTATGCAGACCTATTTTACCCTGAAATCAATCGTTCTTACGGGGCTTATATATAATAGATAGGTAGATTTGGATACGTAGATGAGCTTCCGAATGTCCAGGAGGAAAATAATGCGAAATAACGCGACAAAATGTACGAAAACCTGGCACTATTTTTTTGGTGTTCCTTCGCGTTCGGGCCAAGGTGAAGGTCAGACCCCTCGGGGCAGGCTGGGCGGATTATCTTTTATCCAGCAGTTGAAATAAGCCTAGAGGCCTAAAGTGCTTGCACTCAACCTTTTGGTCGGACACTGACAATCTGAAAAATAATTCTCCGGCATCGCTGTCGATGCCGTCGTCTCCGGTCAAGCCCGGAGTGTTGTGTTGGTCATTTAGGTGGATCACAAGCTGTGTTCTTCTATGACTCAAATCATGCTCATACCAGTAACCAGCTTCAGTCAGAGAGGGTGTTGTCAGGTCGACCCTGTGTGTCCTTGGAGAGTGTTGGTGTTTAACCTTGCTGTGAATAGGGAATTTGCTATGTAGGTCACACCAAGACTCTGCTCGCAGATTGATGCACATCCATATTTGGTCATATCAGGGGGTCAACCTGTGTTACACCTACTACACCGTATGTGGAAGCGCCGGTGCTCTTCCCAAAAGTAGGTCGCCTGACTGTCAGGGGAAGATGGTGGAGGAGGCATCAGCATTGTAGTCATAAATCTTTTTGTTTCTTGCTTCGCCCGATAATTCCTTTTCCTCCTCTCATATCTCATCAATCTATTTGATATCAAGTATACGAAATAAAAGCGAATAAGCCAGAGTTTTTCGGTCTTCTAACCGACCTTTCTCTCCCATTCTTCCACCTGTGACCTTGTTATTTTAGGCCTTATCACCCCTACCAAAATGAAAATGATATAGATATCTATGTTCCCATATATCTCAGGATCCTATATGATATGGTTTGATTATTTTAGGCCTGTTTTACAGATGGTATGAAAAAAATGACTGGACTCAGGCTAGGCCTAGTCCCTCTCCGGCAATGTATCCTCATGCAGGCACCGACAAAATTATTTATGATCCAAAGATTAAATGATTTGTGAAATTGTCACTTTAGTGTCATCTTTTCAGACCTACCATCAAAATATTAAATCTGATTTCTATGAGACATAAAGACAATAGGCCTAGAGGCCTAGAGGCTAGATCATTTGAACTCAGCCATTTGGTCGGACACTGGCAATCTGAAAAATAATTATTTTACCCCTATCAGGCTGATCAAAATGCACATCATCTACATATCTATGTTTCAATATATCTCAGGATCCTATATATCATATGGTTTGATTATTTTAAGCCTGGACACGTTTGCAATTCAAATATTTTCAGATCATGTCTTACAGATTTAAGATTTAAATGATTCAAAGATTAAATGATTTGTGAAATAGTCACTATAGTGTCATTTTTTCTGACCTACCATCATAATGTCTGAATCAGTAATATCATTATTCAATATTTAAAGATTAAAATGGGCCTCTATCAAATGCTTTTGCCTTTAATAGTAACTTTGGTCATGTGTCGTTTGGTCTTGTAGTGTAGATTGTGTTTCTATGGAAAGTTGGTTGCTGCAAGTGGACATGAAAGCTGCGCACCCTACAGTTCTCAATCATCATGGTTCAACCGGCCACTAGACTGTTTGCTTCACCAACTATATAGCTCTGGCAAATTTGCCTGATTATATTTTTATCATTCAGTTTGTGTTAGTTTGGAAAAGACACAAATGAAACAGTGTCATTGATATGGCCAGTGACAGTGGCCCAAAGGATCAGTGGTATTGGCGATCAGAGTGAATGTATAGGTAGCTTAAGCAATGGATTAATGAACAGATCATTTTGAATATGACATGAACAATGTATTGTCATGATAAGGCAGGTAAATGTGCGCAATCGTTTTTTGATTGAATGACTTTGATAAAAAGAAGTTAGGGTTTGAAACAATCACATTCATAAGATAAATGAAAAATGCCTTTAGAGTTTTGTAAATTCGAATATGTAGATGGTGCTGAAGACATTTGTTTGTTTTGTTGAAATACTCAAATTTAGGTTCTTCAAATGGTTTCTAAGTTGTAATGTTGGAAGTACGTTTCTGGTGAATAAGTTTAAAAGTTGTAGTTGGATTAAAATTCCATTTTCATTATTGGAATCAGCATAACATTTTGCTATAGATGGGTGGGATGTAGGATGAAAACACGACTGTATAAGCTCATGCTCGTTATGAAAGCTTAAATGCGTTTTTGGCAGCATTGGTTGTAGTCCAGGAGCCAAACCTGAAAATCCTGATCTACCCTCCGCGGTGAGCCCCCTGGATTTTTTTGATTTTTTCCATCTTATAGCATCCTAGGGACCATGAATCAAGATGGTTCCGAAGAATTTAGGTATGCGAACACTGTCTAATTACGCGATTTGTGCTTAATTAGCAAAAATTGAAAAATGTGTTATTTCTAAATTTCTCAGGAACTATGTAAGATATAATAACATGCTATATGTCATCTGAAAGGTAGTTTTTTTCCTGATTTTTTGGTATATTGTTTGTTATTATCATTAATCATGGCAATGAGTAATTAAAGAAAGACTGTTTTTTCAGTCATAATCATTAGAACTTAAGAATTCAAGATCAAACTTTGGATTTGATAAACCAAGTGCTAGGTATATTTAAAGGGGATCTTTAGGCAGTTTTTAAAGAAGGTTGCATTTGATTTCATTGGAAATGTAAGGTAGAAATCAATTTTTGCTGATTAAATTCTAACCGACTAAGGGCTCATTTTGCACTCATATTTCAAAAGGAGAGATGGTATCATGAAAATAACACAATATATCCTAAAGAGATGGGAAAATGATTATCACTGTCTCCCTAAGGTGGTATTTCAGTGCTTTCTGAGCAAAGGGCCAATAGTAATTGATTTGTGATGGCTGATGGATTTTCAAAATTCTAAAAATAGGGTAAGGCCTACCATCCCCAAAGGTAGGATCGGATCCCCTTCTTTCTAACACATCTATTCAGAGATCACCCCTTTTCCCTTCTACTTCTAGCACATCTATTCAAGGCCCACCAGCCCTCAGAGGTTGACCCCCCTTTCCTCTAACACATCTACTCAATGCCCTTCTTTTCTTTTCCTTTCTCTTTTCTCCTCCTCGAATTTTTTTCCCCTTTTTTTCTTGTGGGGGGGGGGGGGGGGGGGGGTTCATGGTGGTTATGGAGAGGTTAATTTTACGTTTAGGCTTTATATTTCTATGTTTGTTTGATTTTTATGTTTTTTTTGTCTTTTTTCCCCAAAAAATGTTAAATGCGTAGTAAGTTGCCACAAGTTGACGCACAGGTAGCCAATCTGTTACATCCTCATTTACAAGGACTTGGCCGTGTCTTTGTAACTGTTTGCTTCACAAACTGCATAATTAAGGAAATGATTATTTGAATTCTAATTTTGAAATATTGGAAATGTGGGCCGTGCCCACTGGATTTTTTGTGTATTTGCACGTGAATTTCTGAAAATTTCAAAAGTGATTAGACTGACATTCCCTACCTGTAGTTGAGATACAAACATGCAATTTATGCTAAAATAAAGCGTGGTTTGTGGGCTACGTTAGTACGAGTGACAATATCGATAGAATAATTGCAAGTTGGGGACCATCTCTTTGGAAATTTCTCACAGATTTAGGCATTTTTCTGTGGGTATTTCTGAAAATTATGAACATAGTAACTTTTTTATTACTCTAGAAGGAAGTGTCTGATTTGAATTGTGCTTACAGTTTAGGAATTGTCATGGAATTTACGATAAGACAGATAGGGTTCTGATTATTGTATCACTGCGTAAGTTGCAGTCATTTAATTTGGCAATCTTGCAATTATTTCAACAGAGTTTCCACGTCAAAATCTGCGTTTATTTGTGAAGTTAAAAGAATGCTTATTGAGGCTTATCTTGACCTTGAACTAAGACAGAAACGTGCAGTTTTCACTGGTAGAAAATCGCGACTGTTCCTGGTGCCGACCTTTTTCAATTATTGGATACAAAATACTCTCACCGGATTTGTAGTTCTTTTGTTGTCTTGTAGAAGTTCTCCTGGGCTGTAGACGTTGTAGAGTGATGTTTTCTTCTCCTTTCTTCATATTGTGGGATTGTAGCTCGGGTAGAGAGGTTCGCTTGGCATGTATAGAGGTAGGGTACCTGAGTTCTGTCACCATTGTGAACACGGGGTTTTGTGGGGTATAAATTGAAGACTTGAAGACAGGAAGTTGCAGTTGACGTTAAATATATTCTCTACAGTCTACATTTTTAGCATCTAAATACATGCTCCGAGTATCTAAATGCTGTTTTATGGTTTTCCATGCATTCTTAGGTCGATTCTTTTAGATTTAGATTTTCTTTACAAATTTCCTGAAAAAAAGTTAGGATAGGGCCAAAAAATAAGGGTAGGTAGGGTTACCTGAACACAACAATTTTTCACTTTTTTTCTTGGCCTAAGCCTGAAGGATGGGACATCCCCGCATCAGAAATTTTATTCCTGCATTGAGTTAACTTTGGATTATTGATTATTCCCACATAATATTTACAAAAAACTCCCAGACTTTGAGGAAATGGACCCATAGAAACTTGCTCAGTGATGCTTTTGATACTCGAAATATTTTTCTAGAAATATACCTGATATATCTTATATATATATATATATATGTACATGGATGGGGGAGGGGGTAATTAGGAGAATGTATCTACAAAAAAGAAAAAAAAGGGGAGGGGTAGTACTGTGGAGGCTATGAACCATCAAGGGATGGGGGGTCAGAAATCTGCCACAAAATTCTAAACATTTTGCAATTCCTAATCATTACAGGACCTTGGTTGCCCAACGGGCAACCAATCCTGATAATTTGGTTGCCCAGCACCTTTTTCTGGTTGTTCTAGGCGTCCCGACTTTAGTTGCAGATGAAGATAGTGGTCAGAATTTCTTAATTGTCCACGGCCTGACTTTTTAGAAAGGTTAGTCAAAAATGTAGGCCATATCACCACCTTGCCAGACATATTATATATTGTCAAACTTCATAAGGTACAGTGCAGCAGTTGCAGCTACAATCCCAGATGGCAAAATCAGAGATGCCACTTTTCCGTCTAAATACGGATTTCCGTATTTTTGCTTAGACAACAAGTTTTGAAAAGTACCAACATTTTAGAAGGAAAATACTTGGGGGGAAATAATTTGAGGTAACAAGAATTAAATATATATATTATACCACATGTATATAATTGGTTTCAGTGCACAAAGGTAGAGATTAAAACATCTGCTTTGTGCATGCTTATTGAATTAGTGTAAGGGTCACCAGATGAATACAAAATGATAAGAATTCCTCTAAATTACTTAGTTTAGGAAAATATCTAGTAAGGGCAGGTGCCGCTGGTAGGTGTAAATATACCTGACGACAATGCTCACCGGGACACTTCCCCGCAAGCACCGATGCCTTGGGTAAAATCGATATCAGACTGCTTTATAAGCAATAGTGCAGGGTAAGAGAGAGGGAGAGACCAGTAGCGTTTGGATCATACGGATCGGGAGATTCGAAGGGGTTTTAGATAGCTATACAAGCAAAGGGACATCTGGTGACTTATACGGTACTACCGCACGACGGCCGGAGGTGAGACTAGGTGGACTCTACGGAGGAAGCTGACTCCACTCTAAATTGGAACTGTTATACCTTGGACTTATTGCCATGACGAGCAGCTGTACGCATCACTATATCCATCAATAAACTTACCGTACTGCCAAGCGTTGTTCATGTTATGGATTGAGCGCCCATCTCGTGGACTTACTCACCACTCAACTAGCAACCCACTAGAGACAATATTAATAACGATAATCATCTCGAACAATGCACTATAAATATAGTTAACCCTAATTAACACACTTGCGTTCATCAGTATGATAGCTTTAAAACCGAAGAGTAGACTACTTTAGTTGTTTCCGTACTAAAATACGGAGATTTGGTTCCGTATTTTTCATGTTTGAAGAGTGGCATCTCTGCAAAATGCAGTCACTACTTTGATCCTTTTAACTCTCACTTAGCCAGGAAGAGTCTCCTATAGTGTAGTTGATGGCAAGTCCTATAAATAGTGAGAGGTGAGGCATAAGAAGGGGGAAGTAGTTTACATGGACAATTATGTCCACGGTTAGTCAGTCCTAAGTTTTCTTTTCAGGTGGCCTAAATTATATATTTGACTAAAATGTGAACTCTTATATACATATATGCAGGGTTCTCCAGGGGAATAGTGTTATAAATAGCTGGTTTTTGGCACAGTTATTTCTGGTTTTAACAATATCTTAGAGCCATAAGCATCGATAGTGTATGATGATGGCAACCAAGTAGTTGTGATAGGAGACCCTATGGAAAAAAAACATAGAATGGGTTGTCTTGTTATGTCCTTTTTAGGCAAGAGACAAAAACAAAAAATAACACTCTAACCCCAAAAATTATCTTCATCTAATTCAGTATAACATTGATGGTTTTTCATCCGTCAACTATAGTGTTGGTTTTTTCAGTCATTTCCCCACCATCAGTTACCAGGGTTCCAGCATTCCTGGGTTTCACATCACCAGAATGAGTTTCTCTACATTCCTGTACTGGTTTGAGGTTAGGACTCAAAGTACCAGCCCCACCAGATCACACCTCTGACTGTTTGTCCACAGGGAATTTTGCTGACTTTGCACCAGAGTCAGGTTTATTGGGAGTCAACCCCATGTGCCTGTTACCAGGGCTTTCATCACAGGGTTTGCCTAGGGCTCCTGCGGGAACAGTTATATCTTTCTTGCCCATTCCTGGGTCGCCGACATCGTCCCTCAGGTTTTCTGCCATAGAACTCTCAGCATAATTTTGCCCTCTTTTGGTAAGACTGGGTGCTGTTGCTCCATGAGTGTAGTCCATGATTTGGGTTGACTCTAGAACCTCCTTATTTGCCTCACTTTGACAGTTTTCACCCTCAACAGGGCCTTCTTGTGTTAGGAATGGGCTCCAAGGCTTATATGCTTGTTTCAGTTTACAAACATGGACTAAATGGGGGATTTCTTTCCCTGTAGCTAGTGAAAACAAGCGAACAAGGTTGTCCCTTCTAACCATATCAATTCTCCCTACCACGGATAGCTAAATAACAGTATATTATGCACCTGCAGGCTAATTTGGACTAATTTTGTTGACAAAATCCCTTGAAAAACTATTGAAAATTAATTAATAATTGTGATAAATCCATG
This sequence comes from Lepidonotus clava, assembly GCA_936440205.1. Taxonomy (NCBI): domain Eukaryota; kingdom Metazoa; phylum Annelida; class Polychaeta; order Phyllodocida; family Polynoidae; genus Lepidonotus; species Lepidonotus clava. The sequence goes on along the minus strand of OW387144.1, from coordinate 36,845,476 downwards.
TATAATGAATTAATTTTCAAACAACAATATTTAATGTACATGGATATAAATTTAGAGAATAAAGATCTTTAGTTTTTCTTCATTTCAAACTTGAAATAATGGTATCATTAATGAAAATTCCTATGCTAAAGCTGTGTGAGCTGTTGACAAATTACCCAGCATGCATCCTGATTAAGGCTAACCTGCAGGTAAAAGTCAAGAAATTGCCTATCCGTGGTAGGGAGAATTCTATAGGGGCCCTTTTATTTATCAGAGAAATTAGATACTTGGTTTGCAGCACATGTAGAATCATAAATATACACTAAATCTCCTTCAGAAAAAATAACTGGCCTAGCTTGTTCATCTAATCTATTTCTCATATTCTGCTCATAACTGAATTAAGAGCCTAATAGCGTCACGTGTTCTCAAGAAATACTCATGTTCTATTAATCCCTGAGGGATGTAAAATCATCTTCCGGTAATCCCAAGGTGACTGGGTCTCTTCCATATAATAAGGCGTATGGCGAGAACCAAGATCGTGAATTTGTGAGCGCACTGTCCATAGTGTCGGGGAAGAAGTTGGGGCCATATACCATGATCATCAGTGATATATTTAGCCATCATGTCTTCTAGTGTACAATGCAAGCTTTCCACTCTGCTGTTACCAGTGGGCATTCTACCTGAATTGAAAGTCTGTTTGCATGCTAATCTATGTGTACTTTCTTTAATTAATTTTGATAAGAAGGTTTGACCCCTGTCAGAATGAAGCCTTTTGATTTTGCCATACCGGCAGACAATATGATGTAAGAATACCCCAGCAGCAGTTTCTGCTGTTTGATCTCTGGTTGGAAATGCTTCAAGCCAGCCAGTGAATAGTGTTTTTCTTGCCTAAAAAATAGATTTAAATGCGTTTTAGTGAATTTTATGATTTTCCGCAGAAATGGCAATATTTGACTGGCATGCCTGTATGAAAAGCAGTGACAGTTCCCCAAATGTCATTTCAACTGCAGATTCTTTCAATTCCTTTATTTTTTGGAGAGGTATGATGCCTGTAAAGTATAGCTCCTCTTTGTGGTATCCAGGTTCGATTCCTGGCTTGGCCATAATAAGAATTGCTGGTGCAAAGTGGACAGAAAGGCCAATGGTCCCGCCACACAGGTACAGCCTTATATGTCAACTTCACTCACAGTGTGTGAACTAAGGTTGTAGTGCAATTAAACAGATCAAACAGTGTTACAAATAAAAATGAATACATGAAAAGATAACTCTTCAGGGTTCCCACGCAGGTCTTAAAAGGTCTTAAATTGATTTTCTCAAATTTAAGGCCTTAAAAAGGTTTTAAGTTTGGTATTTTTGTAGCTAGAGGTCTTAAAAAGGTCTTAAATTGAATTTTTTGAGAAGTTAAAATGAAGTTACCAAATCCAACCTTCAAATAAGTACTCTCCATTGAAATCTATATCATACAATATTTCTGAAATTTTTCTTTGCGCGCGGTTGATAGGTCTTAATTTGTCCAAATCTTGGTCTTAAATTGGCCTTAAAAAGGTCTTAAATCGATTTTCGAAAATGCGTGGGAACACTGCTCTTGCTGTTCAGCATGTCCTAAGTCCACAGTCTATCAAGGGGTTCCCTGGAATAGCAGCTAGAGTACCGCAACATTTTTGCATTTCAATTTCAAAATTTAACTACATGATGTCAAACTTGAATCCATATGTGAATGTCACTACAGGCTGTGTCGTCTGTCTGTTTTAAGAATTAGCCCCATCATCATGTCAAAGTTAAGAAGAGTCCCTTTCATACGTTTCATTCATCTAGACCTCAGGCTAATCCATTGGCCGTTGGTGCCTTGTCCCCTACAATGTTTGTTCAGTGTTTGTGCAGGGGCTTAGCTGAGGTCTACTTGCCAAGCCTTTGCCTTGGGGAATGTAAGTTCCCAGGGAAGGGGCCAGTACTCCCCCGGCAAAACCACAGTTTGTAATGGGGAGGAAAATAAAAATATATCTCTTCTGATACATCTGTAGGATTCATACCTAAAAGGCTAACTAGTCTCTTCTACAGTTTGTACTGGGGAGGCAAATATATATCTCTCTCTTTTGATAGATCTTTAGGATTCTTACCTAAAAGGCTAACCCGTCACTATTCCTACATTCTGGGGCAAAGGCTGGGCAATTAGACCTCAGCTAATCCCCTGTGGAAACATCGCAGGGAGGATTAGGTTGGGGGCCAGTCTTTCAGGCATCCCTAAGTAAACATGAAGGGATTAGCCAAAATTTTGCCCCTATCAGTGTTGCACTGAAGTCAAAGTGCATTTTGTATTCTTTTACTTATAATTAAAAACTTGTCGCTCCATTTGAGCTCTAATGTTGACATTTTCTTGAAACTTTGGGAAATTGAAGATAAGTTCTACCACTAGCTAGCACATAAGATGAACTATGGAGCAATGACGGGATATATATAATGAAATAGTGATCTAGTTACCCCAATATTCTAACATAAACCCTAAACAAACACTAGCGTTCAGACTTCTATAGTTAAGCATTTTCACATGGTCATGCTCCACTACACACCTATATAGTCAGGCTGCGCAGTTTGCATGCGCATTAAAAAAATGGCACGGTTGCCCTTAACTATTGTAATATCTTGATAACTTGAACAAGAGGACATTGTGAACTAGTAAAGCAGATATTGTCATGAAACACCAGATGGCGGTTGTGTTGCATAGTAGATGTTGTGAAGTATTTAGCTGTTGGTGCCCCCATGTGGATGTCGTGGTAACTGAGTTGAACAATATAAAGATAAGAGACAGGTGGAATAGGTAACCGCAGGCATTTAGGGGACATTGTGCAATAGGCAACCTGTGAAGGTTGTCTGGGGACTATGTGTAAGATCTCACCGATCCAAAAATATGATAGGACATTATGAAGACCAAAGCCTTTCTCATTAAGTTTAGCCTGAACGAAAACCAACATCTCATACCTTTAGCCTTGAATTGTGAAATAACAAAATATCTTTATGTCAGGAATTAGTCATGATAGTACTAGACATAGACCTATCCTTCCATCATATTTTGCCCAACATGTTTTATAAGATATGCCATAGTTATTTTCATGATTCTTACCGTCTTATGTTCAAAATCAACAATTACTGAAAGTACAACGCCATGACTTAGTTAATGGCGTCTCATTGTATATTGTGGACGACGTTGGCCTCTCTGAGGCCTAATTAAAAGTTCTTAGCTGCCATCTAATGAACCTAATTCAATCTATAAGGGTGCCCCCACATATCTTTGAAATTAATGTGGACTTTAGTCATGTTTAGGTGCTTCTGTAAGTACCACAACGATGGCCCGTGTTCTGTCCAGTTGTCGACAGCTGAGTGTCTTGACAAACGCCAGGATATTGCCCAGCTGACTCCAGGTGCAGCCGATGTCCATGCTATTAATGGTCTTAAACTCAGATAGTTATGCATCTATAATACCTGAATGACCACCTAGAGGCTGAAACTTTACCTCTGTGACATTGACATGAGATTTTAGGCCCAGTAACCTCAGTGACCTCGGGAGTAGACCCGACTGTACAGTTCTTAAATCTTTTTTTCCCCTAGGTCGGTCACTCATACGTCACTAAAGTTCTGTGTTGGATTTCCATTCCAGGGGAGAAGGATATGCTCCTGTTGGGCATTATTAGTGCTTGTACTGACACCTCGGCGCGGCTATCACCCTGGAAGAAGGGGCCAAAGGGCAAGGATGAGGGGCAGCATCAATGGAGCCACTACACCATCCGGGGCAAGAAGGTCTACCGGAACACCCTGCTCTTTCTCTACAGGTGATTATTCATCTCTGCAGCTAACAGTATCTGTCTAAGTAGTTCCCAAGCCTGTGTTCTGCTGTAACATGTACACATTTTTCTTTACATGACTATAGATTACCAGTCCTACAAGAACATGCCCAAATGCAACCTGTTATGTCAAAGCTTATTCCATTCCCAGTTGTAAGTTTTGTGTTCTTGTTTTTTAGCTGCAGTATTAACAAGATGACCTCCATCAGCCAGTGGTACTGGGAGCACCGGTCGTATCCCCTACTGAGATGTCTGGTGGACGCAAGGCCAACACCCATGCCCTCAACCTCAAAGACATCTGCTGCGAGCTCGACTCTATCAACTCCTACTCCGAAACCTATGCCCTCATCCTCCTCGGCAAAGTCTCCACCCACAAACGCGATGACATCCTCCTCCCCTCCAGCACAAGGAAGGTAGATGTGCATAAACTTTATCTAAAGGCAATTGGGGACGCCCACCGTCAGGTTGCCTTGACCACCTTCTGTAACCTCTGGCGACAGTTGCTACCCTGTATTGTGTTCTCACCCCATGACTGACCTATGCTGGGAGTGTCAGAGGAACAACTGTAACATCTACTACTCCTCTAACCTCCCCAAAGCAGTTAAGCAGGCAAAGTTAAAGAAGTAGCAGAAGCACCTGGATGTGCCAGCCAAAGAGCGGGAGTTCTACCAGGAACTGACTACCGCTGTCAAGCAGGCCTATGCTGAGGCAGGCTGACCGGCGCTCAGGCCACACGTTCCCTGCTCCTCTGACAACTGGGTGCATGTATCTTTCAACTATGCACAATGGGTGCACCTCCCCTTCTCACCCATGCAGCCAGGACCCCTCTACTTCCTGGTCCCACACAAAGTAGGCATCTTTGGCATGTGTGCAGAAGCCATCCCCCTTCAAGTAAACTACTATATTGATGAGTCCCACTGTGGCAGTAAGGGTTTGAACGCTGTCATCTCCTACCTCCACCACTACTTTGCCAACTACTCCCTCAGTGTGTCAGTGGTACCTCTTCAAAAACATCAGAGACTTCTGCAGAGCAGAGACCAAATACGTTATGTGCCCCAACCCCAAGGAACCTAAGCCTGCAGAAGAGGCACTGAACGCCGGGTCCCATCACAAGTGCAGGTGCAGGGCCCTCAGAAACAGCCCAAATGCAACATGAAACAGACAAAGACTCGGACACTTCCCCTGAGGCCACTCCCCCACCCAAACAGAAAAAGCAGCCAAAGCCAAGGGTGGGATGTGGTCGGTCCACATCCTCTAGCTACTAGAATCACGGACTAGAATATACCTGTATATAGTTCAAACCTTCTATTCTATTGGTACTTTTGTGCCCTTGGAGTTGTTCTAGACTCCCATGTTAATCACCAAGACTTAACCGGTTAGCAGTGGTGGCAGTGGCAGTGGCAGTGGCTGTAGCTAATTGCTTATAAAATGATATAGGTGTACCTTATAGAAAAGGTACCCCTACGAGTTTCTGCTAAACAGGTGGGGAGATTGCCCCCCCCCCCCTCCCACATATCCCCCCCACCCCACCCTGTCACCGCCACCACGGGGGAGGTTACCACTACAAGTTTCTGCCAAACGGAGGGGGAGTAGAGTAGAAGGATGACATTTCGGGAGAGAGTTCTAGTCAGAAACTTGTAGTGGTAACACCTCCCCAGTGGTGGCGCTGAAGGGGTGGGGGTGGGGGGATAAGATGGAGGGGCGGGGGTTAATTGTTCCAATCGGCCACCGTAGACTAGTCTACCTGCCCACTGACACTGATCACCCAGAGCTCTGGTAACCTCCACTCTGCCGCATCGCCACCCTCGTCACCCCCCCCCCCTCCCCCCCCCCCCCCCCCACCTCGCACGTACGGACCTGTAGTCAAGGTTGGAGGAGGTCTCGGCTAGAAGAGTCACCACCGCAGATACCGGACCCCAGGACAGGGGTCCGGACACTTCTTGTTACCATTTCTGTATGCCACCTATATTGTTTAATCAAAAGTATCAAGGTATCTTTAAGAACTGTATTCTATATAGCTGTATCCTAAATTGTAAAACAGTTATCCTCAGTAGAATAGTCATTGAAGTTGGTGACTGAGTTCAGGGGTCCTGGTTTTTAATGGCTTTCAGTTTAGGCCACAGGCACCGTTGTCGAGTCGGACCACTGGTCTGTTTACCTATATAAAGACTAAAGGTGGGAAGGTGGCCATGTTAGCAGCAGACCCGTGATGTAAACACTACTTACTATGGCCCAGAAAATGGCTTAAAATTAAATATTTGCAAATACCAACCTGTCATGAATGTCGCCAACATATAAATCAATGATTTCATGAATGAATGTGTTCCATATTTTTAGTATAAATAAGGAAATTCCAACAAAAATATCACGGGAGGAGTAGCGTGGACGTTCGCAGTGCCTGTTACCGGCAATACCTGCTGTGCAGAGCCCTTCACAGGGTACCAGCAGTTCATTCATGCATGTCCTGTGCCTCAAACCCACCCTAATGTGACGTCGACACAGGTAATTTGCATGTTCTTGACCAATGGAATGCGACTTCCGTCCACGCTGCTCAGATCACTGGCAGGGACATCAACAACCTGACTTGCACACCTTGTCTAGTTATAGGGATAGAGATGGACCAGCTTGGACGCGATAACACTGCCTGTGGTTTAGGCAAACAATTTTGGCAAGTAACGCATCTACACTGCATGCATCAGGGTTACAGTTGCCTTTCTCATTGGCTTCCTCCTTTAGGATTTTATAGTGAAGGAGCCCTTTGATATAATCAATTGACATAAAGTGCAATGAAGAAGATAAACCTTTTGATCAAAATGATTGAATGTATATATAATATGGGGCATTTTGGATGTTTTGGGTGAGATACTCGCACTGTGGCGAATCTATAGGCTATTTTGTCCTCGCCACATAGAGTTTGGACTCGCAAATATGAGAATGGTGAGTGCCTAGTGCTACCCCAGATCATGAATAGATTTTACACCTGATGATCACCCTTCGAGACTATTTTGCAACAACACTATTAATTTGGGTAATACTCAAAATTGCATAGCTTGAGGCCCTAATGAAAATGTTTTTGGTGCATTTCATTTTCTTTCAAAAGCCGTATGTTCCATTGATTTAACAATAATGCCCGGGGAACAGCCCTACCTACATCCCATAACTTCTGGGGGCCTGGGTGGCTCCAGGCTCCTTGCCTTTTGCTACTGTTTTTTTTCTCAGTTTAGGCCAAATCTTACTAAAAGAATAACATACAAATTGTCAGGAAAAGGGAGGGTGTACCTCCCCATAGATCTACCTCACCGGGCCCTCGATCCACCAATGCTTTGTGTGGAATTTCTATCCTGGGTATTGGTTAAATTTGTATAGTCTATATAGGCCTGTCAATGCACAACTCGAATAAATGCACTCAAATTTCAGTAAGTATATTATCCATCTTGAATGGAAAGGAACCTACAAATTCCAGAGGGGAGGGGGAGGGGGGAGTACATTACCTACTGGTTAGTGGTGCGACAGGGTGTCCAAATTTTGCGACAGGGAAAAAAATTGTGCCCACCCCTGTTTCAACTTTTATGGAACTTTTATTCAACTTACATGGAACTCTGACACTTATTATTTATGGTAAAACAGGCTTAAAGGTTAAGTTTTTCATTTTCAGATGCAGAATTACTGGAATTGTACCTTACAAGGCCAGCATGATTAAAGATTCCATTTCTAAAGCATAAATTCAGAGAATTTTGTAGTTCCACTAGTCTAGAATGTATATTTCAAGTCTCAAGACACTGGGATATAAACTTGCAGTGGTATCTAAGGAATTCCAACTGGGTGTACTGAACATAAAAACTTCAAATGCGTTTTTCTAAAAATCAAGTTTCAAGCCTAACGTGTATAGCGAAAAAGATAACTTCGCCCCTAATCATTGTACAAACACAATCTTGGTATTAAAATGAAGCTCCTTTTGAGGCAAACAACGTATCTAACATGGAAGAAAGGACATTTGGATTTGTATCCTATATAAATAAAATAAAAACAACACAAAAAACTCCAAATCGTATCTCTGTGACATCCCACTTAGTATGTCAGATCGGGTCACATATTTTGTTTTAAATTTGAACTAAATGTATTGGTTTGAAAGTGGGATTTCAAGTTTTTAACTTCATTTCAATTCCTTTAAAACTTCCAAGACCTTTTCAAGACCTCTAGCTCCAAAACGGTCAAATTTAAGATCTTTTTAAGGCCTTAAATCTGAGAAAATCCATTTAAGACTTTTTAATACCTGCGTGGGAACCCTGCTAAGAGTTTTATTTTTGCTTACGGTAGTTTGGGTGTATTAACAAGTTCTGGGTGCACTTGCAAGAGTTTGGGGTATATTTACAAGTTTTATTATGAAACGGCCGGGTACAAGTTTTGAACTCCCGTAGGTTTCCGCAAGTTCACATAGAACTCCCATAGCTAGAGATTCTTATGAATCAGCCCACCGATCTAATACGGTGTGCTCAAAACAATTAAGAGAGTAGATCACACATCGGTTGTACTGAAATTTTATTATCTTTTGTGGTCCTCAATCATACACCAATTGAAACTGTATTAACATTAGTTGGTTAACAAACGATGTTCACTTTCCCATAGTTAAACTAAGATGCATGATTAGAATGTTCACCGGGACAGTTTGTCCAGCCTAATTTACAGTTTCCTTACAATGAAAGGCATGATGAATCGAATAGTCTTCCTGATTTATCATTTTGGCATGGCCTTTCAGTCCTCGTTCTTTATAAGAGTTCGAAAATCGTGCAAGCACATGGATCTAAAAATAGTTTAAAGCATCAAAGTAGCCCCTATCAAAGTCTTTACAAGTTAGTAAGTCGTGCAAAATGTACCAGGACAACGAGACATCTCGAAACATGATAATTTTATTTGTCTATTTTGCAAAATTAGTCAGCACCAAACACAAAATTGTTTACGAAGTTGAAGTCCTCTACAGCTGGAATTAAATTTCTAATACTTTTCTACCTTGAATTATTAACATTGGTCAACATTTGCAAGATTTCAGTAGAAATACTAGAGGCTCAATTTAACTTAAACGTATGTCTTCTTCTAAAGATCAGGGATGCAAGTCAGGGTTAATGAAATCTGAAACCCCAGAGAGGAAATTTGAAAATATCGGAAAATACTATAAAACGCGATGCAAGAAATTAAGTTCGAAAATTATCCTTTGAGGTTACATCCCTGTAAAGAAGCATAATTAATATCTTGTTGAGTAAGCGAAATTTCTTATCTTAAAATTACCTAGTGTTAAAGTAAGCAAAAGCTGGTATTTATGTATCCTTAAAAAGCAAACGATGAACTAGTTACTAATTGTTTTCCAACACTAATTTTATGGATATTGAATAAATGATGATAAACTCGAATAATTTGATAAATCAAGATCTCTAATACAAAAATATATCTCTTACATATACATGATTACATCTGATTCTGTTAATACAACTGAGACCAAGTTAAGACATCCGCTCTGAAGTGAACTGATTGTTTTAGTAATATCTGTTTTTCAGGTCTATAGCAGTTTTCACAGATGAACACAATCGGTGGTCGATATTGGGACATACCTGAACAGAATTAGGTATCTTCCCTCTAAAGTAACCCATACATCTCGGATTTCTAAACGGTAATGAGAAGAACTCTTCTGTGTGATTGGGCATGGCACATACCGTATCATAGGGTCCCCACTAAAATTTCGTTGTTAAATTCCATGCTTTCCCTGAGATTTCCTTGTCACACGACAACTTTCCCCTGCGTTATTTCGAGGAAGTTATTTTTTTCGTGTGCAGAAAAAATATTGGAAACCTAACAAGAAGTCAAATCCCTAATATTTTGAGAATCAGGAAGTGCATAACCTGGCTGAATAAAAGTCCCCGCGTTTTGGTAAAATTTGCAAATTCCCTGTTTTTCCTATCAGGGATTTTTTTTTCTTTTTTGGCCATTTTCCCCGTATTGTGGGGACCCTGGTATCAACATACCGTGCCCGGCCACTTTCTCTGCTTCTCGTCGCGACACACTGTTACATCATGCTGGTGCTCAGTGGCCAAGAAAAGTTCTACTCATACTCAGACTCTGCGTTAGAACACCCTCTGCTCCAGGAATGATAAGTCTATGAGAATTGACTCTACTCTGCTAAAAACCAGCATTATAAGATTATTATGCCCTGTGGTTCAAAGGTAGTCTGACAGTTTTCGCTGATGCTACCAGGGCTGTATGGGCCACACCCAGTGGCAGCTAGCACAGACGCTTATCCTGTACAGTGTATCAAGTAAGGTGGAGTGACAATATCCCTCCTCACTGAACAACCTGCAGCAATCATTACTGCTGAACAACTGTGGTTAACGGATTTGTAAACAAGTTAATACAAAATAAAACTTGCCGATAAAATCTAACAAGACGAGCCGGCAACATAGTGGCATAACCCTTATCATGGACGCAATTCTTTTGAGAAAAGAAAGGAGCATATAACTTGTCTTTTACATGAAGCCTGGTTGAGATAGTATCAGAGACGCTACTCTATGAACACAAAATCGGGAAATTGTTGCAACAGACTTTCCGGGTTTTAAGCAGGGAAATATCAATGGAATAGATGTACAATCTGAGTTTTTAGCTTTTAGAAATACTAAATGTTGCCTAAGAATACAAATGTCGGAAAATGCTGCAGTCAAAAAATCCGAAAATTCAAAAAAAGAAAAAAGGAAACGTGGCGTCTCTGTAGCATCTACTACTTCTAAGCTTTATTTCTATATTTTAATTTTGCATCATTTTATTTTTACCTTTCTTTAAAGGATTCCTAGTCCTCCTTTACCCTTCATCCCTTTTTTCCTGAATTATCTTTTGGTGTATTTTTGTTTAGGATAAAACGTTCATTATCTGCGCTGCACGTTTGACTTGAAGCACAAGCCTTGACTCTACGTTGACATCACTCTACTAGACTCTAAACTCTACTAGAGTTTGACTTGAAGCACAAGGTCGACATAGAAAGGACTCTGTACAGCCTCTTACCATAGCAGATGAAGGCCTCTATATAGAATAGCTTCATTTTGAAAACGTTTTTGTATAAATGAAAGTGGCATTTCATCAAGTACAAAAGCGCATAATTGATAAAATCTGAGACTCCCCATCCCTCCTTAGGCTAAAGTATTCATTGGATTTGTACTACAACGTATACATATTTTCAAAAAATCCCCGCCCCCTGATGCGTACATACTTTATGGAAGGCCCCAACCCCCCAATAATTCTTTTTTTTTGTTGAGGGAAAATCTCTACACATAAGGCAAGAATATTCGGAAAACTCTTTCCTAAAGTTTAAAAACAAACATAGCAACCATGGACACGATAAAATCAAAACCTTGCTAGAAAGTTGGAAATGAAATGTTTTTGGTATTTTTTTTGTTGGTGAATCATAAAAAAGTTAAGCTGGTATACGCGAGATACCAAGCCTAAATGTCATACAATACAGTAAGCCCGTTCTAAATGCCTCTAATTAAAAGTTTCGAACTCAAACATATATACACTGATCATAGCACATTTGCTGTTGCAATGACAACTTGATCCACAAGCGACAGCCTCTTGCAGTGAAGGCAGATGATATACTGCAACTTCCTCCAAGAGTGATTTCACAGCATGGCTGGATGCCGTGACTCGGGTAGGTTCGGCCGACTTAGCGCTCCTTCAGACTCTGCAGGTAGGCGTTGACGTTGGAGAAGCCGTACTCGCGGGCCAGGTGGATGAGGATGCCGGTGCTGCAGCGCCCCTCGCGGGTTCGGCAGATGCTGCAGTTACAGATCCCGCGGCATGGAGGGCACGTCCACTCCTGTAGCAAAATAATTAAGGAATTATTAGGAAATACAAGACACGATCCCATAGATATTGCCAATTTTTCCCAATGACTTTTCCATGAATTTTTTTTCCAGTTTTTAAAGGAACCCTGCAAGATATCCGGTTAAGGTAGTATATCTCTCTACTATCAAGACCAAGTCTTAATCAATGATGAATACTAAAAATTTCTTTTAAACGCATTTTATTCCACAATTCTTTTCCCTTACAATATACGATATAAATGTATTTTGTTAGTTGAGTTACAAAACTAAAGATCTTATTCTTTAAGAAGACCCACGATATATTAAAGGCTTCCTGAAGAGATAGAAAGGCAACAACATTTTACTCAATAAAAATAGCACAACAGCGTGAAATCTTCACGAAAAAATCGACAAGCTACACTTACCGGGTCTTTGAGAGCCACTCTTACGTCCTCACCATAACGGTTCAGGAGACACGGACCGCAGAACTGAAAGGTACAAGAAGCAACGCTAAATTGTTGTGCAGTTGTTGCATGCCAAATGCCACTCCTGACTAATGAAAAACAACTTTTCCTACACTTTTACAGAAGCTTGTTAGACAAAAAATAATCATAAGAAAATGAAATTTGTATTTTGATAGCTTGAATCTAATAAAAACATATTCTTAAAACAGATATCAAACAGATGTAGGAAAAATTGATTGTGTAATCCAAAATCTCCAAAGAAAGAAATCATACAAAAGTACTAAAAATGGCATCTCTGCCCTGTGACATGTAGTTACTCTCAATTTATCAATCAAATTATACTCTATATTACGGATGGTACCAATGTGGTGCTTTTATCGACACACTTGGAAGACCAGGACTTGTCCTGAAAGCCTCTGCTTTTGAATCAACAAATTAAAAAAAGAAAGAAAAAAAGAACTACTCACCATGCCGCGGACCCCAACACACTCGTCCCGACAGATGGTCTTCTGGTCGACCGTCTTCTGTCGGCACTGGTGGCATGTCGTGCCCTGTAGGGGAGAAGAGCGTAACAGTCAAGGAAAGTCTAAAATGATACTTTGAGGTTCCCGGTGTTTTTCCTCAGGTTTCACTCAGGGTTCCCACGCATTTTTGAAAATCAACTTAAGACCTGTTTAAGACCATTTTAAGACCACGATTCAGAAAAATTAAGACCATTTGACCGTGTACGAAGAAAAATTAGGGAATATATCATGATTTAAAGTTTAAGTAAGTGTACTCATTTCCAAGTGGGATTTGAAATTTTCAGACTTTTCGTTTTAACTTCTCATAAGAATCAATTTAAGACCTTTTTAAAACCTCTTGCTAAAAATCTGTCGAATTTAAGACCTTTTTAAGGCCTTAAATTTGAGAAAATAAGTTTAAGACCTTTCAAGACTTTTTGAGACCTGCGGGGGAACCCTGTCACTGTTGCAATTCTTTCCTATTATACTTTCAAGGAGAGAGTCAGATTTTTAGAGAAAATCTCATACTAGTAGATCAATGAGTATCTAGACGCAATTTTTAAGTGTAAATTCTTTTCTACATTTTTTCCGCACTTTCAAGAGCAATAATCCAGAAACTTAGAAAACAAAATCTTCTTTCTTGTAGTTACTCTCAAATTCCTTAATTTCCCGCGACACTGCCTAAGTTTTTTTTCGAGTTTCTAAATTCCGTTTTGGAGGAAAATAGACCTAAACCAGAAACTACAATGTATTGTAATAATGGTAGCATTGTTAATCAGTTAACGTAAAGGCTACTTGTTCACAAACTTAACTGTGGACGATGCCCCACTTTATCAGTTCAGTTTTGAATAATCCAAGTAGTAAATAGGGTTATCTCCTTACGTGTATGGTGTCGTAGGACTTGCCGGTACTGTAGTTAGCCACATTATCTAGATCTTCCTCTGTGATCTCGTCAGGAGTTCTTCGGTCGCGGATGATGGTTGCCCGCTTGGACCGACCACGCCACCTGGGCTCATCATCGTCATTCTGGGTGAAGCATCAAAAACACAAACTATAATGCTTTTCAGAACATCTAAGTATAATTTTCATATAATTTGCCTATATGTCCATCACAACAAATGAATTAAACAAAAATAATGTAGGCCTCGGCAATCGTCTTTTTCCTCTGATTGCCTGTCAGTATGGTATACTGAAATATATATGTTTGACCTGAATCACCAGGAAAATTGCCAGACGATTCACCCAGCAATTTTATCAAACTTGTTCAATTCAAAAAGGCATACTGACGGCTGATCAGAGGAAAATACGATCATCCAAGTCCAAAGTGTCCTCGTGGGTATGGACCTTCAGGGTACCAACCCAATTTCTATTTTCAAATTCCATGTGTTTTCCCCGAGATTCCCCTGTCGGGTGGCAATTTTTCCCTGTGTCATATCCAGCAAGTTGTTCAAATTTAAAAGCCTCTGCGTGCAGAAATAATTTGGACAACCTGACAAAAAAAAAGTTGAATCCCTTATATCTTGAGAATCAGGAATTTTACAACCTGGCCAAATGAAAATCCCTGTGTTTTCCCTGTCAGGGAATTCTTTTGCCATCTTCCCTGTTTTCCCTGTGTGGTTGGTAACCTGACCTTTAGTTACCCCAGTCAGAGCAGGGATCAAATGTCTGATGGGGAATATCGCATCCCGCACGCCTAGGAAGAATCCTGTATTCGGTGGTGAATGTGACAAAAAGGTGGCGCCACCTGGTAGAATCTGGGCAAACCTTTTCTTCTTCTTTTTAGATGCTTTTCTAACGTCTTGATGTCAACACAGATGCTTAGGTGAAGTGAAAATTTATGGACCCTCCCAAGCGGCGCTGTCATTGACAGATTAAAATCACTTCAGAAAACATGGGAGGGCTAAAATCGTAGATTCTCAAAGACAGGGTATGGGGGGGAGGGGGGGGGGGATTCCCAGCTGAGGTCGCTTAGCAACCCAGAGGGGGAGATTTTTGCCCTATCTGATTGGTCAGTCCTTATCTCTAACCTGATCTGTCTCCCTCTGGCCTTAGTTACAGTCACCCATGCATGACTGTAACTAATGACTTTCTTAACCTAGATAAGGATATGACACACCTGTCTTAGAGAATATTCAGAAGACGGAAAATCGGGAGATTTCTGTATTTCTACTCGTAACTAAATGACAGAAGCCATTCTTAAGAAATGGAATTTCGCATTTTAACGGCATAGAATTGGTATACGAATACTCTTACGCGTATAAATAGTGGTTTAGAAAAGAGAAAAATGAATTTTCACTTTTTAATAATAAACTGATAAAAATGCCTTAAAAAGACCTCACTGAATATTCTTTTTGGTATAGCTACAACATTGTTGATAAAGACACATTTTTGGAATAGCTACAATATTTTTGGCATAGCTTTAATCTTTTTAGTAGAAACTAGACCAAAAGCATTACTGATCTATTTAGGGTATCTTGAGGATACCTATGAGACGGTCGATTCTATGTATGCAAAAAAATTTGGGTAGGTCTAAACTGGCACTATAGTGACAATCTGAAAAAAATATTAAACTTGGAAGCCTAGACAGTGACAGCAGCAACAAAACTTATTGACAGTGTAACGCCTATGTTTCAACGTTGAGATGTAATGATTGTGACACTGACAGTGACTCAGGCCTAGATATCTATTATATTTTAGATAAGATATTTTGATGGTAGGTAGGGAAAAATGACACTACAGTGACAAATTCACAAATCATTGAACCCACTTTAAACGCCTGGAGTCCTGAATGTGTTTCAATGTGTATATCCTCCACAATTGATGCGTTTCGTCTAAATATCATCCAGGCTTTTTGAATTCTATATATCGTTCCTTCTTGTCCGCCTCGCCGGAGGTAGGCCTAACACTCCCGACCGGCGCCATCTTCATGCTGCTCGTTTTTGCTGAATTTGCCAATATTTCTTAATTCCATACGAACGCATCTTTTACGCATGAGTCCTCATTGCGCTAGTATGTGTTTAAGCAGTGGAATGTCTGATATATCGTATTATTTGGCCAAATTAGATCGAATATCTGACCAAAGCCCCCAGCGCGAGGCGGGAAGATACCGGAAGCACGTTGAAACTAACTCGCTGGTATTTGGCTTGATCACATTAGATTATACAGCTCGCCGGAAACCAGCGGGACGCGAAGAATGCCGAAGATTGCCGAATACCGCCGAAGCTAGCCTCTCGAGCGGGACGACGCCATATTGAAAAAAAAAGATGAAATAACGAGTTTGATTCCGCGTTGGTATATCTAATATGTCCATTTGGAACTATTTGCACTCGTCCTCCTGCTAGAATATGTCATAATTGATATTAATATTCGATCAAATAAGCCCAAATGATGGTATTTTACTCCAGAATTGGTCTGAAGATATCGGTAAAAAAAGGCCTATCTGATAACATAGCGATCTCGACTCCGGGCGCTTATGTCTAATTTGTTCGATCTGAGACGAATGTCACGATTCCTTCTTGTTCTAGATATCATAATTTATTTCATACAGGCCCAAATATTCCAAAATAATACGTCATTTAGCTCAGAATCAGTTAAAAGTTAAAACGCCTAACATCCCTATGTCTTAATAATAGACTCGTCCAGGTATATCTTTATGGTGGACAGGTCCGGATTATTCCATTATAGTAGGGGTGGAAGGTTAGATGCTTTTCTCTATGATCTCTACCACAACACGCCGAGGTCGCTGCCGCTTACAAATCGTCTCCCAGATTTCTAACAGTAAGAATGAGACGCTCAAGCCTTACGGGCCTATGCTTAGATGCTCGAGTCCTTGACAGTCTCATAATAAATCAGTTGCTCACCTCCTCGTCTAATAGGTCGACGGCCTTTCGCTTCCAGCTGGGGAACCGCACCATCAGGTAGTGCTGAAAGAAATAGTTGGAATTTTAATCTTTGTAGACATCTAATAGAGGGTTCGACCTTAACATACGTTTACTGGAACTGAGTACTATTGGAAATTAGACTTGGTTAGTTCAAACTCCGACTAACTAACCTGTCGAACCAATCAAAATTAAACAATTGAACTAGAAAATTCACCTGAAATCTGCCATCTAAATATCATAGATCGTCTATCAAGACCTGTTGTTTTATGCTCAGGCTTAGTGCAATTTGATTGGTCAAAGGTAACCCCTGTAATACTTGCCGAGATACTCAAGAGAAAAAATATCCTAGTAAAAATCCACTATGTTTATGATAGTATGATACTATGAGGGTCCATCTCTCAGTTTTTATAAGATGATCAAAAAGTGTGTGACACAAAACTAATAGACATTCTTGAAAACTCAGAAATTACCACAGACACCCTTCAGTCTCAACGATTTCTATTACCTAAAATACATCTCTTGATCAAATATATAATATATTGATCAAATATCCTGCCCAAAGTGATTTTTATTCATTTAAAGAAAAATACTTTTTAGAAGAAATCTAAGAAAAGTTAGGATATGGCCAAAATGTTAGCGTAGGTCGTGTAACCTGAACACAAAAAATTATCTTTAGACCTAACTTGTTATCATATATCCCTACCTCTTTGTTTGGTGAGCTATCGCCTGACCCACCGCTGGAGGCTGACGACACAGATCCGCTCCTATTGCGAGTCACCGGTGTACGGCCACTTCGTCGAATCGCAGAGCTGGGGCTTGGGTTGGGCTTGGGTCTCTTGACGTTCTTTCGGGGTTTAGCCTTGAAAATAATTATAAGAGTAAAATTCAAGTAAATGGACTGTTGAAGTGGTTTAGATATTTGAGGTGACTTCTAATTACTAGTGCGATAAACTAACGCACAAAAAGTGAAACCATTGTTATGGGATGAAAACCAATACAATCGAGAATTGTTGGACCAGAAAATGTCTACTAATCTTAATGTTATAATGCATTGACAAATTGATAACCTGTAGTATTGCTTGAGGTAAATTGTGCACTTTGTATCATCAGTTTCTGTTCACTTAAGTCCCATACCCACTAAGCAACGTTTAGAGTGTTGGGCAACGGATTGGCGATAAAATTGGCCGATTCTTATGATTGGCTGTTAGTACAATATATTGAAATGTACGTGTTTGATATAAAATTGGCTGATTCTAGGTGTAGAATCGCCCCATTTTAGCGCCAGTCTGTTGCCCAACTCTGTAAAAGTTGCTTAGTGGGTAGAGTGTTTAGCGTCAGTTTGCCAAGACACCCTCTGGTGAATCAACTACTACTATACAGTGTGTCCCACCGTTTGTTCTAGGTATCAACCTTTATAGGACGTAATTTATACAACGATTTGGACAATTTCGACGATTTTCCGACATGGGGACACTTGGGATTAGTCAGTATATCATGTCACTATAAATGAATTTCTACTTTAAATTACACTGAATTTTCGACTGTTTTCGAGATTTTGTGCTGGTAAACTTTTGAAATCAAAGGCCTATTTAAGATAATACTTTTCTATTTAATCACTTTTAAGATTCAAACCAATTACCTTATATAAACAATTTTGATACTTGAGCAGGAAATATTGGGGGAAAATGTGTCAGATGCAAAGTCAGAACTCACCGCGAGAGGAGAGAATGGCATGTCCAGGTTTTTTATATCCGCCATAATCTGAGCCAGCTGCAAACAGATCAACGTTAAAGTTAGCAACTAATATCAACATGTAATGTTTGTAATAAACAGGGTGCCCACGCATTTTTAGAAATCAAAATAAGACCAAAATAAGACCTTTATAATAGCTTGTCGGGTTTCAAAATAAGACCTTTTCAAGACATTTTAAAGAATTTTTTGGGACCTTTTTAATCATTTACACATACTCTCAAAAAAAAAGGTGAAGTTAGAAATGTCTGGAAGAAAAATTAGATCTTGCAATAATTTCAGATTGAGCTAAAATAAGACCTTTCTAAGACCTCTGGACCCAAAATAAGACCTTTCGAATAGCCTTATAAATGGCAAAACCAAAATAAGACCTTTTAAGACCTTATAAGACCTGCGTGGGCACCCTGATTACACTCAGATAGTGATATTTATGATGATATCTATCATTCCAACCCAAATCTGCAGTAACAGCCTATTCAGAGGGAGATCTTACCCGTGTGTACTTCTATCTGTGCTTGAGAAGGACTGTGATTAAGTAGGATTTGATTTATGTCTATTTTTTTATTATTATTATTCTAACTCTCCTTAATACAGAGCTCTTCCGATAGCGATATTCAATGATGAAATTAATCAATGACTGCTTGATATTTGTCGAGTAAAAGAATACCAACATTTGTAAATAAAATATGGTAAATCTTTCTTACCATGGCCTTGTTATCTGCAACATTCTTTAGTCGTGTCATCTCGTAATCGGAGAGTTTCTGTTGGGAGAAAAACACATCAGATTCTGTCATTACTTTAAGTTGACGCAAATAACTCCAAGAATTGTTATTCTTTACACATTACCATCAGAAAACTCACGAGTTCACGGCTTAGTAGTAATATGGCCGTTTCCCAAAAACCTCGGACATTTCCGACGTAAGGAAAGGTTTTGAGCATAGAAGTTACTCATTTTAAAAACGACTTCGAAAACATTGACGTGTTTATATGGTCACATTAGAGTGCAGTCTAATTTAACAACTACAGATTATTGTCACAGTGACAGGGCTTGACAAATCAGGTGTCCAGCTGTCAGGGGCAATTAAATAAGGTTACTGACAACTAAATGAAAGGCATTAGTTGCCCAGTGGGGAATAAAAATTTAAATGTATGGTAGGATGTTCGGGAATCAACTAAGGTGGACAACCAGATCTGAAAACGATTTGTTAAGCCTTGCAGCCACAATTCAATCCAGTCAGGTCATGATCGACAGGTTTTTATGTTCTACAACTCACGGGTGGCCCTCTTTGCATAATCGGCTCGCTCCTCCGGGGCGGCTTTGGCTTGGCCTTGGATCGTCTCCCTGTTGGAGTCAGACCGTAGCTGCGGAGTACGTCTGGCGTGAGTCGCTTCAGCGAGATGCTGAGTCGGCGTGACTGGCAGTCGTCCTCAGATGGCAAGGATGGGGTAGACGGCAAGGATGGGGCAGATTCAAAAAGCTGAGGAAGAGACATGGAGGGCATTAAATAAAATCTTCTGAAATTCACAAAATGCTGGGACAACCTTTCGTCCATTAAATCTTCTGAAAGTCGCAAAATGTTGGGCTAATCTTAAGTCCATGAAATCAAGATTTTATCTTTATTTCATACCTATATGCCATATGTTAGTTTTTCAGAGATTTACTTTTTTTCATTTGCTGTTCATTTTAAACTCACCATCGGTTCATTTTCTAGGTCGGCAGGCTCTGATTTGATATCAAGCGGCTGCTGTGTGATATGGCAGGTACCAAGGGTCATCGGTTCGACGTCTGAAGTAGGGCGGCAGTCAAGACTTGAGTCCAGTGTGTTTGGTTCATCATCGGTCTGTGGAAGAAAAGTGTGTAACAACGAACATGGAACAAGGCTGCCTTTTTAAAATGCAATTGAATAAAACGAGCTGGGACTTAAATTTAAGATACCAGGACCCAACACTAATGGTTTTGACTTTGCTGCCCATTGGGGAGGTAGAGGTCAAGTTTTTCCTGCCCGACCCCTGAATTCAGCTACTCTTTTTTACTGGGTTATCATTATATTACAAGCTATGCTGTCTGAGTTAATGAGAAAATATGAAACAGCGTAACTAGAGGTTTTGAAGTGCAATCTGAAAAACTGAAATCAGACAAAAATCTAAAAAAATGTATCCCTCCCTTTGGCCAGGTAGATCTTGAGATGTACCTGTCCCACCTTACGTTTTACCTCTCCCGGGCAGTCACGCAATGCTTGATGTGAAGCCCTGATATTCATTTTGAAGGTAAAAACTTCCCCCTAAAAAATCGTAGTAACAAAATGCACTTGGGCTTTAATTTAGGAGGACTATTTCCTATATTCTCTTACACAGCTGAAATATAGGCATTAATGGCAGTGTATCCCCAAAACTTTCTGAAACGGCGGACAAATTGTCCGGAATTACACTGGACACTTGCATGCCATACTGGATATGTCATAATCAAATGAATATATAGAATCAGTGTATCCCAAATACCGCCGGACATCCGGACAAGTCCGACATTTTCCCGTTAATGTCCGACGATTAACCCTTGAACGTCGGACATTATGTCCGTCGAAATTGTCATCCTTTGGCCTTCGAAATTGACTTTTTGTCATTTTTAGTTTGCTGAATTCTTCTTTTTATTAAACTTATGTTTTTATGACAAGTCATATGCATGTCTGGTATGGCATGGAAATGTCCGGTGTAATCCCTTTAAATGTCGGACAATTTGTCCGCTGTTTCAGAAACATTTTGGGATACACTGTAGAATAATTCAATAAATAACAAATGGAAAAAAATGTTAATTTAGAAGACCAAAGAATGACAATTTCTTTGGATATCATGTCTGACAAAATGGGGTAATATGAAGGACGATGATGGGAAGTCGTTAGACATGTCCCGATGTGCGGCGATTTTTGACCTACACTGTAATGGGCAAATGGCTGCTTCATGGTTTAAAGTTTGCCCATTATTTTAATGTTAAGCCTTAAGGGGTCAATGTCACATCCCACAGCATTCAAGTAGTTCTCAAGTCAGGTTATATACTCACCGGTGGCTCGATCTTAATTTCAACAGGCTCTTGTTTAATGACAATATTTCCCGTGAACTGTTCTGGGTCGATTCTGTCGAGGCAGATGGTCAGACGTCGGGTTTGACAGTCGGCCTCCGGTGGTAGGGCGAGGGTGGACGCCATCGTCAGTAGTCTGAAAGTGAAAAGTGAAATAGATTTACGTGGTCTATGTCGGTTTTGGGGTAGATCAAGTATGGATACTGGGGCAGACAGGGCTCACCAAAGCTAGCGTCCTGGGTGTCATGTCCACCCCCTAGTCCCAGGAAACGTTTAACCCAGACAGGACCCTCTGGGTGTCCTGTGCACACCTATGAACTCAATCCCTAATATCAAGGCTTAGTCTATTGGACCCCCTAGTTTATGTGCCTGACACGGGTTTATGTGCCGGAGGCCCAAGGCCTTTAAAAAGTCGGGCCCCTAGATTTTCTAGGCTAGGGGCCCGACTTGAATGACGAACACTAGACAGTGTATGTGAGGGCCCCTAGATTTGGAAAGCTAGGGGCCCGACTGTCCCCTGGATTTTTAAATGTATGTCCACCACTGATTTGGTATGTATCTTTTTGGCTAAAATAGTGTTTTCAGGGTACCAACCAAAATTCAATTTTCAAATTCCCTCTGTATTCCGTCCTGCGATAATTTTTCCCTGTATCATATCCAGCATGTTGTTCAGATTTAAAAGCCTCTAGATCTATACACTGAAGAAATTCGGACAACTCAACAACAAAAAGTTGAATCCCTAATATCTTGAAACTAAAAATCAGGAATTTCAGAACCTCAAAATTTGCAAATTCCCTTGTTTTCCCTGTTGGGATTTTATCTTACTATTTTCTAGCGATGACGGGCCACTGCACACATTGTGCTATGCTATTCTGTAGCTTTAGGAAAACAGCCTGAACGAAAATGCTTATCCATTCCAGGGTTCAAAGTTAACGTCAGCCCCAGGGCCAGGCTGAGTGTTTTGAATCAGGACTGACAAAAGTTGAGAAAATATATAACATTAATATCAGCCCTGATTTTTCACACCTGTAATACATTGCAATCTGTCCGGGCTGACAGCCAGAAAAGTACCCTGAAATCGCTGGCAATACTAATCATACTTGATTGATGGCCAGCACTGATTGATTGTTTCGATCATAAAAGAAAACAGACATCAATTTATGTCTTACCTTCATCATAATTAGATTTGCACAGTTCTAGCCCAGCGTTTTTAATCGATTTTGGTGTTAGTGAGGAGATATTGACCCTAAATCAGGGTCAAATTAGGTCATTTATGAAGTTTATTGTTTCAAAATTCCATATCTTCCTAAGTTTTTGGCCTGCAGTGCTTTTTCAGATTCCTGACGGCCCCAAGCTTTCACGGCACTCACTGCAGTGCCAGTGGGGGCTGTGAAGCTTGGAGTCCCTTGGCTGAGGGTAGGGGAGACTTTGAGAGGTTGACGGGTCAAAATCGTCAAAACCGCACACCTCCCGGGGGGGGGGGGGGGGGGGGGGGGCGTTTCGCGGAGGGGCCGTTTCGCGGAGGGGCCGTTATGTCTGGTTACCCGTGTAATATTCTAGCCGTAGACCGGCGTGTCAGTCCCTTTCCCCACACGTGTGTCTGTTTACAAACACGTCCATTTCCGGTCCTGTTCGCGCCAACTCTACCCCACCGCGTCCCTTTAAACTGGGGCCTTTTAAATGGGTCAAACCATGCTTTGCAACTAACGTGACAGCTACACTGACTGTTCCCAACTCATAGATTACTCTAATGAAACACCAAGTGACAATGACTTTACTAAATAAATGTAGATCTAAATCGAGATCCAGATTTCGCCGGGCTGGCCGGTAACTTAGCGGCCAGCGGGCAAAATTTAAAAACTCTACTCACGAGATAAATCTTTTCTCTCAGCCTAATCGTAAACAACAAGTTGCTTCCTACACCCTGTCCCTTCTTATTGTCTTACCTTTCAAAAGAGATCCTTGGAAAATCAGTAAATCCGACTTGATCTTGGTTCTTGTTGTGTGAACAGGCGTTTCTGATCCTTCGCTTTTGGCGCCGTTTGTGCCGTTCTGATGGCTGGAGTAAACTGAGCCGTCGTCCTAGTGTAGTTCGGGTCACGGCCGCGGGGGGCGCGCGGGGTGTTATCCGGTACTTCCCGCCCGCCGGGTTCCCGCCGTACTCGTCGCAGCCTGCATCCAGGCCTGCCCGCTGTTCCGATATGGTCGGGACAGTCCCGATTTTAAACCTCTGTCCCGACTGTCCTGATTAGAGTAAAATATGTCCCGATTTTTTAAAGTTGATAAAACAGTCATGATATTCCAACGCCTCCTACATTCCTTAACCCTTTAGACCCCAAAATTTGTATTAATAAATTGCTTGATTTCCCCAGGAATTCTATGGATTTCCCTCCCTCTTAAATTTATGGTACGGCTAACCAATCCCTATCAATTGACGTTATGAAAATGGGGGTTGAAGCATTGGATAGGAAATTAAATCAACTTTTAAACAATATATTTGACGACTTAATATGTTGAACATTCATTGGGTTCTCCTTGGAAAAATAAGGGGAAATTGCCTTGTCAATATTTCTGTAAGATTCAATTTATATTGTGATTTTTTTGGTAGAGATATCATATCATTGATGCTAGGTCGCCATATCTGCATGAAGCTTCTTAATTATACATTAATAGATACAAACAGAATTTGAATTATATGAAATATAGATCTATCAATATCACCATGAAATTAAGATTATATTTTGCGGAATTTTATGACGTATAATCGTCATCAATGGTTGTCCACACTTTAAGACAAAGCAAAAAGAGTTTTTATTAAGAAAAAAAAGTAAAAAAGTGAAAATGATAACGTACATGGACCTATAGTCTACATAAAACTTCCTTTTTTTTAGGTTTCCAATTTCCAATTTATCTCATTTTTATTTCATGAGCGACACTTTTCATAAAAACGCCTTGTATGATTTTAAATCAAAACAAAACCAGATATTCGACCTGTGAATCCTGGTAAATGTAGGAGAAAAGTTGGCTTGCGTTAAATATGATCAGACGATTGGTATACCCCCGAAATGTTGGCAGGCCTGCGCATCAACTTCAAACTACGCTGGCAAAAACTTTTTAACATGCAGGCCCGATATTTTCGCCCATAATATCAACCATTTAAACCCAAAAGGGGGGTGGCGAGGTCCCCCAAGAACTTTTCACTATTTTCTTCCAAATCTTTAGGGTTTTTACATCAATTTATCAAAGGAAAGGTGGAACTTTTTAAGAAATTCCCTCTGTAGTTAGATATTGAACTATAGAGGTTAATTATCTTGTTATTAGTAGTGTGCTGTAGTAATTGTAAAAAGTCATAGATAATAACTAGCTCCATGCGCAGTCTCCCTCCTGTTGACTGCTGTTGTCCAATACATAATCATAGTTAAATATCATGTAAGACATGAACACTCACGTGAAAGGATATTGTTGTTTATTATCCAGTGTATAGTCGTTCTGTGACAAGAACTCGATTGACCATAATCAGTCCCGAGGTAGGAATCCCCTCAAACACATTCAGCCAACGTTCCACGCTCTAACACAATTTCTATGCCTCAATCCAGAACCAAGACTGCAGGTTAAAGGTCCAACCTTCCCTGGATGTTACTCACAGCGTTTACAGCTAACTCACAGCGTTTACAGCTAACTCTGGCTGGCTGAGAGCGAAACACATTATTATAAGGTGGTACGTCACACCGTGACTCCTCCCCCATTTCACTACTGTCAAAGTGAAACATTAGTAGAGCAGAGGGAAGGCAGAAAAGTGCTTATTTCCAGAGTTGAGGTTGCCGAAAAAGTAACAGGCAGAGACATATATAAAAAAATTACTAACATTCTGAACTTTTCAAAAACCTTCGTAGCCGGATTCAACTCTTATGGGGTTTTTCAAAATGGCCGCCCAAACATGAAGACATGTTCCTAAAAACTAGGCCTTCTAATATCATACCAATAGTTGTAACTTCACAACAATCTATCTTATCATGTTGAAATTGATGGTAGGGTAAGAAGATTATGTGGTGCAAAAAATATTTTCTATTCAGATGACCCTAGTCAAGGTCAAGGTCACATAAATAGAGGTCAAAGTTGAAAAAACTGATAATTTTCAAAATTAACTTTTTTCTAAATGCTCTAGTGCTGAACTATTGTTAATGTTTGATTTAAGACTGCGTAAGATTCGTGTATATCCAAGTCTTCGTAATTTGCTTTCCAGAATGTCTGAGTAATTCAGACCGCGTTTAAAGTTTGTCCATTCACTTCCCAATAGTTCAAAAGAAATGAACGATGAGGGAGCTTCTTACTATGAAAGGGTTTTTATTCAATAAACATCTCATCCCGAGTCAAAGCCACCATGTATAAGTCTTCATCAGTCCACCTCCCATCTCCTATCAGCAATCAACCACATTTAGAACACGAGTTGCTCCAACGCTTTCTAGACCATTCTAGCATTCAGCTCTAACACAATCCTATGTCCGAGGTAGTGGGTATTGGTAAACTCCAGTCTGTTACACGGAGTCGATGTACTTACTCCAGGTATAACTCCTTGGCTAAACATGTTTAGCTGATGTTCTCACTAAACTGAGTGATTACTAACTTCTAACCAACTCACTCACTAACTGCTCGCTCCCTACCTTGCAGCGCCTTTTATACTGGTTAACAGGTGGCGCTAGGAGCGTAAGATATTTCTCCTAGGAGTAGACTAGAAGTAGACTTGCTAAGCCTGATCCTTGTTGGATTATATATTATGACAATGTATTAAAAGTACTAAGCCATTAGTACATTCGACGGCGGTCAGGTGTTTGAGTTTAAGGAGGTGGACGACATAGCTCAAACCAAATGAATATAATGAACTCCCAATTTTGATGATTGGATATATTTGTTAAACCATGGTGGGGTGGCCTTGACTCTCGTGGTACATTCAACACAGTATCAATAGATTTGTAGATCCGGTTTCAACACAAATTCACAGTGAAATTATTCATTGAGTTGATTTCCACATTTTGAAGCTCAAGGTTAGCAGAACTCGTTCATAAAATGACAAGGTAAGTGTTAAAAATTGATAACATGATTATTTGGATAACAACGTAAATGATGACATAATCATGGTTACAAAATGACAAAGTCAACTTTAGAGGATGAAGTATTCGTCATCTTTAGGTATTCACTTAGTACGTGCCTTGTGCATTAAAGTCAGTTCTCAGCATCGTTAGCTTATTTTAAGATTCAAAGATTGCGACACCCGTGCATAAGGTGACAAAGTGAGTTCACAGAATTGTTGGCCCATATTAAGGCCTAGGGATAACGACACCCGTGCATAAGGTGACCAATTCAGTTTTGACTTAGTACATGCATGTACAGTTTCTGATATTTATGATTTGTAACACAAGTCGACAGAACTCAACATATATACAGTGTAGGGTTGTCTTAAACTTCTAAGAGTAACAAGTGTACATCAAATCCAATTTCAGAACAAATTAACACAACATAAGTCAATTCAGAGAATTCGGACATTTTGAACGAACGACTTTCATGATACAATGCGTGTCGAATTTCAATCAAATTTCAACCAGAACAACATTATTTACAATAAATACAAGGTCTCTGTATCAGGTTTAGTAATACCGAGCAGTTGGAACCAGAAAATACCACCATTCCCGTCACGCGTCCGCCAGCTATACTTAGTACACGTGTACTTAGCGGGACGCTTGACTGGAGTTCCCCCCCAAGGTTTGACCTCGATTTGGATCCTTCGGGCGCAAAGCGCCCGGATGGCAAATTTCTGCTTCGATCAAACTTTCAAGTTTGATTGTTCGACCTGATATTTTGGGCCGATATGAATTAATTCTGGCGCTTGATTATGTTGGTTGGGGACCTAAACTTTAGTTTAGCACAGGTTTTGTAAAATTTTATGTGATGGATTGATCATGTTAGCCGATTTCAAAATTTGGATCTTTTGGATCAAAAAGGGGTTTTCCAAATTAGCCTCGTTTTGACGTCATTTTAATCAGTGCCGGCGGTATTTTTACAGAGTCAAGACGTGTTTTTTATATCTTCGTTCATTTACTCTATCCTCCACAAGTTCACCATGGTCCGAGTGGCTATTTTTTCTTCAAACCGGGAGGCCGGACTCCAGGATTATCCTGATCTAATCCGGAGCAGCACCGACCATTATTTTGTAACTTTTCCGAGCGAGGACGCAACGACAGCGGAGTTGGCGGGGCACGCCTTTGCCCATCACATGCTCTACCCGGAAGACGTGCTAATAGTTATGACTAACCTCCTCGACATTTTGACTTGGGACAGAGAATTGGAGCTTTACCTGCCACTATTCATTAACCCGGATGGAGTAGTGAACTTTTATGCGGAACTATTTAACCAGGCGTTCCTGAACCTGCGAGCCCATCCCATCCCAGCCACCCTGATCTTGGCCACTCCCTCCGGTTTTGATGCCCGGAGTTGGGAGTTGACTGACAGTGATAGCTCGTTACAAAAGTGGCTGAACCGGATCATCCCGCGAGTCAGCAGAGAGGTCAGAAGAGCTAACGAGTGGTATGCGGTTCCGACGGTAGACACGGGTCACGCACTCCACCGGCCCAAGGTAGTCGCGGACGGGGTAATGACGGTCAACGATTTCCGCGAGCTGACAGATGGCTACATGCCGTCCACCCGGTTGCTTCGACGTTGGGCCCGGGCTTTAGGCCGAGTTTTTGTCAGACTGCCTCTTCAGCAGTAGGCCGCCGGCACTCTTTTGTATATATTAATTTATCATTGATTTTCCCAAGTGATTTTAAACAAGTAATTTCCTGGATCCAATTCCCGGCCTGTGATTGGAACACTTATTTCCGGGTCGTTTTCACCGAGTGATTCTGGTGATTTAATTCCCGATCAGCACCTAGTCCACTTAAGTTCATATATCCAAGAGGAGCAGATCACACTTTCGATGGAGCTCCAGACTGTTCTCATGGGATGACGCGGACACTTTCACCGCCCTGCTGGCTTGTCGTCGGACACCGCCCTCCTCGTAGAGACGGCCCCTCGTCCAGACCGCTCCGAGACTTGGTGAGTACAGCCTTCTTTCTATTGTTCTTTGCATGTTAGGCAGGCTACTAACCCGTAGGTTTTAAGGAGATTGTTGGCCAAATTCTTCTTGGTGGTTCTCGGCTCGCCTTCACGTGGTTGTATTCCGGAAGCTGATGTCACTCCCGGAACCAGAAACTGTGTTTCGCTGGTAATTTTAGTAACGGGTAGCGTGGGTGGCCCCCTAGTGTTTACTTTTGGTTCCAAGATGGTGGACGCGGGCCGAGAGTCAGGATCTTGCGTACTAAACTTATTATCTTTTCCAGGTCCTGCGGTATGTTAGGGTGATGTAAATGAAGCAATGTGACACGGTTGGCACTGAAAAGCGTCAGGCTATATAATTTTAGTGGGCGGATTGTTTAGGCTAACATGATCAAGCATTTTACCTCGCGCGTGGTTGGGCGATATTAGGGGGTTTTCTGACTAGCGGTTTGTTGACATTACCGATCTAAGTAGGTTTTCTGGAGTGTGGGTAATTCGTATCGTATTGTTATTATTTGATACTATTAACCGTTGGGGACTGACACTGCACATGATAATCAGGTACGGATGGCCAGATATTCCGGTCTGAGTTGTACAATACTAGATTTGCTGTAACAGGATTCTTTGTTTAGTCGTTATTCGTGCAGGACATTAGTGTAAATGTCTACATTGGAAACAATTCACATGGGGTGCCCTAGGTAGCAAACGCTTCCTAGGGTGTTTTACCCTGGTAAGTTTTAGATGACAGTAGGTGACCAGTATTTTGGTCCAGACCTCCCAGCATTAGATTGGCTGTGACAGAATTCTTTGATGAGTTGTCCCCCTTACAGAGTACTGGAAAGATTGACGTGTCGGCCACGTAAGGCGACACCACAGGTGGAGCCGTCCAACGAGCTGTTGGCGACTCCAAGGTAAGTTTGAGATGTAGTGGCGAAGGCCACAGATACCCATCCCATGTTTTAGTCCAACAGCAAGACTTCGTCAGTGTCATTGTGTTAGAATAAGTGTTAGAGTGAGTATTATTGTCCAGAGTCGTCTCGAAGAGGAAAAAATACTACTGTGAGGAGACCGAGATGAAGTTTCTAAGACACTGAATGAATTTTCAGATGAAGATTCTGTGTGTGTCCTTGGAAAAAAGGAATGGTATCCTTATTAAGAGCTAGAAAGGCACCAACACCACAAAGATTATCAAGCGTCTCAAGCAGAGATACACACGTGAACTCTGCGGCAGCTCGTGCGTTCATAGATCGGGCCCAAGTGGGCACCGTTCCGCTGAACACAGAACCACGCCTATCAGCACCTGAGATTTCCAAACACCTCAGATAGTGATATCTTTGCGATGAATGCGTGAAAGCCTGTACCCACAGGTTGGAGTTGAGCCATCACAAGAACATCCACCTACAAAGGTTTCATGAGTGCCCGAGAGGTGATGCAAAACTGTCCCGCTCAGATTCCCTAACCGACCTCATGGGGAGATAAGAATAATGATAGGAATTGGATCCCTGGTGATTTACCTTAAGGGGTCACAAGGGTCAATACTCTTGATAACACTCTTTCTGTACAGTGTGGTAGAATAATTACCCAATACACTCCAAAGATTTATACGCAAACAAGTTAACACCCCCTTCAAGGGTGACAACTGTTCTAACATATTTGACTCCATTTTATGAAGCATCCGCTTTAAACCCCCAGTTTGTTCTTATTGAATGATTATACCCCGACAAAATTCCTTCTCTTTCTGCTAGTTACAGGTGGTAGCTCGGCGTTCACCCCCTTACATTCAGCCTGGGGTTTGAAGACCGAGTTCCACTTTATATTGGGTAGTGGCGCCCTTCTGATAATGCAAACGGGTGCGCCACTAACTCCAAACGGTTCACTGAATAGATATTATACCTATGTTAACAGTAACATCTCACTGTCTACCCTATACTCCACATCACATGGGAAAAACCAACATGACAAGCGATGGGGGTAGCGTTTTCATTCCGTGAGGTATAAATGTCATTAAAGGACATTAAGTAGTAACTGTACAAAGGTGGCTGAGATTATTCGTTCCTTATTTGTTATCACTAGAGGATCGGGTCTCAGATTCAGGTTCACTTCTGATCGGATTCCCGGTCCTCATTAGTTACATGTGGTTTGTCGGTACTCTCCCATTCATAGGACCAGAATGGGCAGCACCGAGTTTCCATTGTTATAATTGGGAGCAGACTGCATATATATTTTTTTTTTTTTTAATATGCAGCCTACACCCCCTTTAAATTATAGAGATGTGTAAATGCATCTCCTTAGATCACTTACTTCCAGACAGCACCTAGTAAGTCGGGCCTTTACCGAAGTACAGTACAAGGTTAAACCCGTTTTCTTGTTCAGGTCTATGCCCGTTTCTCTTGTGGAGAGTCAAGACTACTCCTGAAAAGACTCCGCCCCCAGCTTATCCTAACTATGCGCATGCCGGGCAGGGATAGGTAGTGCTAAAGACAGAGTTAGAATTTTTTTTTATCTCCTTTCTAATAGATCGGGTAAACTTATCAGCTCTGGGTGTCAACCAAGTTTATTGTAGCTTGTTCATCAGGGAATCAGTAGTCCATGTCCCCCCTCTTCAGCTCAACTGTTGAGCGGAGACCTGGATGCTTTTAGCGCCACGACGGCGGTCAAGACTAATTTTCATTCATTTATTTTATTTTATTTTCTCGACGGCGGTCAGCTCTGAAGCCGCTCATTCCCTTTATTAATTTTAATTATTTCTAATTTTTACCCGGGTCGAAACTTGACTTCTTGCCGTTTTGTCTCTGTCCCGATTAAAACTGGTCTAAAAGTGGTCTAAATAATTTAGTCTTGAATTATGGGCAGTTGTTCATATACTAGTTGTCGTTGGATCCTGACTTTTTATGTTAAAGTCAGGATCCTTTGACCTAAGACATACGGTGATCCAGTGGCCATTTACACATAACCAAGACGACGGGGCTATTAATAAGGACAGCACCTCGCTCCACCGCCTTGTGAGTTTTCGCTACAGCTTCTCCCGCCCCAGGGATAGCTTGTCCTGTCTGAGGGAGTCGCGATATAGTGAGAGAGAGCCGAGCACCCTGTGAATGTCATCAATTCGCTGTTGTCCCGTAACTACATTTCCTTGTGACCTCCGTTATAGCTCCCAAATATAGCACGCCTTGTCAGGATTTGCACATATCCTTGCCGCTGCAGCGTGTCTATGCCAGGAGCAAACGAGCCACGTATAAGGTACTCTCGTGTGCTGTCACAGAGCGTCTCCCCTGAGAATGTTACTAATTATACTGCTTTCTTATTATATTTTGCCCAAAATTCCCTGAGGAAGAGCTCTTAGTTACACAAATATTGGTTTGCTTTATATATTAGTTTTTTAGGTAAATTTCTTTCTACTCGTCGATTTTTTTTTGTGATGAAGGGACCGCTTGTCAGGAGCCAATCCACCCGGGGCATAGTGACTGCCATGGTCGGGCGTCCACCCCAGTGCCCTTCGCAGCGTCAGTGACGCGTAACCCCAACGTCCTGCCTCCTGTCAGGCACCACTGACACCAGGCCTGTGGGCAGGCTCCTGCTGCTTGTGCAACCCCCTCATCTTTGAGAAGAGTATATATGTAAGCATGCTAAAGAATAGACAGTGGCGTTCCCCAAGTGACTCCTGTACTGCAGCCCGATCCTAGCGGTAACAACAGCACAGGGGTCAGGTGTAGATGGTACTTGCTTGGGGAAGTTCACTTCGCTCGTTGGGAGCATTGGTCCCGTTGAGCGCTCTTAGGTTTTATACAGAATTTTGAGTTTTTCTTTTAAAATGCTAAAATTTTGCGACGCTAGGATCGGTTCCAAATGGTTCCCTACTTTAAAAGCGTTGCCAAATCGTTAACAATGAGAGTGTTGAGCTAGGCTACCGGGCATGGGGCACTCGACTTGAGTGAAATTTAGATAACCCATGGGTCCATAGAGAGACGGTTGGACCAGCCTACCCGACCCAAGTTTCCCTGACTGGTGAATCCTTATTGATCAGGCTAGTCAACAGAACCCTACCTACCCAAACAGGTATTGCCCAGCGAACTTCCTGTAACATTTTAGTTTTAGTATTCGTACCTCTGTGTCATTAATTCACCAATTTTACCTGTACAGTACTAGGTCAGGTTTTAACACTCGTTACATTGTCATATGATAACTTCATAAACCGTTCCTGGATTTATTTCGGATGTCCCTGGCCTTATTGTCTTTCGTGCAGATCCTGTTCCGGTCGCTGTTGAGGTGGGCGTGGTCGATCTAGGAGGAGCGTTAGGCATTGTTCCTTGTCCCAACACCGGTTGAGGCCAGTCCGCTCCGACATCGGACCACCCTGCGTCGATGAGGCGAGGTACTCCCATGGGTACAGGAGTGGCTAGCCCCGAGGAATATCTCAGTAGTCTGGCCCTGGTATTGTATTTTAAGTTACTCATCATCAGACGGGCTAGTTTTTTAGATACCCTCAGGGTGTCGGGTAGTGGCACCTTAGATGGGTGCTGTCCAGGTCTAGTCGCTGCTCCCATCAGCTGCGCCCCCCAGGTTACCGTCAGAGTATACTTCAGACACAGCTGGGTCACCAGTAGATCCCTAATGAGCACATAGCCTTCCGTATAAGTGTGGTCTGAAGGCATAGCCAGTTCGCCTAGGAAGATTGTTTCTATCATATGTGGATTGGCAAACTGTACGTACAACCCATCCACAGTCTTTCTTCTAATATTTCTCCACTTTCGCCACACGAGGACCACTATGGCGATGACGAGTACTGCCAGTAATATAGCAAGTACTGCCACCGCAGTGGGGTTGGCGGTCGTGTCCGGGCATCCAGTTAGTTCCTTTTCACTGCGCAGCAGCTCCTCCGGGTCCGCCGCTTCCAAGGCCATGGTCCGAGGTAAAGTCATGGTTAGTCCGGCCAGGGCAGCCTTGCCTTGGTGGTTCCGCCAGCACTTCCAGAGAACACATCCAATAATTGTCACAGCTACCACTATGCAAAAGATGGTGAGGAGACCAAAACCGCCTCCGAAGTTGCCTATAGAGAACCACGGGGCGTGTTTCTCTACCTCATAACGGTCAGTCGCTTTCTTGATACCCTTGGCCAAGTCTTTACGGTGTTTTTGTATTCGTTTGGCCAAGGAGGTTACAGGTATTTTGGCCTTCAGGCTTTCCTCGATTTCCAGCAGGTCTTTCCTAATTGTTTCAGGGATAGGGTCTGACTCTAACATAGTGGGTTCGTTTTTGGACGTCGTGAAATTCATGTCCCACCCCTTCACACGACTTGCTGCTTCCAACAGGTCATTATGTGGGTACACAACCGTGGTGATCCTGGTGTGCCTGTCACAATTTCGCAAGCTATACGGTATCCATGCTCCTTGTGTTTGGAATGCACAGTCGCATTCCACCTGAACCCTTGCATAATTTTCTATGTTCACTCCGACCGCAGGCTGGTTTCTGCAAATCATTTGGCCTCGGGTGTCGGCGCTGACCACTAGCATATCTCCGTCGTCTAGATACACTGCCATCTCTCCGAAGTCTGCTTCCAGTAGATAGTCCAGCTCACATTTTTCTTGGATCGCTAGGTCGTCGCGCCTCAGTAGCGCAGCAGTGCAGGTGTTGTCTGTAATCTTTTTCATATAAGGTAGGTCCTTACAGAGCGTGATGGTTTGTCCATAACAACCTGACCAACTGCCACTAGCCAATGGTACGTAATACTGGCGGGACATGGACATGGCGACACTTTTGGGTAGATTAACAATTTGGAGAGCGTCCTTCTTAAGTCGCCCCCTAACCGTCACTGGCACAGGAAAAGTTAGTACCTCGTAGACCCGGAACAAATGTTCATCAGCCACCACAGGCACCCTTACATACACTATAAATTCCTGAGTGGTTTCATTGAATTTGAACGAAGGTTGACTGTTCTCGTAATAGAAGGAAGGATCTGTGAACGCGACATGGAACCTGGGGTGGATCCCCTTCAGATATCTGTTCACTTCCTGGACCGCTCCGACCATATATTGGCGGGGTACCAAGTCCATAGTCAGCTGGCCCCGCGTCAGGCGCTGTACACCTTTCCTGAACACGCGAGTTTGCTCTACCATTAGTTGAAGATACACCATCTCTCCTAACTTGTCTTCTAGAGCGACCGGTATCATATTCAGGTACAGTTCCATCCAATCCACCTTATGTTGCACGAGTTTCAACCTTCGGCGAGTCGTGTTGTGTGCCTTATTTAGTGATCTTAGATTGTCCAGTAGGCCTATCACGACATGGTTAACCTTTTCGACAGCCTCGTCATGTTTTTCATTCATCAGAGCCAAGTCTTCGATCATTTGGTTCGAAGACTCCTGCAATACTCTAATCAATTCTCTGTTATATTTGACATCAGCCGCCAGCCCTTGATTCCAAGAGGTTGGAAGAGGAAAGGTCGGCCATCCTGGATCGTCTAGCATTGTGGGCAACTTCTTCATTCTCTTAACCCTTCCACCTGGATTTAATTCCGACTCTTGATTTTGAAGGTCTCGTTGAGTGTTCTTTATTAGGGAACTTAAGGTTTCATTAAGAACTTCTCGGTACCGACCCTTAAGCGCCTGTGACGTCTGATCCATCCAACTGACCAGCGACCTGATATGGTAGCAGGCCCGATCAAGGGCGTCTCCTCCTTGTAGATATTGGTGACAGACCTGGCCAAAGGTAGCCTTGTTGAAGGAGCGCCTCCTTGGGATAGTGATTAGGAAGCCTTGTCGGACGTGTGTTATATCCGCGGTGGACATTAACTTTCCTGGTTTTAACACTACTCCATATTGTTCTAAAGCTATCACTTCAGCGTTAGGGGCTAGCCCTTCAGGTGGGCTGGAGTCGTTATGCACTCCCCTAATGCCCCCTATTATAGCTAATACGAACAGCACTAGCCACTTCATTGTCTTTGTTTTGGCCTTAGCGATAGTTTGAGAAAGTTAATTCTGCAGTTTATCTAAAACATGTTCACAGCAAAGTTACCTTATTTTTCTGCGCACTACTATCATCCATGCGCCGAAAAATGCTCTCCTCTCGGGCTTCCTGGTCTGTTTAGTTTGGGACATGCTCGTAGAGGTTTTGCCCGTTGTCATTTACCACTCGCCTGATGATCCCGCTCTCGTCCTTGGTGACCGTGATCCTCAAGCCTCTCATACGTTCGCAGGACGAGGGGCGCATTGCTCTGAGGGGTCTTGGCCTAGTAGGTTCCAGTCCGAAACGGCCCCCGTTGGATCGTACGACGGTTGGCTCGAGGGGTATGGGTTCGGTACCTGCGGTTGGTTTGTCGCTGGGAGTGGACTCGGCCACAGTGGGCCCCCCGGCTGGCTGGTTGGCGTCCACTGCTGCTGGTTCCATAGCAGTGGTGAGGGATTGGCGTTGCAGCTCGTTGTCAAGCTGCTCAAGTCTAAACAAGCGGGGTCCGCAGGCTGTAAGTGGTGGAGGAGGAGAGCTCCCGCTGGCCCGTTCCCCACCGGTGGGGTTGGCGCGTGTTGAACGGGTGCTACCTCCACTTTTAGTCCTGGAGCGGCGACGGTTAGCTGTTCCCCTCCCGATCGCCTTTCCAGAGTGGGCAGAGGTCGGCCGCCTCGTTTTGTTTGTAGGCTGGTACTTTCCTTGACGCATTTAGAGTTTTGTGTGGTCCTTTGAATAAAAGGAGCTACCTGAGTTTTAATCTCAGCTAACTGTTTGTTTGATTTTGGCACATCCAGTCCTACTGTTCTCCTAATTTCGTCAACAGTCTCAAATAGTTGGAACAGTGGTTGCGTGAGGTCCCAGAACCAGCCGGCCTGTATCTGCACCGGTTGTTTGGCCGCTTCCTCCTTCTGGACCGGCTTGGCCAACGCCGTTAGCCTTGGCTCGGGCTCCGAGTCACTCACCTCAGATAAATTGTAGAAGTCTTTCTCTGCTGTCTTCTTTTTGGCTGGAGCCGATTTAGCGGACCTCTTGGCTCCGCCTGTGGTCGTTCTGGTGGGCCGCCGGGCTGGTGTCCTTGGCTTCTTCCGGGCAATCCCGGCGTCGGTCGAGTCCGGGCGGACACCGCCCCGGCCCGGCCAACTCCACCGCCTAAGGGTCTGAGCCGGTTGTTTCTTAGTACTCTCCTTCTCGACTGCTTTTCCTTTCATTTGGTAAAATCCTAAAAGAATGGCCCAACGAACCGTCCCTTGGTAGGCAGCGCCCTCTGGTGGGGCCGGCTAATCCGTTTCCTTCTCAGGGGGACGATAATCCTTCCCTCCGTGTCCGCAGGGAAAGTAGTGGTTCCCTTTGGATTGCTATGTGGCCGGAGGGCTAGACAGTTCCCCATGAGTCGGTGGATCAGTGTCCCAGCTAAGTTCTCTTTCTGCTCCTTCCAGGAGAAGTCGGAGGTTGAACAATTTCTATCTCCAACTTCTGTTCAGAGATAGAATCAATATCTATCTCCGTTTCGTCCCGGGCTGGGTTGCGCGCACAATCACCTGCAGCAGAGGTGACCGTCTAGGAGCAGAGTTGCGGACCGACTGGTGGATCGGCGCGGATCCCACGAAATTATAACCGATCCGCTTGTCCATGCCGTCTCCATATTTGGAGCTGTATCTTGTTTCAGGTGGGGGGAACGCTTGCATCCGGTCCCAAGAGATGACGCCCAACCACTGGCATCTCTCTTGGCGTGCGCACCCTCCCTTTCTGCCACGCCCCTGGGCGCGGCAAGGTGGCCGTGAGGCAGACCACCTGTTCCATTAGCGCTGATGCTAACGGTGCCGCTCCGCCGAACCTTTATTTTCACAGGGCGGCTAAATTTCCTGCATTAGTCATCCATGTCGTCGCTCTCCCCGCCGTTGGACAGAGCGACGTAGTTAGGGCGGCGGTTCCGACGTAGGTTATAGCCACCTTTCGTCGGGACATAGTCCTTTACTGTTTTTTCTGGGCCCTGCTCCGATGTATCCGAGATCGGCACATCACCGCAGGGTAGTTTTATGGGCTTGTTGTTGCCTGGAGGGGATCTCCCCTCCAACGGCTGGTTTTTGCCCCTTCGTTTAGCTCGTTTGCGTTTCCTCTGTCCATTAGCGCCAGCTGTTCCCCGTTCACAGGTGGCTTTATTAGGAACAAAGGATAAGTTTGTTGACAGCGCGGTGTCCGCACTGGTGCCCTGACCATCAGTGATTTGCCCATCCGTTTCTGCTAAATCAGTGGGACTTGGACCAGGTTTTTGTGTAGGTACCTTCCTGGTCATAGGAACTGCATCATGCTCACGGGGACCGGTCGTTCCCGTTGAGTTTTCAGTCTCAGCACCCCTTATTTCGCCATCTTCCTCAGCGATTTCACCCGTCGGAGTGTGATGCAATTCAGGGTTTCGGTCAGGATCTGCCCCTTTTGAGTTAGTGATTTTCGCTTCTCTCACCAGTTTGGGAATGTTATGAGGGACGGCGGGAGACCAAGGCCCATGTGCAGGTTTGAGTTTTGAAATGTTCACTAGATGTGGGACCTGTTTTCCAGTTTTTAAAGACACTAGTCTAACAAGGTGGTCTCCTTTTGTTTCAATTACCCTGAATGGCCCAGTATACCTGTTTGAGAACTTAGACGCTTTATTTTCACTAGCTAGAGGGTCGTACATGTATACCATATCACCTTCGTACATCTGAGTGGGCCGCGCCCGCTCATCAATTCGCAGCCTCAGATCTTTTTCGTAGTTTTGAACTACCCTTTCAGCCATATTCCTAAACATAGCAATATTATCCTTGGTTTGCATGAAAAACTCGCAGTCGTTCAGCGTTTCAGGAATTGTTCCCTGCTCAGGCATTCCCATACTGATTGGATCTCTGCCAAACAGCAGGGTGTGCGGGCTGTATCCCGACCGTACACTGATTGTGGATCTAACTGTCCATAATGCAATGGGAAGTAGATCGATCCAGTTACAGTGGTCGTCAGGGATATAATAAGCAATCAGGTTTTCAATGGTTTTATGTAGTCTTTCTACTCGAGCGTTGCCAGTCGGCATACGCCCAGTAGTGAACGTTTGTTTGCACGCTAGTCGTGTGGTGATTTCCCTGAATAGCCCTGAGAGGAAGGCCGCTCCCCGGTCTGTGTGCAGACGGTTTACCCGTCCATACCGACACACTATCCCGGTTAGGAAACAGTTGGCCGCGGTTTGCGCAGTGGAGTCTTTCGTGGTGAAAGCCTCCGGCCAACCTGTTAGTAGGTCTATGAAGGTCATGATATATTTTGACCCATCCCTAGCCCTCTTTAGTGGCCCTATGAAATCACACTGTACCACCTCAAAGGGTCGGGTTGGTCTCTCCCAAGACTTAGCTAAGGCCTTGAAATGCGGAGCCCGTCTCCTCAGAGAGCAGGTCTCACAAGCTTTCACATAGTCTACTATGTCGGCGTTCATGTTCCGCCAGTAGAATTTATCAGAGATTTTGGTAGTGAGGTTACTGATCCCTACATGTCCCCCAGCCAAGATGTCATTATGTAATAGTCTCAGGACTTTGGGAATTAACTTTCCTGGAACTATCATACGAGGTTTTAGTCTGACCAGTTGGTCTTGGTGTTTGTTATACCTTTTGACGTTGAACCTACATAGTACCCCCGGTGCTATCATTCCTACAAAATCAGCTTGGTCCATTATTCGCCTAGCTTCAAGGGGATCTGTCGGTAGGTCTCCGTCCTGCAGGTAGTCTATCAATTGCGCGCACTCTGCATCTTGGAGTTGCGCGTTTAATACCGTAGCCACAGAAAGCTCTTCATCCTGAACTTCGGCCTCAAATAACTCACATCCCACAGCGGGCTCATATTCCTCACCTGGGACATGCTCATGATAGACTCTAGACAAATAGTCCGGTAGAAAATGAGTCGCTCCTGGCTCATATATGATTTCAAAATCGAAATCTGATAACGCTAAAGCCCACCGTCTCAGCCGGGCTGACGGGGCTTTGTAGGCACTCTGTAGCAGGGGAATCAACGGTTTGTGATCAGTCACTATTGTGATTTTAGCTCCCTGCAACATGTCCTCATAGTTCTTAATGCCTTTAATTACTGCCAGAGCCTCCTTTTCTGTTACCGAATAATTTAGTTCGGCGTCCCGGAGAGTACATCCCCAGAAAGCAACCGGACGGTAGATTTCATCTAGTTTGTGACAAACCGCTGCACCGCACGCGGCGTCTGATGCGTCAGTTAGTAGATAGAAATGCCCTCCTATATCTGGATGAATTAGTAAGGGTGGCGAGGTCAGCAATTTCTTTAACTGTTGAAACGCTTCCTCGCAGGCCTCTGTCCACTCAAAATAGACTTCTTTCTTTAGCAGCCGGTTTAAAGGCTTTGCTAGATCAGCGAAATTAGGGACAAATGATCGGTAGTAGTTACACAGTCCCAGAAAGGATTTAATAGTTTTCACATTATGTGGACGGTTAAAGGCTGTAATCTTTTCTGTGGTTACCCTTTGTGTAGCCACTCCTTCCGCGTTTACTACGTGGCCGAGGAAATTGATTTCACTGCGGCACCACTCACACTTTGACGGTTTCAGTTTAAGATTAGCTCTCGCCAAAGCTTGGAGAACCACCTCAACGCTCGCCAGGTGTTCCTCAAATGTAGTGTCGTAGACAATTACGTCGTCTAAATATGCTAAGCAGGTTCTAGGAATCAATCCCTTTAGCGCTATGGCCATTACCTTGGTAAACTGCCAAGGTGCGCCAACTAAGCCAAATGGTACACGCTTATACTGATACACACCCATCGGGGTTTCAAAAGCGGTATATTTTCTACTGTCTTCTTCGATTACACACTGATGATAGCCGCTCAACAGATCTAAAGCTGTCCACATAGTGGGTTTCTTGTAAGCCATATATAGGAAAAGCGAGCGAGCCGTGGGCATGGGGAATTTATCTTTAAAAGTGACTTGATTAAGCATGCGAAAGTCTGTACAGAGCCTAGGTTTGCCATCTTTCTTCTGCACTACCACCAGCGGGCTTCGCCAAGCCGATTCGCTGGGTTCTATGACACCTATATCTATGAGTTGCCTAACCTGTTCATCGATGATATCCATTTTCTGTGGAGAGTATCGGTATGGTCTAGAGCTTATTACTCCCTGCGACTCATCCACAATTATTCTCATCGGCGCTATTTCACAGTGACCTAATTCTTCCATTGAAAACGCTAGTGCCTCCCTGTTGTTATTAAGCATTTGTCTAAACCTTACCTGTTGTTCTTCGTTTAAGCACGACTCGGTTAGATCTATTTTACTTACATTTTCATCCATATTACCTCGGGATTTCTCCTCAGAGGTTTGGCTTTCCATTTGCACTGCGTCTTTCATTACTTCTACAGAAATCCTACAGATGGACATTGGGGTCTCTGTTTTAGTTAGATAACACAAGTCTAGGAACTCCTCTATCTGATTTTGGTTTACCTCAGGCACTGCGCATTCTTCCGCAAAAGCTAATACTTCCTGTGGGGTGATTTCTTGCATTTCATCTAGCGGATTCATGACTTTGATCCACCACTGGCTTCCCACCGTATTCACGCACCCCTCCACTAGGACTGGTGCGGTTACCGCCGGTGCGCAGTAAGCTACCGGTGAGTCTAATCCCAGCGGCTCTCGAGTGGTTACCGGTATGATGCGTTCATTTCCCGGCGGAATTTTCACTGTTTCTTTGCTAACTATAGGGTTTCCACAAAACACTTCTATCTTTGCGCCTGGTAGAGATAAATCTGATCGAAGCACTGTTAATAAGTTTCTCCCGATTACTATTAGGTGGCATAGATCGTCCACTATGTTGAAATCATAGCAGACCACCGATCCCTGGATTGAAAACTTACATCTAATTTGTTCTAGTATTACTTGAGACGAGTTGTCTGCCAAACTGATGTTTCCCTTCGATACCTTCCATTCATCTAAAATGCATTGTTTAGGGATCTGTCGTTTACAATGGGTGGACATGAAGCAATCCCTCGCTCCTGTGTCTACTAAAGATCTAACCTCCTTCTGATCATCAAATCTTAACGTTAAGAAAAATGCTTCGTCTCCTATCTCTCTCCTAGCCGGTCCGTCCACTGCGCCTAATTCTATCGTGGAATGAACGGACCCTTCCTCTAGTTTCCCTGATTCTTTTGTTCGGTACCACTGGCTTTGCTATCTTTGTAGATCCGCGGGGGTTTTTCCCTCAACCTATTCTTTAACCACAAGCACGCTTCTGTAGAGTGACCATGCTGTTGGTGAATGATACAAAACTTACTTTCATCAAAAGGCAACCTGGGTCTCTCTACTTTCTGTTGAGTTGGCAGATTCTTTCCCTTATCTGCCTCTCTGTTCGGGGCGATATTGGATTTAGGCTTCTGATCTGAATTTCTTTCACCTTTCTGGTTTTCGTACCTATCTTTTCTCTCATAACCTTGCTGTTTAAAGTTACCACCACTCTGGGGAGTCCCGCTTTGCCCTGGCTTTGGTTTCTGGAACCATGGAGCGGCCTCTAGTCGGGCCAGCACCACTCCAAATCGTTCGGAGATGGAGTTTAGGGCCGCGGTCTCCTCTGATTCTTGGCTTCCAGCCAGTTCGCTCACTGCATTAGATATTTTAGTTCCCCCTTTGCCTTTGTCCAACGATTCTAACCTCGTTGCACAATCCACCGCTTCGGTGAAAGACTTAGGGTCCAGTATGGCTACTTGTCTGGCTACGCCCTGTTTTAATCCTTCTAAAAAACACAGCTAACATCATGCTTTCACTCGCCTCTGCTTTAACTTGCTTTTGTTTCAGAACACCTGCAAATTCGATCACGCTCTGGTCTTTTCCTTGTTTAAGGCCACAGAACTCTGCGTGTTTCTGCCACTTAGCTCTTCGATCACCGAAGATCTTGGTCATTTGGGCTTCTAGCTTCTCAAATGAGTCTTTCTCACTTTCAGCTAACGCTCCTGCCCAGTCGTCGGCCCTTCCCTTTAGGCCTAACAGCGCCATATTCAGGAGGTGGGCGTCCGACCAGTCATAGATAGCTTTCAGTCGTTTTAATTCCCTGAAATACTTTTCTATTTGCTCGTCTTCTTTTCCACTAAACCACGGTAACCTAATGTTTGGTCCCCTTTGGTGACCACTGTGAGTCGTTTCACGCACTGGCGCTGGTGTTTGCCCCAGTGCCAGACCCAACTGTGGTAGAATTTCCCAAATATTTGGTTGATTCTGTGGATTTGGAGGGTTGTTCTGACCTGGTGGGCCCGGCGGACCTGGTGGTCCGGGCGGTGGAGGGTTCGGTGGGTTTGGGGGGTTGTTGAGTTGGTTAAGGAAAGGATTGTTGTTCTGGTTCGGGGGAGGGTTATTGGGTCCTGGTGGATTTACTTGATTATTCTGGCCTGCTGGGGCTTGCTGACCCTGCTGGTTCGCTTGATCCCTTCGGTTTTCCCTTATGTCATCAGACATAGTGGATTGCAACCTGAGCTGGGACCCTTTCCAGCCATAAGGCTCTCTCTGCTTCCCAGAATGTTCTTTTCAAACCTGATGTTTTCTGATCACAGAGAGCATGGCTCAACCATAACCTACACTAATTCAAGAAATGAGGTCTTGAATAGGCATGTTTAGCTTTACCATGGCCTGACTGTACATTGAGCCCTCTCTGATGCCGATAGGTTGCAATAAACTCTACCAGTCCGACAGAGACGACCGGCCAGTGACCCAGTCGATAGCGATTACCGGTCCCAAGTCACCCTGGGTGGTCACCGACGGTCTGATCCAGGTGAATCGTGCAAACCCACACTGAACTTTGACCGTTTTCACTGGCCTTGCCTGTTCACTCCTGAGTGATGATACTACTGTCAGGAGCTAGGTGGGGCCTGTCGACCCCGTACCACGTACATACCACTTACTGGCGGGTGCACACCTAATAGACCTTGATTTAGTTGACTCTGCCGTATGGGATTGGCCTCCCCCGCACCCATTAGCTCTGAATCGGATTTAAATTTTAGTCGTATGTGCCCCTTGTGACCCAGCAGCCCGATATGTACGCCGACTAGACGGTACCACAGTAGGATGTTGATTCATCCTTCGCTAGACACGGGGGCCTTCAGTAATGTTTTCTCCCCTGCACTATAGAAGAAGTTTAACGTGTCCCCGGACCCTTGCGAGCCCACTGCCGCCTGTTGCAGACTACCGTTGAGGAGCTCATCCCTCTTAGTAATCCGCTCTTCCTCGGCCTGCGTTAAGATTGGCTGCGAGTGCCATCGCCTGCAATAGGTGAGGGAGCAGGTTTTGATCGACCCCACCTCCCGCTGGCTCGGCCCGGCCGGGCTGTTGGCCTGGTTGGCCTCCCCCATCATTTTGTTGCAGTCCCCCAAGGTTTACCCCAGGATTAGGCTGCTGTATTCCCGGATTCACACCACCATTTCCCCCTGCACCGGGTTGCTGGAGTCCCCCAGGGTTTATCCCCAGATTGGGCTGATTCAGAGGGGGATTATTAATAA
Organism: Lepidonotus clava; assembly: GCA_936440205.1. Taxonomy (NCBI): domain Eukaryota; kingdom Metazoa; phylum Annelida; class Polychaeta; order Phyllodocida; family Polynoidae; genus Lepidonotus; species Lepidonotus clava. Next base: position 36,801,623 of record OW387144.1, on the reverse strand, counting down.
GGTTTTGGGGAGGGTTGTTGAGAAGGTTTTGAGGAGGGTTGTTGAGAAGGTTTTGAGGAGGGTTGTTGAGAAGGTTTTGAGGAGGGTTGTTGAGAAGGTTTTGAGGAGGGTTAGGCCCTTGTGGGTTGGCCTGATTATCCTGGCCTCCCTGGACCTGCTGATTAAGAGGAGGAATAAGTCCTTGAGGGTTGGCCTGATCGTTCTGGCCCCCTTGAACTTGTTGATTAAGGGGAGGATTGGCCTGATTACCTTGGCCTCCTTGGGCCTGTTGATTAAGAGGAGGAATAAGTCCTGCCTGCACGCCTCGGTCCGGCTGCTGGATTAGGATCTGGCCATTCCCATTGTTTTGTTGAGGTCCCCCAGGGTCCATCCCACGGTTAGGATGCCATGCCCCCAGATCTACACCCCCAGCTCCCCCTTCATCGGGTTGCTGGCGTTGATCTCTATCCTCTCTTTCTTCTACTAGATCCATCAAAGGAACGCCTCCTTCCGCCATATTATTTTCGTGGAGGTTTTGTATATCGTGATCGTCCCACTGTTCTTTCACAGGTATTTCCTCTACACTAATTTCGTCCTCACTTTCTAGTTTAGCTTTCTTACCTGTGTCTAAAACATCCTCGGTAATAATTTCGTATGAAGACGAGGTTGATTTATCTTCTCTAGCTAATTTTCTATCAGGACCACCCCCTCTGACATCTGCGGCTGCTTGTTCTGTCTCGCTATTTTCTTCCTCGTACTCGTCCTCGTATTCTCCATACAATTCATGAGTTAGAGTGTTAAAATCTTGTGCTTTAAGCGTTACATTTTCTTCACTATCCTGATCGCTTAGCCTCTCTAAATCTATGCGCTTTTCGGGGCTTGAGTCTGCCCACTGCTTTAATATTTCGGCTGGATCAAAGGCCTGAGCTTCCGCTCCCCTACCAGCCTGGTCTAAGTTCGTTTCTACACCGTAAGTTAATCGATAGGGTTGTAAATTGCCTACTTTCTCGCTGTTTCCCTCTGCTTCCCTTCCCACTCCCCTATCCCTTCCCACTGTTTTTCCTTTAGCTACAGTGGAATAAGGAATGGACGCCCCCGGGTTGGGGTGAGTTGGTGTTACCAGTGGGTGACTGATAAACTCAAGTCGTTGGGGTAATGGATAGGTGAGAGAGCTCCCATCAGGTAGGATTACCGGATTTTCGGGGCGTTTTCCCCCTGATGGGCTGGAGTTATCCGCGGTGTTTTGTCGTTGTTTTAGATTTCCTGAAGAAAATAGGTTATCTCCATTGGAAACTTCCTGTTCGCCTTCACCTCCCGCTGCGGGCAGTAAACGATAAGGAACACTTTGGTTACACCACGGATTGTTCACATCAGATTCACAGGTGGAGCGAGAGCTAGTACCAGTTTCTTGGTCCGTAGGTGGTACGTACCCTGGGTTCCAATATTGCTGATATTCCGTGAGACGGTTCTTCCCTTCAACTCGTCCCGAGTGTGTTAGGGTTTCAAGTCCTTCGTCAAGAACCGGCCTATCTTTGGACCCTAGGTGCCAGGGAAATGGTTTACCTTTGCCACGGGTTTGGTAATTTTGTGCACCTTCGGGGCAGAGCTGCTTGGGTCTGGCTGCGACCTCCTGTCTCTGTGCCTCCCCGTCTAAGGGATTACCTACCAGGTGGCGGTTTTCCACATTCCCTGTATATGATGTTGACACATCGTGTCCTGCGGGCCGCAAAGATTGAGGCTTGGGGTTAGAGGAAGCCTCAAAATCACCGGTGGCTGACATCAAGGATGAGCAAAACGGCACAAGTCATGTTTCGGGTATCTCCACCAAATGAACTATTGTTAATGTTTGATTTAAGACTGCGTAAGATTCGTGTATATCCAAGTCTTCGTAATTTGCTTTCCAGAATGTCTGAGTAATTCAGACCGCGTTTAAAGTTTGTCCATTCACTTCCCAATAGTTCAAAAGAAATGAACGATGAGGGAGCTTCTTACTATGAAAGGGTTTTTATTCAATAAACATCTCATCCCGAGTCAAAGCCACCATGTATAAGTCTTCATCAGTCCACCTCCCATCTCCTATCAGCAATCAACCACATTTAGAACACGAGTTGCTCCAACGCTTTCTAGACCATTCTAGCATTCAGCTCTAACACAATCCTATGTCCGAGGTAGTGGGTATTGGTAAACTCCAGTCTGTTACACGGAGTCGATGTACTTACTCCAGGTATAACTCCTTGGCTAAACATGTTTAGCTGATGTTCTCACTAAACTGAGTGATTACTAACTTCTAACCAACTCACTCACTAACTGCTCGCTCCCTACCTTGCAGCGCCTTTTATACTGGTTAACAGGTGGCGCTAGGAGCGTAAGATATTTCTCCTAGGAGTAGACTAGAAGTAGACTTGCTAAGCCTGATCCTTGTTGGATTATATATTATGACAATGTATTAAAAGTACTAAGCCATTAGTACAGTGCATGAGATTTTAACAGCACAAACACATATATATGTTAAAACAATCCCTACATTATGAGCTTTTGAAAAACCCATGTAGCCAGATTCAAGTCTTTTGGGTTTTTTCAAAATGGACACTCAAAACTGAAAACATGTTCCTAAAATCTAGGCTGCAAATATCACACCGATAACTGTAACTTCACAACCATCTATCTTATCATGTTGAAATTGATGGTGGGGTAAGAGGATCATGTGGTGAAGAAATTAGTTTCTATTAATGTGACCCTGATCAAGGTCAAGGTCACATAAGTACAGGCCAAAGTTGAAAAAACTGATAATTTTCAAAGTTATTATTTTTCTAAATGCCCTAGTATATGAGATTTTAAGAGCACAGGCATATACATATGTCAAAATGATCCCTACATTCTAAGCTTTTGAAAAACCAATGTAGCGGAGTCCAAGTCTTTTTGAGTTTTTTCAAAATGGCCACCCAAAACTGAAAACATGTTCCTAAAATCTAGGTCTTAAAATATTCCACCAACTACTGTAGCTTAACAACCAATTCTCTTATCATGTTGGTATTGGTAAAAGTGTTTATATTATGGTGCACAAGCTGGTTCCTATTAAGGTGACATCAGTCAAGGTCAAGGTCATATAAATACAGGCCAAATTTGCTAAACAGATAGTTTTTAAAGTTTCCTTTTTTCCTGATTCCTTTGATGTAGTAGCCTTTAAGTGTTCCTTCGATATTTTGTCTCCAGATGACGTGTAGGACACATGTAATAATTTGCTTTATCATATTGAGTCAACATTGATGTTATGGTCATGCAATTATGCAGTTATGCAAAGGTCACAGTCTTCAGCTGTTAAAAATGTTTCTGTTCAATGTATATGATGATTCCACACTTATTCTGATATATTTTGGAATCCATTTATCCAATTTGATATTGGTGATGAAATAAATATATTATTACTTGAATGGATTGCCATATTTCTTGTAATCATGAAGAGAGGCATTTGGATTACAATCATTTCTCCTGAAGTAGGGCACTCACAAGTGAAGGCAAACTTTGTATTCTAATAGCAATAGATAATAATACCTTTAACAAAATAGCATTTGATATGGGACATTGTTAAAAATAATTGAGAACTGTAAGTAAGACTTATATTCAAGAAATTGAGTTTATAGATTCAGAGAGTGATTTATTCATGACATGTAAATATAAACAACAGTTCACTTGAACACAGACAGAGATCATTGGCTTTGGTTATCAGAGCATATGACATGGATTTTTGAGTATGTCAAGCCTTTTTTGTAAAAATAAAAAAAAATCTTTTAAACAATTTAATGCAAAGACCTTTTTTATTTAACTTTCCGTCCAGACTATATGTCTCAATATTGTTTTAATTTGCCAGGGTCACACTTCTATTTCTATAATTTTACAGCACAATAATATCATAGTCCCTATTACAGTCTGAAGTCCAGCATAGAATTTATCTATTCAGAACTCTTTTCACTTTATACAGGGATCTTCACTGAAAAATATTTTGAGTATCAAAAGCCTTCTCTGGCAATATTCCAAGGGCCAGTTTCTTGAAATTAGTGAGCATTTTGTACATTAACTGGTATATTAGAATTACATAAATGTGGTAATGGCCCCTCTTGATTTAGCCTAGTGCAGGAATTAAATTCCTCAAGTTGGAATGGCCCATCCTGCATGCCTAGGAATGTCACTGTTATAGCATAGACTTATCTTTGATAAAGGAATGTCACACAACTGGCTGAGATATTTGTTTTTACAAAATAGGCTTGTCATGATTACAAAACTCGCCATGATGAGAATATGATCCTGATGACCATCAACTCCAGTGAACTGTTATCTAATAACACTGTTATTCTTCATTATCAACAGTCTCTCTAGTAACTTTACTCTACTAAAATAACTCGGAAATTCATCGGTTTTTCAATTTTGGCCTGTATTTATGTGACCCTGACCTTGACTAGGATCACCTTTATATAAACTAATTTTTGCACCAGATAATCCTATTACCCTATCATCAATTTCAACATGATAAGATAGATAGTTTTGAAGTTACAGTTTTTAGGAGCATGTTTTCATCATTGAGCAGCCATTTTCAATAAAAACCCTTAAGAGCTGAATCTGGCTACATGGGTTTATAAAAAGCTCAGAATGTAGGGAGTGATTTGATATACATCTTTGCCTGTTGTTGCTGTTGTTGTTGTTTAAATCTCATACATTTGGGCATAAGTTAACTTTAAAAATCATCTGCTTTTGCAACTTTGGGTTGCATTCATGTGACCTTGACCTTGACTGAGGTCACCTTAATAGAAATAATTTTTTCCACCGTAATATAATTTTCTTACCTTTTTACCTTTTTACCTTTTTCAACATGATAGCATAGACAGTTGTTAAGTTACTGTTATCAGTATGATATTTGCAGCCTAGATTTTAGGAACATGTTTTCAGTTTTGAGTGTCCATTTTGAAAAACCCCAAAAGACTTGAATCTGGCTACATGGGTTTTTCAAAAGCTCATAATGTAGAGATTGTTTAAACACATGTGTGTGTTTGTGCTGTTATAATCTCATACACTAGAGGATGGAGTAAAAAAGTTAACTTTGAAAATTATCAGTTTTTCCAAATTTGACCTGTATTTATGTGACCTTGACCTTGACTAGGGTCATCTGAATAGAAACCATTTTTCGCATCACATAATCCTCTTACCCTACCATCAATTTCAACATGATAAGGTGGATGGTTGTGAAGTTTCAGTTATTTGTATGATATTTGAAGGCCTAGTATTTAGTAACATGTTTTCAGCTTCGAGTGGCCATTTTGAAAAAACACAAAAGATTTGAATCTGGCTACGAGGGTTTTTCAAAAGTTCATAATGTAGGGATTGTTTAAACATATGTATGTGCTTGTGCTGTTAAAATCTCATACACTAGAGCATTTAGAAAAAAGTTAATTTTGAAAATTATCAGTTTTTTCAACTTTGACCTCTATTTATGTGACCTTGACCTTGACTAGGGTCATCTGAATAGAAACCATTTTTTGCACCACATAATCTTCTTACCCTACTATCAATTTCAACATGATAAGATAGATAGTTGTGAAGGTACAGCTATTGTTATGATATCTGAAGGCCTAGTTTTTAGGAACATGTCTTTATGTTTGGGCGGCCATTTTGAAAAACCCCATAAGAGTTGAATCCGGCTACGAAGGTTTCTGAAAAGTTCAGAATGTTAGGAATTTTTTTATATATGTCTCTGCCTGTTACTTTTTTCGGCAACCTGAATCTGAGATCTTTGGCCCACATCTGCTCTACTACATGGCTTACACGTGCCCTTCTAAAGCTCACGCCTTGCTGCCCAAACATGGACTGGCCACCCGCGTCAGTACAATATGGTAAAAATAATTGTTAGAAAAACGAAGCCCTGATCATGAGCTCTGTCGGCCAACATGCAGGACCAATTTGACTCTATTTTTGGTTCAATTCTTTTGGCCCTGAAAAAAAAGGCGGGGGGGGGGGGGGCGGGAGAGAGAAGAAGGAAAGAGAAAAGAAAAGAAGGAAGAGGGGAGAAGGGCCTGATCTCTGAGTACTGGTTGGCCTTGAATAGGTGTGTCTGAGAGCAAGGGGACCGACCTCTGAGGGCTTGTGGGCCTTAAATGGATGTGTCAAAGGGGAGGGGAGCCATCCTTTGAAAGCTAGCGGGCCTTGAATAGGTGTGTCTGAGGGGAGGGGGACGACCTCTTCAGACCTCTTATGACATTTTAGTTTTAGAAATGTACGATTGGTGATTTGATTACAGCAAGCTTGTGGTTCATGCGCTACTTTTATTTACTTTAGATCTACAAAAGATAAATAAAGCTTGCCACTGCGTCTGGTACATACTTTATTTTTTTCATTTATCTTATCATTTCCACTTGAACAATACACCAAATATAATTCAATTTATAAGACCAGTACCCCCTCAAAGTCAAACCCCTGAGAAATTACCCCTGCAGGGATGCGACTGTGACAGTGGAAATGTAAATATATTGAGGCCATAATTTTTCAGGAGATCCACTTGAATGATATATCTATCATAATAATTCAATGAAGGATATTGTTATTTTGCAATCGTCCCAGGATGTCAGTTCCCGGCGCCCGTCAGACGTAGAACTCCACACACCCCCTCTCCTCGCAGGTCCTCACCGCGCCCCCGTACCCCACCTGCAGGGGGTTTGTGGTGTGATTCCCGGTGAAACAAAACCCCGCCAGGTAGGAATTCACATGTTCATTGTAGAAATACATTTGTGCCAAATGGAATTCCTTTCTGCAAGCGCCACAGCGGAAATTAGCTCCAGTTATATCTTCCAAGATTTTAACGACACATTGGTTTGGATGTCGGACAACACATTGTGAATTGTTCTTTGGGTTGAAATTCTTATGGCATCTGACACAGTGAACTTCCCGAGCAGGTGCGAATTCAGAACGAGGCAACAAGACGCTTAGGGCAACAACCGTCTTTGAGTCTTTTTTATGTAGTTTTTCCTCCAGTACATCCACGATTTTATGTGGGGGAAGAGTCTCTAGCAGTTGTGAAAGCCTCACGTATTCATTGCTGATGTGGGCACATTTAATAAGGGCTTTTTCTTTTTGCCGCGCTTTTTCTTTGTCGTCTGCCCTGATTGGCGTCTGCTTTTGTATGTTGGCGTTCCCGAAGCTGTCTACACTGGAGTTGTCGGACGCCTCCAGGTCCGACCAGACACCACTGGAGGACGAGACGCAGCTAGAGACGCTCCTCTGGTGGCCTAGGACATGACGGACGCTGTCCCGCGCCCCGCACAACGCTGTCCGGACACCTGATTGGACGACGTCTCCTTGTGCATTTTGTGACGAGGTCCTTGATTGGTCATCTGTGCCTACGGAACTTCCGGTAGAATCAGAATCCTCAGGGATCTGGGACTGCATTCTGGGAAACAAAATGAAACAGAAAATATATCAATTTGAATTTGCATTTAAGATTAATTTCATCATTCAAACCAAGATAATTTTGTTAATGGTAATCTTCTTATCCCTTTATGGCTATAGAAGTTTCGAATATACCCCGGAGTAATGAAAATGAAGGTAACTTTCACGGTCACAAACATCAAATTTAATCATTGTAAACCTGTTATGTTAAACATGTAATGTATAGCCTATATAGGCTTATTATGAATTTTGTATAACCATTGTTAACGTTGTTCTAGAGGCACTTAGTTTTTTTAGTTTTGAAGTTACAACTTAAACATGAATCAGAATGCATAGTTATCGTTTTTTCAAAAGATTTTTTTTTAAACACAAGGTCGCCCCTGGTTTTCAGGATATTACATCATGTGTTGTTATTATATAATGCAATCTATAGGTCGCATCACACTACTCCCTACATAAGTCTGAATCAATAAGAAACCTGTAATTGTCAAACGATCTCCCAATCTTATATATTGATTCAGATGTCCTCAAAGAAATAATAAAAAAAAAATAACAAGAAGTAAAATAGCTACAAAGTTTCGCTCATGCACGAGTGATGGCCCTCCCTCAATAAACTAAAACTGGTAACAAAAGCATTACATGTACAACCTATTACCACCAGTAGCACCCCCTGTCATAGACATACCCTTCCTACTTTATTCTTTTTATTTTTTATATCTTTTATTAACAATTTTATTATACTGGTCAACGCTCGGAGATCCGGTTTTCGTTGTTGCACCAATGGGCTTACAATAAATTTCCATAATTTTTTAACATCTAAAAATGAACATTCAATTAGAGTAAACAGTCCGTTAAATTCTATTAAATGTTAAGGTATTTAGAAACTTAATATTTCCAATTTTTACACGGTTTTCTATGGAGCTAACAATAGATTCTCTAGGCCTTGAGTACTGACCACCACTACTACTACTGTGCTGTTTCACACAGCTCAGGAGCCTGAGGGGGTTAGGAAAGGGTGACTACAAGGTCCCTGCATGGCCTGCCATACACCTAGTACTGAGTGACCTATCTGTCAAGGGGGGTGGGGGTGGGGGGGGGGGGGGGGGGGGCGTGTGCCCCCCTGCGCCCCCCTGCGCCCCTCCCCCAAATCCTGCCAGCGATATCAGCAAGAATGACAATCTCTAATTACGTTTATTAAGTTCATATCAATAGAAATTGGTAAATTAGATATACCTGCAGTGTTGTTCCTAGATGTATAAATTATAATGCGGTGTCATGGCGGTGACTTCAGAAGCAAAGTACACAGGTACTCTCCACTGTGACGGCAATCGGTGCTCAATGGGTCAGGTGAATTACCTACAATGAGAGAATAAATCATTTAACATTTTTTGAAAATGTGTCAACCGAACTGAGAAAAACAATACTTAACGTTTTCGTCACGGGATTCGTTTTGTTTAGTTTCTGAAACTCCCTCAGACATATTCCATAACGTTGACGTTCCAGATATCTTACGTCACTTATATGCCTTTATTTTATACAGCAGCTCCAAGGAACGTTGTACAACATTACTTTTTTGCAACATTCAGAAAAAACGTTGCTATAAAGTTGCTATAACATTATGTTACAACGTGATGTTGCAACGTTTCTACAACATCCATAAAAAACATTCTAGAAACGTTGCATGAAAAACGTTATTTTCACAACATTGTAGCAACGTTGTCAGAAAACCAAAAAACAACATACAGGTGGCAACACTGTTTAAAAGATGATATTTTTCCAAAACGTTTTTGGTAAAATGATGTTTAACATAAATGTTTTTGCTTAATTGTTAGAAAGAATGCATCAATAAGGCGTATTATATCAGGGCATATTGTTCCCTGTCAAGATTTGATGAAATATAAATGCAAGAAGTGGAATTAAAACAATTACTCTTTTTGGACACCTTTCTTGTATGTCTTTTACTTGATACACATTCCTATGTCTTGAAAGACCAATTGTAAATGCAACAGGTCATTAACCTGACATGATCTAGCAGTAGTTCATTATCATGACATGATCTGATGATCTAACCTGCGAATGCACAAATGCAAATGAATTAAGTGCGTGAATAAAGATGGTTTTTAATTTTCTTAATATATACATTTTTGGAGAAAGTGTTGTCAAATAAGTAATACTCATCATTACCAGGGTGGCTTGCATAAAAATATGCTTTTAAAGAAATAAGAATAATCTATCAAGTTGAAAGAATATCGCTTTAAATCTTATGATTGAAAGTCTATAGGCCTATGTATATGTAGGTTGTGAAAAGGTTGTAAAAAGGAAATATTACAACGTTGTTTACAACGTTGCTACAACCTTTCTGGGAGTCCACATTTTTACGTTGTAACAACATAAATCTGCAACGGTGTTACAACCAAAGTGCAACGTTGTAGCAACGTTTTAACAACGTGAAAATGTTAGCTAGGAGGTATACCTATCCTTTGGCCCATGTAATCTATTTAAATGTAATTAGGTTTAACCATAGACATGCATAACTTATGTATCTCTATGGTTTAACAAAGTGGTTATCTCTAGCCCGAAATATGACTTGAAATTGTTTTGATGTATGCATATTGAGCTGGGTTTATAAAAAAAACTCCCTCATATTTCAATGTTCCGCCTACACCTTACTGTAATTATATGATGTCACATGGGGAAAATGCCACGTATTTTCGAGTCAATGTAACCTACCAGGATGGGGTCCAGAGAATTAATCCAAGGTAACTCAAAAGGTCATTGGTTGAACCGTTGAATCAACTTTCCCAATATACTCCTGTTTGAATCTGTTAAACTATCCTAGAAGGTACTCCTAGCTTTCGGGTGACTTTACAAAGTTTCTCCTCAGGTTCTGAGTTTGTGTCTTAGTCGTCGGCTAGTCGTGGGTCACAAGAAGAGGTTTGTTTGGAATTCTGAAGACACAGCTTTGGTGAGTGGCGGCTGGTGTGGTCAGGGGCCTCAGGTCACCTGGACCGACCGGGGGGGGGGGGGGGGGGGGCAAGAGGGGAGGGGGTGTATAGAGCGTTTACTGGTGGTCATAGTGCTAGCATATAATATATATCTCTAATGTGCTTCAAGTTTTCTTTTTGATTATTTCTTTCCGTGAAGCTTTCAATGTGCCATAATCTTCCGAACAATTACATTTCCCCCTCTAAATTGAGGATAGAATTATCATCTTTCAATTATATAGGCCTATTCAAGGTTTGTTATTCAGTAATAGCTATGGTCTGAGTAAAATGTATGCTTGTCACCGCAAAAACAGGTGTCCATGGTATGAAACACAGTTCGTAAAACACAGGTGGGTGTAATTTATGTGTGCACATTGTATTTTTAGTGTCCCAGAACTTGAGTTGGGTTTGCCCCAGTTTTGAATGGGCGGTTGTGGTCAGCCCCACTAGACAGGGAGGGGGTGGGGCAAGAGTGGGGCTGACCGCGTTGGTTATGATCTTAGTATCAGAGGAAAAGAAAATAGGCTAATTCTATGGGACTTATAATTTTTTTATACTTTCATGTTCGTTAGGTAAACATAAATGACTATGCTATTAATTTGAGACATTTGCCGACATGTGGCGTGATTTGGAAAAGGCTCTATTGTATCTGTGCTGGCCAAAGGTCGGCCAGCTGTGACCAGAGGTGACCGGAGTGGTGGGGTCGACCTGCCCCCCAGTGACAGTTTTCCTCACTGACGAGACAGTCAGTTTCAGAGGTGACAATAGGCACACCTCGGGGACGTGGATTACGGGCAGGGAGGGGCAATTAGTAGACTGTAAGCCCATCCCGTCCCACTAGTAGTTCACATTATCACGCTAGAGTTAATTAGGTTACTGAAGGACCAATTCTCTGTCTTTCCAGCCTGGGACCTGTTTCATATTGAGATTGCCACCAACAATATATACCAATAATATTTTGATTATTGTGAACCATAGAGATTTATTTTCTTGCTTTACACACTTTTGGCCCAATCGTGCATTGCCGTTTACGCGAAACAATTTGCTGTGGATGAATGAATATAATCACATGAATCATATGAACAAATAACCTCAGAATGCTTGAAATTGTGATACCGTAAAAATAAAAATAAAAATATTAGTGCTTATTATTGAATGCGCGAAAATCAAGTACAAGTATATGTATACACTCTTATTCCTAGAAACATATCCTATTAGGATATTTTAGCAACCACGACATATCTCGATACATTAACGTATCTCAAAACTTTCAAGCCACATGATTGGTGCCATATATATGAAAGATAATAATGTAATTATTGATTGCACAGGCAAAGGAGTGTACCTTTTTTTTTTAATCAATTTTTATTATCCTGAGAAAGATACAAGTAGGCTAAAGCCTGTTTTCATTGCCTTCTCAGCATCTCATATCCATAATACATTAGTCTAATATCAAACAGTCATACAATTATATAACATAACAGTTGTAATAAGTAACCAAGGTCATACAAGAAACACAATAAACAAAAATCCAAAGAATACAGAGAGTTTTAACCATTGTTATAACCCACCCCTAATAAACAATAAGGCAGACATTGGGATTTGTGCAAGTACTCAACAGTAATATAAAGATAACACGTACTGATACAAAGTAATATGTATGGTTCACACACGTCAATTCAACAAATTGGGGGTCATACAAACCATCAGAAAAAAGGTTAAGTTAATAGGTTCTAAGCGAGCATATTTTAGTAACACTAATGTCGAAAAAAGTTAACTCATGTAATGGGGAGCAACATAGCATGTTTAGACATGGTTTTAAATTTAGTAAAGGATTGTTCCATTCGTACATGCACCGGCATACTGTTCCAACATTTAGTGCCCTGATACAATATACTACGCTCAAAAGAAATATTATTTGCACGGGTTTCAATGAAAACAGTTCCATCAAAATGTCTCAATGGTCTAGCAGCAGTCTGAATGTATAACGGATTTTCTTTCCTTTTAAAACAGAAATTTTTGAGGTAACACTGATACCTATCAGCCAAATATGGTATTCCAGCCTCATGATGTAGGTTCCATACTCCATACCTGGAATCCCTACCAAGTACCAACCGAATTGCTCGATTTTGAAGTTTCTGCATTTTACTTAAGGTTTTCACTGTGAGTTTTATGAAAAAGATGTTTCCATAGTCGAAATATGGTAATATTTTACTTTTGAAAATTGCCATACATTGGTAGGTATCCAGATATTTCTTAATTCTGCTCAACAAATAAATCTTATGAGAGACTAGTTTGATACATTCAGCAGCATGTAATTCAAAAGTCAATTTACAATCCAATTTAATCCCCAAGTAATTAAAATTATTTACGTACAATACAGATGTATTGTTTATTCTGGTATCAAAATGTGTCGCCCTTTTCAACATAATTATGTTTGGTACCAAATAGCATAAGCTTGGTCTTACCAAGATTTATTGTTAATTGATTTTTAGAAAGCCAATTACATAGTAACTTCAGGTCATTAGAGACAAAGCCATGTGCTATTTCTTCAGTTACATGCGCAGCATAAATAACAGTGTCATCAGCATATAATCTGGTGTTACAACATTGTAAGCATTTAGTTAGATCGTTAATATATAGGGAGAACAAGGTAGGGCCTAAAATAGATCCTTGGGGGACACCACATGTAATATCAAGCATAGCAGATAATATACCATTCGCCAAACATCTCTGATTTCTGTTAGTCAAATAGCTAGTTAACCACTTTATTATATTTCGATTGAAACCAAAATTCTCAAGTTTGTTAATTAGAATATCATGGGAAACAGTATCGAAAGCCTTTTTTAGGTCAATGAAGGCAGCCACAGTATAAAATTTATTATTTAGACCACGCAAGATATCATCAGTGAAATCTGCTATTGACCTGTTTTTCCTAAAACCATTCTGTAATTCAGACAAAAGATGATTGTCTTCAAGGTACTTAGAAATTCTGGATTGGACAATTCTTTCTAATAGCTTCCCTGGTAACGGCAATAAGGAAATTGGTCTTAAGTTATTTACATTGGTAGTATCCCCAGGTTTTTGCAGTGGAACAACTGTAGCTGTCTTCCATGACTCAGGGAATATACAAGTTCTCAGGGAGCAATTAAACATGAATGTCAATTGAGGTATTAGTACCAGAAAACTATCCTTCAAGACTTTTGAAGACAAGTTATCTATGGCCGATGATTTAAATGTCTCAATACTATTCACCAGTTTAAATATTTCATCATCTTCAACTATAATGTTATCCAGAGAACAGTCCTTATCAAACACAATGTCATTTTCCCAAACATCTTCAAAGACAGCAGCCAGTTTTGGGCCAATGTTAGTGAAAAATTCATTAATAAAAGCCGATGTTTCATTTTTAGGAATTGGGATATTCAAATCCTTGTCTACCAGGTTAATACTGCCATGTTTCTTATTTGTGGTAATATAATTCAATTTCTCCCAGAACATTTTTTGAGATATATTATCATCAACTAAATAATCCTGAATGAATGCTGCTTTTGCCCTCCTAACCATGTCTTTTACACCGTTACGAAGCTGTTTTGCAATGACAAGATCCTCTGGCAAATTGGATTTCAGGGCCTTTTTCCATGCCCTATCTTTGTCAAAAATAGCCTCAAGTATTTCATTTGATAACCAGGGTTCTTGTTTATTTTTAATTTTCCTTTGTTTTAGAGGACACATTCCATCAATAATAAGTGTTATCTTGGATAACAAAAAATCCCAGCATTCATCAGGACCATCAATCAACCAATATTGTGTCCAGTCCATATCAAGCAAACGGTTTTGAAAGTCATTTTTATCATAATTTCTATAGGAGCGACCCATGAATTCACTATACTCATATTTTACCTTCTGCTTCTTTATAGATAAAAATATTAGTTCATGGTCACTTAACGTGATATTCATGACTCCAGATTGGGAGATAATATTACAGTTTGTGTAGGCAAGGTCAATACAATTTGTACCCCTGGTAGGGTTTTTAATTAATTGTTTCAAATTTGTCAAAGTCTCATGGGACATACTTTTGATATTATATATTACAGCAAAGATAAGAGATGTGTTGCGTTTGCGTTAAGGGATGCGTTGGGTGTGTGTGCTAAAACTACCTTGTATTGTTACCTATACCTAGATTTAATCATATGATCTATTTATTTCTGAAACATATAGGCATTTTCAAATTAAAATGATAATTTATGTTGCTCACATATACGATTGCAATGAATGGGGAAAAACCTATACTGCGAATGGGCCTTTAGAAGTAATGAAGCTCGCCTTCAAGTTTAACCATACAGCTATGTTATAAGGTATACTCTCATGTCCTGAGCTCCTGCTATATATGCTTAACCACTGACAGTCCGTCTCGGTGTAACATGTCCGACCCAGAATGGTGTAACAGGACGTACCAATTAGTGCTAATTGGAGCCTACGGTCGATGGTTAGAGACAATGGAGTGTAGTCAATGTTATTAGATCATCGTCAGTATAGTTCATTCCGTGTATGTTGGATATAGTACATTTGATACTGACCGAGCAGTCTTGCATTATATCTATGTTCTGTTTGTCATGATCCCATTGCAGGGGTAAATTTAAATTTACATTTTTGACAAGATTTCTTATATTTTGGGAAATCAAAAGGGGTTCCATGCAGACACACAGGACCGCCCCCCCTACAACTAGTAAGGTATTAGGAATAGAGAATAATGCATTTTAGATTCAGTGCAATTACACAAGGGCAATATACTTTACACTGATTAATGATCAAACGTCACAACACGATGAAACTGTATGATAAGGCTTTGGTAGTATGGAGTTAATTACACTCTGTTATGTTGATCATCTCGGCGTCCCCCTAGCAACACAGGTACAAGTACCTCCAGAGGGCTACAGCTAATATTATGATTTGACCAAAGCCCAACGTTATAGATTTATTAAACTCATCGTTGTCTGCAAATGAGATTTCTGAACAGCTGATTGATATACTTTTTAAAATGTGATATTGAGTTTTTCATTTTCTACAACTCGCATTGATTTATCTTTTGATGTAATAGTCAAATGACTTAAATAAATTATTTCAGTTTCTGGGATTTCCAGTCTTATGGAAATGCATATTGATAGCTCTAGAGCCTTTATTTAGTTTAGAAATCATAGAAAAAAAAAGAAGCTAGATTAATGTTATAAATGAAATTTTTCATAGGTTTCATTATTGGTGAAAAAATTTGGATTTTTTGGATTTTGTTGCCATGGCAACCGGAATGTTGATAGAAGTCCAAACCTGCAGATACTACTGCTATGCAAATGAGGGTTTCCATGGTAACCATAGAACAAAATTAAGTTTTCAAAATTTAAAATTCGGAATCAAGTGACTGCTTAGCTATATTCAGCAAAAATAGATTCTGAATATCTTAAATAGAAAGGAAATGGCAGTATATTTCCTAAAATCATATTTTGAATTTCAATTTTTGGCCTAGCTAAAATATAAGGTATATCTTTATAAATACCCAAGACTGGTCTATTTTAGCATATTGTCACTTCAAATTAGCATAACTTTTTTTCTGATAAGAATATTATCCTAATTTTTTCAGTATTGGATTCCCAAAGACACCTTCTTGATTTAATATTTCAGGCCATAAGACTGCTTTTCACAGAGGATTATGCTAAATGGATCTACATGTAATGCAAATTATAAACATGAGAAATTATTCAACAACTAGGCAGTGTCAGTGCATGTAAATGTCTACAATCTACTAAAATTATGATGACCACTTTCAAAACGTTTGTTGTTTAAAGGGGACCAAAACCAATAAATTCAACGACATTTTTCAATCTCAAATAATTATGGAAATCCATTCCATGAATAAATATCTGGCCTATGTTAAAATCTAAATCATGGAATATGGCAGAAAATAATTAAAAATGTTTTCTCTGCTCAACTCAAGTAATATGGATCCACAAAAACGGGGTTTGTTTACAAACAAATGGAAATATCATGATCTCCCATGGAATTCTACTTCACTTAATTTGAGCTAGTTTTCACAGCTAATACTTTACCACTGACCTTACTTGATTCATTTATAACATATTTCTTTAATTATCTGAGTTTTGAAGATTTTTACAATTATATTGGTTTCGGGTCCCCTTAGGATGCAGACTTCTAGATACAATTCCACTTTAATTAACAAAGGTGTGGTTTACTTACTGAGATAAACAAGTCTTATTAACCAATATGTTTACGTACATCGTTTAACGCCTTAAATTCTAAGATTAATAGATGTATGTAAATCTTCAGTTAGTAGATACACACTAAACAAGTTATGTAGATTAAAAGTTTCAGAAAATTCTTGAAGGAAAGGGATCTTTGGATCTGATCCTCTCAAAAATCTTTAGATACATATATAGAGTTGATATAGTTTCATAAGTTGTAGTTACGTGACATTGTATACACCTTTCTCAATAAAGTTGCACCCCCCGGTGAATTAGATTTGAAATAATTTTTAGGGCTTTTTCTATAGAAAACCAATATGAAATGAGGTGACCTTGTTACCAAAAGCCCTAAAAGTTAGGCGAGATGGTGAACTGCGCAGGTTCGTGGGAAAGGTGTATGAATAAAACTGACCTCAGAGTTCCCCTTTCCTCTGGCTCAGCACGGTCTGAACAATGCGAACCAACTGTACAGTGATGAATGTGCTCAGGTGATGATTGTGTAATTGGGCAGGTGAATAACCATCACTTGGTAGTGGCTATTGATTGGCTACATTAATGACGTCACAGGTGGTCACGTAAATGTGTGGCATGGAAGGCAATTCTCCCTGCTTTGGATACCTGACTTTCTATATATTTCTTTTACGTTAAAGGTTAGACTTTGCAGTTTGACATGCACTTGATGAAAACAATAAACATTATGCAAGTAAAGCCAATGTTATGAATATATAGCATGTTCTCAACTATATATATGTAATATATATAATATAATATATAGTGTCTGTATTTTGAAGTTGGTTGAAATATTGAATACGTACAGATACAAAAAGGGAAAACTATGAGCCTTTAGAGGAGATCCGTTGTATTTCTTTTACTTCTAGTTGAATAGTAAAGAGTGAGTCCTAATTTCTCTATTGCATGAAGCAATTGTATATTTAGGAAATTTGTTCAAGAAAACTCCTTAATTTTAAATCATTCTTGAGAGGGACAGGTACCTTTTAAGTCAGATTTGTAAGAGTACTGCAGGTTCATAAGTGGGTGCACCATCAGAGAGATCAAATAGCATAGCTGTGATAGGCCAAATTCTTTCTGTATTTAACAGCAGAGGGCGGCAGGGGCATAACTATAGCTGCATGATTGTATAACTGCTTACCACCTGGGTCATGCATTCCCTGTCAATTCAACATGTGCGGCTTCCTCATCCACTTGGTTTCAGATTTTCTTTAAACCCCTCAAAATCTCTCCCATAAAATGTTTAAGAGACATATTTCAAATTTATACTTTACATTCCAGAAACTTTTGACAATATTGTAATTTTTGTGACCCGAGGAAGGACCAATATTTGCAGCAAAACCAGATTCCAACTTTGTGGCCCCATATCTCTGGCAAATCTATAGTTAGCGCCATAGAATGTTTGTTATCCTTAGTGCTATAGGTACTCCCAAAGCATTGTATTAAAGTTGGTTATGCAAGACTCTAAGGAGAAGAAAAGTATGTGTATAAAAATTGAGGAAGAAATACATAGAAAAGTAAAATAAAATTGAAATAAATTGTATCAAACCCAACTCCGGTAGATGGTCTTTAGGTTGTTTTTATTATATGATAATTAGAAGTGAATCAACTAAAAATAGAAAAGTAAAAAATATCAAAGTTTGGAACCTCACATCAAAAAGATTGTTTATCATGTGCCTCAGTTGATATATTGCTAACTGTTGTTGAGACCCTCATAGACTTTGTTATGAAAGGATTTGAATGTTTTGACTTGATAGATGTTATTCCTTAACTTAGAAGGTAAACGCAAAAATAACATATTTTCAAATATCAAAATGCCGATTTGGTTAGGCTACAAAATTCTTCAAAGTCTGGCATAATTATGAAAGGTCTTTAGGTGTACTTCCTTGGGCTAAAAACTCTATCTCTTTTTATGGCAATGTTCAGGACCTCCTGGAAGGATTCCTTTTAACGATATTATTACGTTTCATAGTGCTCATCTGAATAAGAGCGTGGTAAACTTGGTAATGCTAGGATTCAGACCCTCATATTTGAGATATCTAGGGTAGATAGAACACAGCGTCTCATTTGCTAAAACTCAGCCTGTTAAAGGAGACATTTTGAGGCTGACAGGACAACTACCCCTGGGACAACTACCCCTGGGACAACTACCCCTGGGATAACTACCCTGGGGACAACTACCCCCTAGGACAACTACCCCTTAGGACTATTACTCCCTAGGACTATTACCCCCCTAGGACAACTACCCCTGGGACAACTACCCCTTAGGACAACTACCCCTTAGGACAATTACCCCTATGGATAGGACAACTACCCATATAGTTAGTAGTTGTCCAGGGGTGATTGTCCTAGAATCCATTTTGAGGGGTAAGGAAATCTGAGATGAAGTGCATGTGTTCTTCCAAATTGTGGTTGAATTGACCTGGAATAAATTATCTCCGGCTATGCTAGAAGTTAAAATAATGATGACAACCAGATTTACCCTTTGCCCATTAATTTGTGTGCTTAGTATAAATGTATTTAATTTGTATAGCAAATTATTTTATTTTGGAGAGGCATGACGTCATCACCCCCGTAACCATCGCTACAGCGATTTGTTGTATACCAACTAATCGCCAGGCCAAACCCATTGGTCATTCACATTCCATCCACCGCACGATACACATCAATTTTTAGAGTGGATGTAATTAGGGAAAAAAATAATAAATATTCCTATTTATTAATGTACAAACCAAATCACCTGTTGTTACATTGTTATTAATCAACTCTAAAAACATCTAGCCACAACGTAAATATATATGTAAAATAGATTTGTTTTTAACATGAGCATTGAACTTAATGTGTTTTCTGGTCTAATCTAGGGAGATCTGACCAGACACATCAATCTACAGGTTGATGCAAACTGTAGCTAGATACTTTAAGCCAGGTCCCCGCTAGCTAAAAGCATCGCTTAATATTGATTTAGTAGGCTAACAATGGTAAAAGGCTATTTATTGCCAGGTGACGAAAGTACCTCGTGAGGCTGAATAATCACCCCACATATATCAGACATCTCTTATATTTCCCTGTTAGGTGGCCGACTTTCCGGACAGCAAATGCAAATTTGGTAAATATATGTACGTGTATGTATGTGTGGTTTTCTTCACCCTGCTTTTTTTTTTATGAATTCTTTCACTGTTTTTCTGCCCTATGGGTTGCCCAGCCAAATAATAAAAAAAACTATTTCTCAGATCTCCCGATTATGTATTTATTGTCATTTTGTAGTTATCATAAAATAATACCAAATTCTGAAATGTAATATCTTTCATTAATTTTCTTTCTAATATACAAAAATCAAAATATGATATGTCCATCCCAGCCAGAAAGAATATTCTTTTCACATTTTAAAGCCATCATATCAACTAATGTTGGATTTATTTCAATTGTAATCAATGAAATACAGCACAAACTTAAGTAGCATTCCTAATGCACAAATTCTCTGGAAAGGTCAAACGTTACTGGTCATCTAATGGAAGTCACCACATTCAGTATAACTATTAATTTCATACAGATTCCATCAGCAAAATAAAGTTTCACCCATTAAAAATAGGTTTGTGATTAGCCAAGAGCTATTTATCTCCATTATCTCATTCTGAAAAGAAATTATCAGTATTTATCTAATTGTAGAAAATAAAGAAAACATAATTTTTTGACACATTTTCACTACAAGCCAACATTCAATCATTGACAATTCATAAATTGGCTGTCCCTATGTAGGAAAATAACATATCATTTTCTTGCACATACCATACAGGTGCTATACGTTTCCAATTCAAAACTTGGAAGTTCTGCTTAAGTAGATCTATATGGCGGAAATTTATTCAGTATTCTGAACTATCAACCACTAATTATATAATGGAGTATCCCACTCCCTGGCCTTTCACACTTATTGTACAATTGTGCCTTCCATCACGAGGTTTGCGCTGCACTCAATCCTCTGAGTGAGCTCACACAATGCTTAACATATTGAGGCCAGCGCTTTCTGAGCGTGTCGTAAAATATGTATTGGCAGGCTCGGTTGGTCTTTGGGATTATACAACGAAAACAGATGAGTGGAACTTTATTCACAGCTAATTATACCGCTGTTTTATAATTTAGATATCCGTGATTTAAGTGATTTTGTAAAATACTACTTTTCAAAGACCGAAATCAATTTATTTTCAGTAATTCATGAGGATAGCAAGAATGGGAAAAACTGTTACATCCCTCGCTCTATTGACGATATTTCAACTCGGATTTCACTGTTGAATAGCGGTTAACATGTTTTCTTATGAATTTCTCAAGAATAATGCAAAAGAAATTCTGATTCCTAAGGATTCCATAGCACCTGTTTTCCCAGGTATTCCAAATAAATGTCTTCTATTTAAATGATATTTGATTTTTTTTTCAAATAAGAAACATTTTGGAAATGAAAATCATGAAATTCAATAATGAGCCCAAAAACATGTTCTTAGTATGTTATCATATGATTCAAAGGAAATGCATCCGTTTTTGCCAGTTTTTGAGTACAATAAAAGTTTACTTATAAAAGGGCATTTCAGGTCAATTCAACACAGCAATTAATAAAGACAAATAAGACAAACACGATATTAGGTGTAGAAATATTCAGAAAATGTATGCAAATAAAAGAACCAATTCTGCAATCTCTTTGTCCTAATGGGGCTCTCAGAACCTATGGAAAATACCTTCTTCTTCTATAAATCATTTTATTTATCCTGGTTAGGGGTAAGGAAATTACTATTACCTCTTGCTCAATAATATGATTGATTAATTAAAGAGAATATAGGAATAACAAGTTACAAGGTGATTAGTTTGGACTTGAATAAATATAGGGAATATCAATCTAATCCTCCAATTACATCAACACTAAGTATAACATTTCGCCGCCCAAACAGCTTGTTGGCGAGCGAGCAACTGAAATGCTAACGTTGATGATGTGATATTTATAGTGAGGTATCATCAAATCGATGGTTCCACAGTTACAGAACGGTTTACATCACTTGCCTCTTCACAGAAACAACTATTTTAGGTCTCACAACACAAAGTGTTACTGTATTATTCATCTTTTAGGGGTTAAGGATAAAGAACCATGGTATAAAGATAAATCCTTTGTGATTTTCACAACACCAAAAGTTGATTTAGTATGCTAGTTTTTAATACGGTATTCATAACTGATTTGGTATCCTTCTTTCATCATGATTTCGTCTAGAAAATTATATGTAAATTAATTTGAAAAACGTGACCAAGAGCAACGATTTTATAGTTTCCTTTAGTAGAAACATTTTGCAAACTAAAATATCTATAGAAACATTCCATGAATCTATCGGAGGCTTTCAGTAAAATACAAACTATTAAATCTACTTTAATCATAACTTTAATATTCTCTTTAATTGTCCATTTTCATAATTACAAAAAACATCTACCTAAGTATCATATGCATAAACATGGGACTACTCTTCCAGAATAATTTAGATTTTAAAGGATTTAACATTTTACAACAAACCACTTTCCTAGTCTATCATGATGTAGAATTTCATTGTGAACCTTCCATACTTGCTATCTGGCATTGGCTATCTATCCTTAAGCTTGATTCATCTCACAATGACTCTGCGACACAAGCAAGACATTTTTTTATCAGTCAGAACAATTTGTCCTGCTGCACCATGTTTTTATATGCTCAGGGAAGCCTATTGGTTCTGCCTGTTGTTCACACCTGAATAGGATCTGTGGACAGGGATTCCATACAGACACCCACACACACTGGTACAGACCGCTGAAGGACTAAACTGTTGGTGACTGTACAATATCTCTGTTTTAAACTGTTACTTTGATTTTAGCAGAGGTGAACGCAGTTGAGACATAACTATAAGTCACTGATATTTCATCTGTGAGATCGTGCAAACATTGAAAATGTCAGCATATACCAATGCAAATAAGGATTCAGAAACAACCAATCAATGGATGACCAAAGCATTTGATGCACATGAATTGTATCTGGAGAACGCCTCATGGATGAATCAGTGGAGAACTGAAGTGCATATTACAACAGATACGCTCCCTGAAAGTGTCTCATGGAATCAAACAAACACTCCTTATATAAAGGGGCATTTCAAACTGAATCAGATATATGTGACTGTTGTGGACATTACAATCCTTACTATAGGAATCATAGCCAACTTACTTATTCTGTCTGTTGTATTAAGGAAAACCTTCAGAGGAACAGCGTTTGGGATACATCTTATATTTCTGGCTGTGTTTGACTGCCTTTCGCTTATTTCACAGAGTGTGCTCACAGAATATGAACCAGCAGATGTGATTTCATGCAAGACGATTGCCTATCTTAATGCCATGACTGAGATTCAGAGTTCATGGACACTAGTTACCATTGCAGTAGAGCGTGTGCTTGCAGTGTTTGTGCCTCACAAGGCTAAGATCGCCAATAATGCACAGAGAGCGATGACT
Organism: Lepidonotus clava; assembly: GCA_936440205.1. Taxonomy (NCBI): domain Eukaryota; kingdom Metazoa; phylum Annelida; class Polychaeta; order Phyllodocida; family Polynoidae; genus Lepidonotus; species Lepidonotus clava. The sequence goes on along the minus strand of OW387144.1, from coordinate 36,778,465 downwards.
GTACAAATAATTGTGTCTGTCTTGGTGGCTTTGGCATGTATTGGAGTGCTTTTTACTTCTACCATCCACAGAAAAGGACAGGCAGTTAATTGTGTCCTCAGAGTTATACTTTTTGACCCTAAGTACAAATTTGTCCCGCATCTAATCTATGACCTACTGCTTTACAGTTTTCTTCCATGCACAATCCTGATCATTCTCAACTCAATGCTCATTTTTAAACTGAGGAGACATTTCCTATTTCGTCAAAATTCTTCTTCAGCTGATAATGATGATAACCGAAGGTTGAATATAATGCTTATTTTCACTTGTCTCATGTATGCTATCACAACCTTACCTGTTGCAGTTTACCTGACTGCCACTGATATCATACAAATTGTATCATCAACTAGTGAACATAACCATGACAAGGACGATTTCGAGATATGGCTCTTTCTCTTGCAAAAATGCAATCATGCAATAAACTTTTTCGTCTACTACATAACTGGCTCTCAATTCCGAAAGGGATTCAAGGAAACTTGGTCCTGCAAATAGCTATAATTATAAGCAGGTTGTGTTTTACTACACTAGGAGAATATCTGTGAGCCTCTTCTGATAAAAAAGATTTGTTGCTAACTAAAGACGATAGAAAGAATTTCAAAATCTCTAAAATTGAGAAGTATATGCTATTATCACGGACTATCTTGGTATCCATATTTGGATACCTACCATTTTTAGTTTATGTTTATGATATGTATAACAAAGGATCTAATTTATAAACAGAAATCAACATGATAATGCAGATACATGGTTCTTATCTAATATGCTTTTAATAATGTATGTCCAGAACATACGCAATAGTTTGGGCCGTGTCTATTCTCACATCTAAAACAAACCACACATCTAAAAAATCACACATCCACGGGCCCATGCTCACTGACTATTTTCCATGACGTGGATGTGTGCCCATGCTTGCTGACTTTTTTGTATCAGCAAGCATGGGCCCACATCCACGTCATGGAATTTAGTCAGTGCACATGGGTACAAAATAGTCAGCAAGCATGGGCACACATCTATATCATGCAAAATAGTCAGTGCACATGGGTATGAAAATAGTCAGCAAGCATGGGCACACATCTATATCATGGAAAATAGTCAGTGCACATGGGTACAAAATAGTCAGCAAGCATGGGCACACATCTATGTCATTGAAAATAGTCAGTGCACATGGGTACAAAATAGTCAGCAAGCATGGGCACACATCTATATCATGGAAAATAGTCAGCGCACATGGGTACAAAATAGTCAGCAAGCATGGGCACACATCTATATCATGGAAAATAGTCAGTGCACATGGGTACAAAATAGTCAGCAAGCATGGGCACACATCCACGTCGTGGAAAATAGTCAGTGCACATGGGTATGAAAATAGTCAGTGAGCATGGGCACACATCCACGTCGCGGAAAATAGTCAGTGCACATTGTGACTTTGTGTGGATGTGTAGATGTGTGAATAGACGGTACCAATAGTTTGTTGATGTTGTTTGAATAGAAAGACGACAAAAACTGTGAAATGAAAACAAAATTTAATGTTAGAGCCTTGTATATAGAAGTAATTAAACATTAGCATTGTGCTTTTATACAGAGACATCTTTGTGTTACACTGATATCAATGCTTAGTATAATATACATGTATGGTACCTTGCTAAATATATGTGTTGTTAACTGTGAAGATATATCCACTATGATTGACGATGTAGGATAATTTGATGATAGTGCCTGCATATCAAAGAGTAGGCTATTAACACACCTCTATAGAATCTACTACTGGCCATATATGAAACCAGACTAGTTAGATATGATACTCTTTTATTCTTATCAATCAAATAAATGATTCTATAATCATGATTTGCCTTGATCATTTTCTGTAAAAGTGTACAAGTAGATCTAGACATTTGAATGAAATATTATTTTGGATTTTGATATTTGATTTCCAGAAAAAATTATAAAATCATTGAATTTTCTTTAAGGTGTACAATTGTTTATGTGGGTCTCTCAAGTTATTGGCTCTACATTATTTCTCAGAGCGTCTACATTATATATATTTTAAATTCACTGGCCCCTGTTTAAAAGAAGGAATAAAGTACCATGAGAGTAGTTCAGGTACTCAGTCACTGTATGACTGGAATGGTTTTAATAAAGACTTCGTGGGTGGTTTACAATGAGTTGTTTTTTTATGGTCACATTTGCCAACACATGCTTCCCATTATGTAAAATGAAAAACAAACTAATTGGTTGAATTCTGTTTAAGCAGAAAGCAGGTGGCACTACTGTTCTCTATGCATGTCCTGCGGTAATTAATATCTAAAAGGCCTACATGATAATAACTCATGTGGTAGAATATCATTATGATAGTATAGTCAATTTCTATGACTATTGCATTCTGTTTATTTGTCCCTCCATTTTATATTGGTTGGCTATATCTATCATTGATTTTATACCTCCCTCCACGATAAGAACTGTTACATCATCTAGTGTAGAATGTATAACTATGAATAACTTTGTTGTTCCCACTGGCTAGGATAATCCAACTTATATATTAAGAATCCTACTCATCCAGCAGTATCCTAGCTACGTTTTTCAGAAAATATAGACATGATGAAACTTCCCTTTAATCTTATCATAGTTACATATGATATTAATAACATCTTAACTGCAATGTTTCAAATCTGTCATATGATTGTTGTTAATGGAATATTTTATCAAAACTAGTTGTAAGGGGACCTTCAGATGTGTTTATCTTTTTTGAACTAACCGTTTTGTTGACAGGTTTTTCTGTAAGAGGTGAAATAACCTCAAGATCCAAATTATTATGTGTTATCTGTATAAACTGTGCAGGTTGCAATAGGGGGCAGCACAGTGTAGTTCTAAATGGTCAATATAGGTCTCACAGAACTAATTGTGGCACCATCTGTAGTGTCATATACCTCTCTGTCCCAAGGTGAATGGAATGATTGGTGTTTAGTGATTGATAATGAAATAAAGAAAACTGACAGAATTGAATCTATAATCACAGGGTACTCCTTAGCATTTGTGAGTCGTTTGGTAAAAATTAATCCTTTATCTCTGCTTGTTGGTAGGTGTCGGTGTGATTATTAATTTGGCTCTGTGCCCTGTGAATTTGACCATTGTAAAACTGGCAAAATGAGCGAACATCCACATGAAGGACCTATGCTTTGGATTTTGATGGGAAACCTTCCTTTAAATTTACATATTTTGTGTATAAAAAGGTAAGTAAAATATTGTTCAACCTAGTTCAGCAATGCATTTTTTTGATTGCAAAACATTAATGCTGTCATCAGTAGACTGTTTATTTTGAATGAAATCTCAGATTCTCATTCAAAAAACAAAATTCCTTCATCCCTGTTTTTATTCAAGATTCTCTATGAGGTTGATGGATGTCTGAAATACCAGTCACATATTGACCATAATGAGAAACAAATACTGTAATGTGATCACAGGAAATCGATGGGCAAATGGAGCGAACCTCGCCCTGACCCCGCCATGTTTGCCTGTCCCACCACTGGGCTTGCACTCCACTCACTCCACTAAGTGCATCAGCCTAATGATTAAGGATAAAGAATCATGGTCTGAAAAGCCTTTAGTGTATCTCCGGAGATTTGTGGCTGACCTGGTGTGGAAATTCTGGAACCCTTAAGCTAAAGATCAAATATAAAATGCATTTTGTGTTTAGATAAATAGTTAAACTAACGCACTACTCTAACTTAATTGCAAAAAGAATTTGAGAGGAAATCTTTAGCATAGGCAAATACATTTAGAAATTGTAATTTTCCTGTTTTAACCAATGCTTAATAGCTTGTTAATAAATGTTTGTAGTAAAATCAACATGAATATTTGAATAAACTTAAAAAATGGAAACTCCTTCTTTGAAAACAAATATTGTAAGTAACTTGTACTAGCTATAGATGTCTATCCTTAAAAAGATGAACTTAACAGTCATAGTCACCCTAGGCCTCATAAAGTATCTCTTTTCATTTGTTACTTAATTCCCTGTGCAAACATGTTTGAGGTGCAAACATTGGCAGTTTCTGTGGGTGGTGATCCGGGGTGGTGATTCCATACAGACGACCCAAGCACTGATAAAGCCCGCTGAACTACCGAACTGTTGGTCACTTCTGTACGTTGCATCTGTTTTGATCTCATCTTTCCTCCAGCAGAGGAAAACACCTACAAGACCTCTGTCAAAGGAAATTTACTCAAATCTAAAGCAAATATGGAGACTGTGGAAATGTCTAACTCACTTCAGGATGATGTCTCGTCAAATGCTTATTGGACAACTGAACCATATACTATCTCTGACTTGCTTTTGGAGAATTCATCATGGTTGCAAGGAGAAAATTCTCAGTTATTGATGCCTGGACAAATATATTTTACTGCTATAGACATTGCAATACTCATTGTTGGTCTTGTGGCGAACATGCTCATTTTATCCGTCGTGCTGAGGAAAACATTCAGGAGGTCAGCATTTGGAGTACATATGATATGCCTTGCTGTATTAGACTCCATTGTACTTATGTCACAGAGCACACTCAATATATTTGAACCACCAAATGTGATTTTTTGCAAGATGATTGCCTACATTAATACCATGACTGAGATTCTGAGCTCATGGACACTAGTGACCATAGCAGTAGAGCGTGTGCTTGCAGTGTTTGTTCCTCACAAGGCTAAAATGATCAATAATGTGAAACGTGCAGTGGTTGTGCAGTTTGGAGTATCTTTTCTAGTTGCTCTGGCTTGTCTTAGTGTCCTCTTTATAGTGACCACCCAACAAGAAGGCCAGAAAATGTATTGTGTCATTGGACACATCCTGCCCAATCCAAAACATGAATTTGTTCTGCATTTGATTTTTGATGTGATACTCTACAGTTTTCTTCCAAGTGCAATTCTTATCGTTCTCAACTCGCTGCTCATCTTTGGACTCCGAAGACATTTTGCTTTTCGCCAAAACTACTCATCAGCAAAAGACAATGGTGAAGATAATAAAAGACTAAATGTAATGCTTATATTTACATGCCTGATGTATGCCATTACAACTCTTCCTATAGCTGTATACCAAACTGTTGTCGATATAATCAAAATAGGTTTGAATGATCATGCACATATGGGAGGGGAGTATGTTGAAACGTGTCTGTTCCTCTTACAGAAGTTTAACCATGCAGGCAACTTTTTTGTTTATTATATAACTGGTTCCCAATTCAGAAAGGGATTTAAAAAGTCCTGGAAATGTTGAAAAAAAAGGATGAAATTGTCAAGTTACATGACACTGTGTTGGTTTGTTCCCATGAAAAATTTAATGAAGTAAAAGCTGTAGAGTCTAGTGAGAATCAATTATCAAGGTTATGGACTGGTGTAAAAAGAAAAAAAAAAAATCTGCTTCATAATAATTTATAAATTAAACCAAACACATGTTATTGTGTCCTAAGACGATGGTCAAATAGGGTGTTTCTACGATAGATGTGCAAGGAACCATGATTGTGAACCTTGAATTGTATATATTTAGGTAAAAAAAAAGTTGATAGATTCTTCAGTAAATTAAAACTTATGAAAAACGAATTGATGTGACCGAAGCCAAAGTTAACATATGTGTGATAACTTTGGCAAAACTTAGAATGATCACATCAGTACATGTGATATAGATAGAATTCATACTAATTCCTGCAGATGTTATCTGAAAGGAGAATAATGATCATGTGTAGGATGGTATATAAGAAAAGCAGAAGTAAGGGTAGTGTGGATACGTACCACCCAAATAGAGTTTTGAGAGCTGGCAGTAACATCAAAATGAAATTAGATTATTCTAATAAGGATCGTGTACATAAGAGTCCATATTATTACGTGCAAATTTATGGAATCGGCTCTAGTCAGAATGTCAAAACTCAATAGATGTAACAGACTTTGGATAGAGTTGACTTAGGATTACTAAGAATGTAATATTGTGGGTCACCGGTGTGTGTTATAGTCTATTTCATTTATGCTTTATTTTCAGAACAAGTTGAATTAAGTAATATAAATGTAGCTGTAATGTTATCGAGTTATGTCATCATATTGAATTACTTGTATTTTCACGCTAGCAATACACGTAGCGAAAGGGTATTTACTCCAACTTCACGAAGACCACCAAGAAACAACAACAAACTTCTGGATTGGAGGAGGTTGTGTAACGTTTTAGCTTGATATTGACCATTGTAATAAAACACCTTTCAAATAGTTTTTTCCCAAACAATTGTTATTGCCTGCTTGGTGACACTATGTTGCCATGGAGACGTTTACCTTAATATCCGATTGTTAATAGTAAATGTAACGGAGGAGGGCTGACCCAATGTCACCATGCCATAAAGCTCTAACGCATGAAGCATTGGGTGCGGGGTCCTTAAGGCCCCGTCACATATTGAGACTAAACTCAACTCAGCAGCTCAGTTGAGTTTGGTTTCTGATAGTCTTGATATGTGACAGTATGTGAGTTTTAGGTTTTCTTTAGACTGATCAGTCCAGTCGTTAATATTGAAATGGTGAAGATTTAAGACTGGATAGTTCTGAGTCTTTAGCAGCCTCAAGATCCTGACTCAATGAACTCAATAACTCATGTAATCCTCCTTATAACTGGATTGTCTTCAGTCTTAAGCAGTTTTAAGCTCAAGTACATATAAGTAACATAGTGTAGGACTCAACTGAACTGACATTATCCATTCAAATACAGGCAACTAGACACACCTCTTTGACCTGTATATCATTAAATATTGTATTGTTATTTATTATAATATTGTATGGACAAGGGCAAGAAAACTTAAGACTATATAATTTCTTTATGTGACCATTGGTCAATTTTTCATCCAGTACCAAATCCTTAAGATTGTGGAGTTGAGTCAGGTCCTTCTATGTAAACTGGTCCTTAAAGGTCTTGTCAACACCAATGGATACAGCATATCGTAAACCAGCACTGATTAGATGGCAAATAAGGTAATGGATCTCGGTTGGCTCAGTCCTTATCTAATGAACATTTCATTTGTCCTCTGCCAAAATAGTGGGGAGATCGGCAAAGTGCTTCTTTGTGGCAATCGATATGCACCTTTTACACCTATACAATCTGGGAGGTCAGACACAGAAAAGTGGTTCATCATCTATGCAAGTGATATATTACATAAGGGGATAAAATATATTATATTTTATCTCTTTATGTAACGTGTTATATAGGCATTGGTATAGGTCTGCTGACCAAGAAAGAACTGAAAAACTTAAAACTTAAACTGTGTTATGCCCTATAAAAAAAGCTGATGGCAATGTCATACTATTATTCTGTGAATGTCTAATCTATATCTGAGAATTTTCAAACATATTTTCCTCGTGACATTTTGTCCTGGTGGTATATCTAAGCATGCATAGTTTTATAATCAGATCCCTTTGATTCTTTATGAAATAAAGACACATGAACAAATTTGGCCCTTTCTTAAACAGCAGACCTATAGCTATGTCCATTACCTGATAGACATGAATAAAAAAGCAGGGTTCCTTAAAGGGGGAGTCTCTGATTGGTGCGAATGACCGACACCTCCGTGTTGGTGGTTGCATCAGGTGATTCATTCCGTGCTTTTTGGCCATCTGTCGTTGGGCATTGGAGGGGCTGAGACCAGAGAGGCTCTACCCACAGGTCAAGGCACTGCGGTCAAGAGCCAACCGCTGAGCATTAATTTGATCACTATTCTTGACTTATGTGCTGAAAATTTATTGCCTGGAGTTGACAAGATGGATTTGCATGCTGCTTGATTACTAAGGGATTGAATGACATCTATTCGATGATTTCAAGCCGACTATAACACAACTGGGAATATAGATATTTACCGAGCCATCTGGTATTGAACTCTCTGATAGTTGGGCAACTCAGAAGCAACTGATAAGGCAGCTCTAAATGGTAATCACAATCACGTTTATTGGTATAGCAATCGGACAACTGGCAGCCCCAAGGTTAGCGTACCAGGAATAACAAGGTTTTGGCTGGATTAGAAACATTTGATGTAATATAACCACGATTATCGAAGATCTCCTATAATGGAATCGGCCAACTGGAAGTGATAGACCCAAATCGGACATAAAACAGGACTGGTAAGGCTGTGGTTGCATTAGAAACATTCGGGGGTAGATACGGAAAGAATAGGACTGGATTAACAATATTCAAGGCTGGATTAGAAACGTTTAAAGCTGGATAAGAAACGTTTAACGTTGGACTATAAACATTAATTTTAATGCTTGATTAGGAACATTTAAAGCCGAATATTAGAAACGTTTAAGTTTGGATTAGAAACAAGCAGGGCTGGATTAGTAATATTTAGGGCTTGATTATAGACATTTAATGCTAGATTTGAAAAGCACTAAAGGGCTGGATAAAACAGGAATAGGTCCCGATTAGAAACAATATAGGCCCTATATTGAATAAGAAACATTCAGGCTTTAGAGACATTTGAAATAACCCGGATTACACCTCCCACACCACATCGATCATCATGAGCGGCCACATCATCACCCTGAAGTTCGGTAACGTGGATTATGTGAACTTCACCTGGGGGACGAGTGAACTCCAGAGGACCATCCTGTCCTCCCTGGACGTGACCATCGTCTCGGTGGGCCTGCTGGCCAACCTGCTCACCCTGTGTGTGGTGCTGCGGCCCCGGTACAGACAGACGGCCTTCGGGGTACACCTGGCCTGGCTCAGCCTGGCCGACTGCGGGGTGCTCGTCACTCACGCCATCGTCTCCTTCGCCCAGCACACCCAGCTCTCCTGCAAGGTCAGTTTTATTTTGTTTAAAATAAAGGGAAAAACCAAAACAAACAAAACAACAGAAAAACAACAAAAAAGAACCAATTCTTAATGCAAGGATTTTTTTTGATTAAGAAAAGTAAAACTTTATTTAAAAATTACCTTTAATTAATTTTTCTGTTTAAAACTTTTATCTCAAAATGGCATCTTCTGCAATGTAATTTTTCTAATTTAAAAAATAAATTGTATTTCAAAAATTGTAAACTGATGATAGTGTATATGTAAATGCATATATGGATCCGGTATTCCTCCAAAGCCAGTTTTGGCTTACATCAAAGTGTACAATAACATTGGTGAATCGATGAATTATTTTAGATAAAAATATCAAATATAATATTAAGTTATGAAGCATGACATCAACAGTGATGTAGTGAAATAGATGTCATTATATTTGAATAGGCCTATATGAAAATAATAGATTTAGTAATACGTTAAAGTTTGAACAATTTGCAAATTTTCTAATTTGCAATTATTCTTATTTGCAACTATTCTAATTATCTTACAATTATTCTAATTGCAGGTGGTGAACTTCTTCAACCTGCTGTCGATGTTACTGAGTTCCTGGGGGCTGGTGACGGTGGCCGGGGAGCGGGTGCTGGCCGTGTACTACCCCCACAGGGTCAGGGGCTGGTGCACCGCCAAGAACGCCATGTGGTTCCAGACCGGGCTGCTGGGCGTCCTCTCACTCATCTGCCTCGGCGTCCCTGTCACCTCTAGAATCTCCTTATTGGGGAACACCATTAAGTGCCTCATGGAGACGGACCACCCGCCCTTCGTGCCCAGCCTGGTCTATAAGGTGCTCCTCTACAGCATGATTCCCTTCGTGTTTCTGTTCGTCCTCAACTCGATCCTTGTGTGTGGACTTCGCCGCAGCGCCAAGTTTCGCCACACGTCCTCCTCTAGAGGGCAGCAGATGCACGTCACCCGCACCTCGGTGATGTTAATGGTGACCAGCGTGGTCTTCGTGATGACCACTCTGCCCGTCTCCATCCTCGCCACCATCTTCATCGGCAGGTGCCACATGCAGAGAGATAAATGTGAGGATTTCATCAACTCTGATCTATCTGTCGCCGCCGATTACATGTTCCGTTTGCAGGACATAAACCATGCTGTAAATTTCCTGGTGTACTTTCTGTCCGGGTCTGAGTTTCGGGCCGAGGTGCTCAAGATGTGCAATTGTTGGAGGAATGGAGAGGAAACCACCAAAGGGACCGTGGCCACTTCAGGGGACATGGTGGTCATCGACAGCGGTGTGTAATAGGGGAGGGACAAGATGGTGGAAGCTTGGTTATTTCCTGGTGGGTTGTCTGCAAAAAAAGAGATCTTCTATTGAATAAGGGAAGTTCCATCAAGTGCATACACACAATTAGAAAGATGGACTCTCTCATTCTCCCCTGCGGCTAAAATATGCATTGAATTGTATATTAATTTACGCAATGTCAAGTTTTGCCATGCATCAAGTGCCTCAAGGGGGTAGCAGATGCACGTAACAAGAATGTCACAATAACATAACAATACAATGTTGCAATGTTAGGTTCTAAAGACATTCTTGAGTGCCATAAAAATAACATAACCAGAACCAATTACAAAGCAAAACTCAACAGAACGTTGCTGCAACGTTATGTCATTGCATTATTCCATGGGAGGCATTGAAAAGAGGTGTTGAACGATTATCTTGGCTACAAAGAAAATGAATAACATTATACGTCCCAGTAATTCGTTACATAAGCCTTTTGAAACATCAGAATACTGATGTGAATTTGTGGCCATATTTTTGTAACTGATTAGACTAATCAGGGTAATCGTGATAAGGGTCTCATTTTATGAGATCCGAAAGGTTCGATGTCATTGGAAACTCACCCATAAGACGGATTGTTAAAATTAATGGAGGCATTCTTTGTCTTGACAGAATTACTAACGATGACATACCAATGAAATCCACCTTATTAGTCTAATTAGTTATGGAATTGTGGCCACTGGTCTGTAGGAGGCTTGCAACTTTATTCACATGAACGAAACTTTAAAACAAATATTTAAAAACAGAAAAAAAATAGTTCATCGATTAAATACATGACAAAGGCTTCATTTCATAATCTTCGACGTTATGTACTTAGGGCAACAGTGCTCTAAGTCAGTCAAAGTAACTATCATATCACAAACTTAGATAAACAAGAGCATGGTGTGGAATGGGTTTAAACTACTCAAAGAGGACACACATAAAATAAATGTACACACGTGCAGACACACACGTGCAGACATGCATGTGCAGACACACACGTGCAGATACACATGTGCAGACACACACGTGCAGACACACACATGCAGACACACACGCACAGACACGCACATGCAGACACGCATGTGCAGACACGCACATGCAGACACACACACACACACACACACACACACACACACACACACACACACACACACACACACCGCAATACATGCTATTTGGTAGTCTAATGTGTATTTGAAACATAAGCTTTTGTGGTGTTACTTTTTGTTAGGCATATTCACAATGTTTTAGTGTCGTCTGATATGAAGTTTCATGATAAAAGCTGAAAATGGTCAGTCAGATGTTGGGTATAGTTATCAGGAATACATCGTAAAGAGGTGTAACGGTGTCTAGACTGAGTTACATGTCTATATCAATTTATAACAAGCACTATAATTATTGAGATTATACATAGACTTAAACTTGCCTATATATATATATATATATATATATATATATATATATATATATATATATATATATACTCAATGATGCATGGAAGTTCCACGTATTGCATTTTTTTAAAATCTCATGATATTCTATGACATTCAAATCGTTTATTCCTTAAATATATATTCATTTAAGTTCATTACTTTGTTCATCACTCACCGCATCAGAAAAACTTCATGTATCTTGGAGAGATGTTTTCAATAAAATTAAAAAAAACCAACAAAACAACATAGGGTTTAGGAAAAAGTTTCTGGAACATATTTTTAACCTTAAGGTTAATGTGGAAATGAAATAAGTAAGTTATTCTCGGGTAGTCGATATGCAATGACGATAAATCGATTGATCTAGTATAGTGAAGACAGCATCTCTGTGAAGCTTATAGTAACCTATATTCAGTAACTGTACACTCTGATAATTTTGTCTTTTTAGGGGCGTCAAGCCCCATTCGCCGTGGTGAATGCGGGTCGTCGTAGGCCTATAGGTGTTTTTACACCTATGCGATATGATGCTTGCGACAATACAACAATATCTCAGCTTACGATGTGAGAATATCGCATGTTACAATGTTATCTAAACCCCCACCACCAACTAAAATCGCAGGCATATCGCAGCATATCACAGGCATTCAGGCTTTTACACACATGAGATGAAAACAAAGATATCACATGTATATATAGTAGATATAAGCACCCCTTCCCTGGCTGCGACATCACTGAGATGTCGCAGTGTATCTCATGCTGTCATTTACAACCAACCCCTGCGACATTATTAAACATGCTAAATAAATATCGCAGCTTGTGATAGGGGCTACGATAACGTGGCTGCGATGAAAAATAATTATCGCACCATCCCCATGTTGCAGCAGGCTGCGACATGCCATTTACACACATGCGATATTTCCTATATCGCAGTGGTCTGCGACTTGCTTGAGATATGGTCATATCGCAGGCATATCGCAGCTCAAGTCGCAATAGTGTAAAAGGGCCTTATGGATCTGCGAACGTTAGCAACGTTGGATTTTCTTAGCCCTCTGCGACTGGATGCCTTGCGAAATTATTCAACATGTTTAATATTTTCGCAGAGATCCTGTGCGATTCATGACGAAATTTCTTGCGAAAATGATCGTAAGGGGCACACTTTTCCAGTGTGAATGCTATACGATCAATTTCTTTTGCTTGCGACTATTTTGTCGTACCTAAGACTGTTTGCGAATCCTTGAGATAAAATTTTCGCTTGCTTCTGCGACACGAAAATAGGCCACGGCGAATGGGGCTCCAGGATAACGTTCAATAGATTATTGAGGGATAAATCTATTTGCATCACTGTAACTTTATGTAGAGATAATGGCTCAATCTCGGTCACACAAACGTCCATAACCAAGTCAGCATGTTCACTTTGTTATGGAATTTCCACGAATGTTATTGTTACATCTGAACTTTTGATGATATGAAGTCGGATATACTGTGTATTTGGGTTCTCTATTGGAATAAATGGCAACCTACATTGACATTCACCATAACTGGGTCAGGCTCATGTATCCACTATTTATTGTACTTTATATACGAGTTCATTTCTATATTTCACTCTTACGATCCAAGCTACTCTCATTTTATCTCATTGGACATGAAATGTTGTAGGTAATTCCAGAAGTCTCGTTATTGCAATTGAAAGGGTTTAACTGTAGTTAACACTAATAGACTCTATTGTACTGTATTTTGGCGTGAATGCTTTATTTGTCAAAATAGATATTGAAGTTTATGGTATAACATTGCTTGAGGACACCAAGGATGATTATTGTAAAGCTATCATTCTTGAGAAGGAATGGGGGAAGACAACTCTTACCCCTCCAAGGATAAGTAAAATGATTTAAAATAAAAATTCAAATCCTGATTATGCTCTGTACAAATGACATTCAGTCAATAGGTGAACAAATACAACATAATTAGAACAGTATAGTACCAGGAGGTTATTTATTTTTATCTTCTCATTAACCATAAAAGACCAGAGGCCATATCTTCGTAACTGGTTAGGCTAACCACATAAATTCTGATTAGGGTCTCATATCTTGAAATTCTTTATTTCACGAAAAATATTCATGTCATTGTAAAAACATGGCCCTAAGGGGAACTATCAAATGTAGATACTTTTTGTCCCAAACAAAATTATTAATCATAAAAAACTCCTAATGCTCCACCTGATTGCCCTGATTATTTATGGAAATATGGCGCCAGTTATCTATATTGAGTAAGGTTCGATCACGACGTAATATATTCGCTCCCCATGAGTAGAATTAAAAACTAAAGTAATGTAACATGAATACCCATTGATGTATGTGCTATTGTTTGTGTAAAGTAGCATACGCAGTCTAAACTATTGAAAATATGTGTGGTGTATTAGTGTGCTAATTGATAGTAATGTAATGATTTTACACAATTAAAATCCTATGGTTAGTTGAGATCGCTTCATGTAATAATTTGTGTGATAACTCTAATGTCAATGTTACAGCACGGCCAAATGCAATGACATTCTAAAGTTATTCTTCATTGTAATAATTATATCTCACGTTGAAAGATTAGTCGATTTGGCCATGGTTGGTATTTAATTAGTAATTTATAATCCCTGTCCAGTTTATGGTATTATACGGTTAGGTTAGATCTGTATGGCAAAAGATGTTCATATTCAATTTGTGTTTATATGTACTCTAAAATGTCACAATAAAGGAAGGAGAGTGCCTATTTGCTTACAGATATTCAAGTTTACCAACTCATACGCTTGAGAAACATATTTCCTCTCAAATAATGACATGTGATGGGGTCTTACAGGTCGTAGACGACCAGGTTCCCATAATGCACATGTCAGCTGCTGTGACTTCAGTATAATTATAAGGTATCAATGTAACAGAATGATATATTTAATTTCTACTCTTTTAGAAACAAATTGAAATTTTAGGAAATCTAAATGTGTTGATTGAAATCGAATGGACAATGTAAACTGGTGTGCACCAATGGCCATTTTCATGACATATAATCAGGGATACAGTGGGAAGGGGCACAGACCCAAACACATTAAAAAGAGGGGAAATACCACGGGCATGCGTACCTTTTAGTACATAGCCTATATGCTGACCCCCTCGCATTTCGATAATCCCGTATATGCCCCTGATAATTGATTTAGTATATCATGAATATTATTTAGATACATGGTACGCATTTCAGCCAATAATTTATAAAACAACTATTGGTTTAATCATAGACATATATATGCCTTATGTATGTCTATGGTTTAATGGACCTGGCTGGGTTGGTTTGGTACGTCTGCGGGCAGAGTTATTACCGCGGAGGCCAGGTTTAAAATTAGCTCTCTCCGGGAAATAGGTCTCCCAACTGGAGCATTCTGCAACGAGGACGGTCCCCGCCCAGAGAAAATAGTCAGTGAGAGTGGCAGTCTGGGTTGGAGGGAATCATGTAGCAGAGTGTTACATACTAGGCCTACATCCTCAAATATGAAACCCGTGAGTTGGGAACACTACCGAGGCCTGGATGGGAGTGAGCTGATGTAGCTACACGGGATCTGCGACGGACACATCGGGGAACACACACACACAGGGATGCTGTACATTTGATTTACTGGACAGGTAAGTATTGGTTACATTGCAATCATTATGAGGCAGACACAGATTTAGGGGAGAGGGGGGGGAGCGCCCCCCCGTGCCTCCCTCCGCCACTGGGATCTGCCCCTGCGAGGCATCAGGACTTGAGAGGGCGTTTGCTACATCGACGTTATTGGTCCATCGGTACATGGCTTTTCATAGAGTTAGAAACAGCGGGTACTGGTGACATTCTTGCCGGTCCAATGCAATTTGTGCAACCATTTGGTCGGTCAAAATCTTTGAAATTGCAAATTGTAATTTCATGTCTGCAACTGTGATTGTTTATCCCGGTTATATATATATAGTTAAAGGATGGAACTACTATGCCTGTGGGTTAATAGATGGAATAGCTAAAGAAAATCCCTGTCGGTCCTTGATACATCTCCCAATCCTGCATTGGGTGTTTGGAGCCTAATTGTGACCGCAAAAGTTTAATAGTGCAAAGAATTAACTCATTCCAGTTTACATCAAAATTATCAATATACGTTTTAATGTAAAATTCAACCCTAGATCTTTTCGAGGATTTTCTTTCCAAAATTGCATCCGCCTTTTAAAAATGCTGGACTCAGGAGTGATCGAGGCCACTGGATGTTGTTTTACACATGTGTCAATTCTCTTGATAACGTTGGGTTACATCTAAACATTATGTCTACTGGGCTGCATACCTCAGACATGACGCAAATCTAGGCTGTACACGCCCGGGTTATCCACTCACAGCACAGAAAACCAGATGGGAGCCTACAGGGACCCCTCTCTGATACTGTGACAGACTGTAAGATTTAATAAACGGGCCTTCCATTAAGCATGGCACGCGTTTTAACATCAGAACCCCCATTCCCTATTGGACTGATAGGCTATATTCAACTATGCGGTGTTTTGCTCGCGGTTGGCATTTCACTGGATTGTACTGAATTTCCAAACTTGAAACATTCAACAAATATTTATCGTTTTTATTCTTTATGACCTGGTTAATCATGCAATGTTAACCAGGTTTATATTAATATCAGCATAATATCGGTTCAGCCTGAAGAGGACGAAAAATGTTTCAGATTATATTTAACTTGTAAAAAGGTAACTTTTTTTATTGCAGTACTCAGAGATAATTAAACTTAAGATACTTCAAAATCATATCCAATTTCATCCCGTCTGTTGGATGCAGTTTGCTTCAGACGTCTTCAGTTAGAGTTAACACTTGGCCTAGTATAACCGTGACCTTACCACTGGGCCATAAACGTGATTTACTCCTCCACCTAGACGACGCCTCAGCCTAAAAAAACACACCTAATGGCTCATCCTGTGGAGTGTCGGCCCAGGCCTACAGATAAGACTCAGCCTCCAGTCTTACCTCAGGAGTAGGTCAGATATCCATTCAAGACACGTGGCGACAAAAAAGAAAGAAAAAACCCCCACCCCCCCCCCCCCCCCCAAAAAAAAAAAAACACCAAATAACAAGAAAGAAGAAAATCCATGAATATTCGCAGAGGTACAACCACAAAAATCAATCTAAAAAGATCTCCAGGAAATTTCCACAAAACTATTTGTGGAGTTAAATTGTTGCGATTACCATACAACATCAAATCTAATCCCATTCACTCTATGTGAAATCAAGTGAAAGTAAAATCATTTTACATAAAAAGGAATAATCACCCAAAGAAACAACAAAGTTTTTTTTAACGAATATCAAATTCCACCAGTTTTGGTACTTCTAGTAGCTTGCATTTCACATATACCAACACGTTGGTATCCCCACCGCAAGCATTCCAAAGAAAGCCTATATAAAATCACTTGGGGTGGTATTTGTGTTAACCCAACGCAGGTAACAACGCAAATAAATTCCTATATTCCATATTGCAGTGCCCAGTTTTGATTGTGGTGGTGTTGAACACTACTAGTAAAATTCCAGTGGCTGGTTTAGAGGGGTTGGGGTCGGGGGCGTCCCCCTCCCTTTTTCTTTGGCAAAATTTAAACCTTTTTAATGTAAAATTCGGCCAAAATGTAATTAAGGATTTTGTCCAATGGAACCACCACTGAATGCCAACCGCCAGCAAAACACCGCACATTGGAACATGCTATCTGGGCACCCTCTAAAGTAAATGGCAAAAGTGTTGTAATTAATTGCTAATATGTGAATAAATAAATGATTCATCAATAATCAATTAATTAATCAATGAATAATCAATGAATACAAATAATTATCCAATAATGAAATAACAAAGAAATGAATAGCAAATAAATGAATAAAATCCAATCAATAAAATAAAAAGAGACTAAAGATTAATAACAAAAAGAAAGTTAATGTCAACAGTTTTGTCATTAGTGTCTTTACCACATGAGGACCTTTTTGTCACCTAATGCCATGAGGGTGGCATTAAAGGGAGCCAAAAAAATAAATTCAATGAAATTTTCCAAACTCAAATAATCATGGAAAAACCATGAAATATGGTGAAAAATCATTAAAAACATGTTTAAATTGCTCAAATCAATTAATGTTGATCTGCAAAAATAGGGTTTGTTTACAAACAAATGCAAATATTACCATCTCTTGTGGCATTCTACATTCTACATCAGTTTGATCTAACATATTTCTATACTTATCTGAGTTTTGATTTTTTTTGTCAATTATATTGGTTTTGGCTCCCTCTAAGTGACAAAAAGGCACTAAGTGACACAATTTTGTCACTTAGTGCCTTTTGTCACTTAGTGCCTTTTGTCACTTAGTGCCTTTTGTCACTAAGAGCCCTAACAAAAGCCCTCCTGGTACATATTTTTCAGACCCCCCATACATAATGGCGACAGAGACCCCCCACCCCTGGGACGAGGCCGACCCCGACCAGCAGGTGCTGGTGGGACAGACTGGGCTGGCCGACCGGCTGAGGAGGGCCCGGGTGGTCCTCAGGGACTCCCTCTGTCTGACGGACGTCTGGGCCCACCTCCGACAACTGAACGCCGTCAGCATGGTGCTGGAGCAGGACCTCAAGGTGAGGACAACGCTGTAACTACCCACCCAAGGATATGACATTCTTATAATGTTGACAGAAACGTTCTGGATTGCTTGTTGTTATGTCACAGTTAGGTTGCAGTGATCTTCTTTCGATGACTCCCAATTCTCCCTACCACGGATAGCTGAGTTAAGCCCATACCCACTATAAATCCTCATAATTCTTACAATTCTTGAACAATTTTAATCATCTTGGGATCATTCTAAAGCTAGGAATCTATACATTATGAATCTGGATGAAATATGTTCCAACTGAACATTCCAAATAATTGGGAATGTTTGGAATGTCCTCCAAAATTTGCCGAAATTTGATATTTTTCCTGACTTCCATTAACTTAATTCTAAATAGAATTTTCAATTTACGTTTTATCTCAATCCTTTCAATAGGGAGTTTAGAGAATTAAATTTGGAATCTAATGATGTGTCATTCACCTATATGCAAGCATTATTCAGCAAATGAACACAGTGGGAAGACTGAGGTGAAATTATGAAATATCACCATTTTCCACAGATTTTTCCAATAAGCCATCTGGACGTTGAGAAGCAATATGAATTTGATTAGAGAATGTTTGCTTATTGTTGAATATATTTGTTTTATCCTTTTATACAATTAACTATTATTACTAATTAATAGGTTTTCTGATGGGAAAGTATAAAAGATATTGCAATCCTAACAGTTTGTGAGGGTAACATGTACTTTTACATCATGATAATGTCCAACTGTGTGCTTTTATAGGCGATTTTACCAGCAACTGGCGACGGGCAACTGCCAGAATAGCTGGTAAAATTGTTACCAATTCAGATCATCTGTTAGTATGTAATATTGAAATGTTACATACTAACAGGTGACCTGAATTGGTGACGATATTACCACTATTCTGGCAGTTGCCCGTTGCCAGTCGCCATTCAAATCGCCTAGTGGGTATGCGGCTTTATACTATTTTAAGGACCTGCAGGCTAATTTGGGCTGATTCTGTCAACAAAAACCATATCCATTCCTATGCTAAAGCCTTGTAGTTTGTCGACACATTACCCATGATGCATCTTAATCAAGGCTAACCTGCAGGTAAAAATCAAGAAATTGGCTTTCCGTGGTAGGGTGAATTGTGTTGCTGCTACCAACCACTGCAACGTTACATTGTGATGTTCTGATAACATTATTGTAATGTTATATATGAAGCTGATACTTAATAAGAATGACACAATAACATTCTGTTTAGGTGTGGTTGAGACCTCACTGAATGAGGATATAACAATAACATTCTGTTAGGGTGTCACCTAACCTAATAATATGGTTACAGTTACATTCTGTTCAGGTTAGGTTAAGACCTGACTTAATCAGAACATCACAATAACATTCTGTTTAGATAAGGTTGGGACCTCCCCTGGTCATGAGGTCACAACAACGTTCTGTTTAAGTGAGGTCTAGACCTCACCTAATCAGAATGTCATGATGACTTTCCATTTTAATTTGATCTTGATTTAGCCTGACTAGAACGTTATGATAACATTCTGTTTTGGTTAGGTCTCAACCTCTCAGAAACATAATGTAACAGTTACTTAGCATTTTAGTAAGTAACAGACAAACCAAAAAAATATGGTTGCATTACGTGATTGGTAGGTCACACTTTGGCTGGGTACCACACTACATAGATCCAATCAGCCCAACTCTGGAGCTCAGACTGAACCACTGTGTTTCTCTGCATGTCAGTACATCATTTAGTTCCCTTGAGTAAAACTAGGGGACGCTAGTCCCCATACCAGTCACCTATCTGGGAAACAAAATGTTACTTCCTGACTTTAGAGATCTAGGAGTTGGCCAAAAACTGTCATGTTCGAGCATCGCGTTTACCTTTTGTCAGTAACCCCCTTTTCAAGAAATCGTGGTATCCCCCCCTCTGAAATCTGCTGCTAGTAACGATTGTTCAGATAATCAGTCTAATATCAGAGTTTTCACAATTTTTTAGTTCAGATAAAGCAAGCGTATTGTCTGTGAGGTGGTCATAATTTTGATACATTGTAACACTAGATCAAATTTGTGACGGGACCAATAATGTCGCTGGATTAAGTTCTAACGCCACAAAACATGTCACCAACATAAACTGTTGCTAAGCGTTGGAGTAGAGCCCTTAACCTTTGTAGCTCATGGAAGATACTGTGTCTTTAAATGGAACCTTGCACATAATTAAAATATAACAAATATTTCACTTTTAAGCAAAGATTCCACATGCCGATTTTGTTGGTGATTTAAAACAATTGGCAATGGGAATAAAGGTCAGATATAGACTATACATAATTAGAAGGGACTTACAGTTCTTTTTCAAATAATATTCTAGGACATAAGGTTTGATGCCATATTATCAGAGAAAATCAACTAAATGAAAAATTGGCAGCATATAAATCTGTATATGGAATTCATACACAGGGTTTAGTTATTCGTTCAGTTATCAATGAGAGAAAGGCAAGCCATGATGATTTTATAGTTCACAAGTCATGTTTGAAAAACCTGCAAGACTACTGATTTTGAAAAGTGACATATTCATATTCATTTTAATGATAATCATCTAGAACGTTTATGCCACCAACCTTTATGTTCTACGTTAGGTTCTACTTCTGGAATTCCCGAGTTATAACAATGTTATGTTATAAAACATCTGGAAAGGCTGTATCAAAATGACAAACTCAATCACACTTATTTCCTAATTTATATATTTTCAGCACAATGCTCCAAAATACCAAGCTGTGGAGAACCTGTTGGACTATATAGAAAAGGGCCCAACGTGGCGCTTCCACTGCCTGATGCGGGCTTGTGCCCTTACAGGTCAGGACATCCTGGTCACAAAGATGGGCCTGGACCCCAATGCCTACAGGCTGGAGGGAGATGTACTGCCACGCCCGAGGCCAGACGTAAACACATATGGGATAGAGGGGGAGGTAAAGCAACCCCCAAGGCAGGATACCAGCACTTACAGGACAGAGCGTGAGGCAATCCAACAAAGGCCAGATCCAAACACTTATAGGATGGAGGGGGAGGTACTGCCATGCCTGAGGCTGGGCACAAACACGTATAGGTTAGAAGGGGAGGTAATGCCAAGCCCAAGGCCACACACAAGCACCTATAGGCTAGAGAGAGGGGTACTGCAACACCCAAGGATGGGTCAAGATGTAACCCAGAGTCGTAAAAGACTGTGGTCCGAGGAGGATGGTAGTTACAAAGAGCATGCAGAGGATTTGGATAATATCAAATCGTTCATTGAAGATGATCTTCTTAAAGGTAGGCATCCAGGGGGTGGTTTATCAGGTGTATATATATACCCTGGGTGTTACAGGTTCAGCATAAAGTAACAATTAAGTCGGGCCTACTTGAGCGACATATGCCGCGTCCCCACTTGGGCGACCAACGACGGCAACTAACGTTAGTTGCCAGACGATTAAGGAAAAGGTATGTCGTCAGCGACTAACTTAGTCGCCGGTGGAAAAAAAAGTTAATCGCCACTTTGGGTTGCTCTTGTAGTTAATCGCCGGATGACGAGGGGGAACTTTAGTACGTTGCCCGACGATTAACTAATCGTCCGTGGCTATGGAACAATATTAAACATGTCAAATATTTTGCTCTAAACCCACGGCGACTAGTGGTTTAGTTGCCAAACATCACGGTGCCTGTGTCTAGTTGGTCGCCGGGCAATTAACAAGGTTAGTCATCGCCGATTTTGGAAATCTAATCGCCGAAGTGGGGACCAGGCATAAGGACGGTGATTAGTGGATATAAGTAGCGTTCACTGGCAACTAAGGTTGAAATGCTAGTTGCCAGGTGACTAACTAGTCACTAAGCAACTTAAGATTTAATCTCCAAGTTGTGATGCTTTTGCCATAAATCCACTGGCGACTAGAGGACATATAAGTACCCCTAGCTCAGCGACTAACTACACTAATCGCTGGTAACTTGGGAGGATTGTTAGACATGTCAAATATTTTGCCACAAAAGTACAGTGACTAGTTGTTTAGTCGCCACACATCACACTGCCACTCTTTAGTATGTTGCCGGACTAACCACATGAGTAGCCGCCAATTTTTGTAATCTAGTTGCCCAAATGGGGACCAGGCTTTACTCACTCATCCAAAATTAATGATATTGTATGGAAAAAAGTAACTACTCTGCTTTGTTGATTTTTTCTGCCATGTTCCCCTGTTTTGAAGCACACGCACTTTGATGTTTTTATTTTATAATTACAGCAATCCGCCACCACTGTAAACATTGCCAACGACATCTGATGAAAAGAAACCTGTTTGATTTCAACGACCACCCAGCAGCTGAAACAATAGAGACATCACAAAGTTTTGTAAATGTTGATGTCGAAATGATGGGAGATTGTGGGTATGTATAAAAGCTTTTCTTTAAAAAGTATTAGCGAAGTTATGTATTCAAAGGCTTATCTTCCCTGAGCATTCGGCAAAGTAACTATTCTGTCTTGATCATTTCTTTGGAAAATATTGATAATCATTTCCATTACTCTTTCTTTTTATTTACAAAAACATTCCATTTGACAGGGACATGTACATTGAAAGCAAACCCAATCTACCTGATAGATAATACTTAACCATGGCAGAACATGATACCCCCTCTCGATATTTCATTTATTCTATTTGCAGATACACAGCCATCATTTCGGCCACGGACACACTAAAACCAATAAGAATGGCAGAATCTCCAAGGGTAAACCCAGTATCAAACATGTAAGTGATTATTAACAACCTTTGGTACTTTTATTTATCATTCACGTAGTACAAGACAGATCTTCCATCAGATCTCTTATTTGAAAGCTGAAATCATATATTTCTTGCAACCCATCAGAGGGTCTAATACAGCAATACCAAAATATATCAAGGAATTTCGATAAGAGGTTTAAACCTTTCATTGCATTATTTATACAATCTACAGTATAATATGAAGACTCTATCTTGCATTTTCATCCTAGTGATCAAATAAGTTAATTAAATCATAGAAGTACAAATCCTTTCTAAAAGAAAACTTTTGTCCCTTTGCACATATTGGTAAATATTGAAATAACTTGTTATATAAAGAAAATTGAGATGTTGAAATATATATATTCTAACGCCGAAGGCAGTATTACACTACTTACTTTATGATTGTGTTGGGAATTTTCATTTGTGTTTTTTGCGAAGGTGAATCACGATGCTGGACACAAAGTGTAATATAGGGACAAAATGTTGTCATAAGGATCCATGTTTGGGGTGTAGTTTTGCCTTGTTGTTCACATCAGGCACTAGTTTTGCATTGGCATTTGCAATGATTTACAAACATGTTAGTGAAAGTACTAAATGTACCACTGCAAATTTAAAAAAAAAGCAAAGTATAATATAGTATTAAGGAGTTGTTTTGAAAATGTGAGGAATTTGTTGCTTTCAATTTGTGTTTTTCATGCCTTTTTCCAACTCATGGTGTTATAGGCCGTAAGCATTTTATGGGGCAACTAAGAGCTAATCTAGGAGAAGAATTATCAGCATAGGAAATGTATGCTTTATTTGTTGAAATTCCATACTGAATACCTAAATCTGAATATTTCTTTCAGAAATTTTCAAGGAAATGTTAAAAGGCAGAAATCGATTCAGGAGGAGGAGGACCCTCCCCAAACAGTCAGATTGTACGGTCCGCCCGGATCAGGGAAGACGACATACCTGAGAAACCTGGTCTATAACTGGAGCACTGATTTCCTGATTTCTACCAAAGACTCTCTTCATGTGCCTGGAGACCTCTGTACAACTATGGTATATGTGCCTGCCACTTCTGTGAAGACAACTGTGGAGAAAGCTATCCGAGACCAGCTGAGGTGCAAAAAGAGCGATGTTGACCTCCTTATGGCCCATGTAGAGAAAGGTGAGGGGGTCGCTGTGCTGATCGATGCGGTCGATGAGATTCGCAGTAAAGCGATAATGGAAAATGTGGAAAAGTATGTACATGAGAGAAAAAATCAAGGAGGTCCACAGGTTTTGGTCTCTGCAAGAACAGACCTGTGCAACATAAATTCCCTTGATTTTGACCGACTGCTCTACCTAGGAGGCTTCACGAGTAAGCAAGGCTTGGAATATGTCACAAGCTACTTTGAAAACCTCCCAGACTTACAGATCAGGCAGCAAAGTATCTTGGACTACCTGACTAAACACATAGAGGAGCTGGAATGGTTGGTTCATAACCCACTCAGGCTGCATGTATTCTGTGCATTGGCAGCCAAAGGTTACCTACATCTCCAAGAAGATGACCTCATTAGTTCACTGAAACTATTTGACAAACTGGAACTGTTTCTCATCACAAGGGAATGTGGGAGGGATGGAGGGCCTGAGGTCACAGAAGAGGAGTCACAAGCCTTCTACAAAATGTGCCTATTTGCAATGCTGAATAGCTGGAGGGAATTTCCTGAATCCCTCCTAGCTGAATTTCACATCAGCAACAAATATCTGGTGTTCCTGGAGAGGAATGATACAATCAATGAAAATGCACAGCCTTCAACATCATACTCATTCCGCCATGAATTTCTGTATGAATACTTCGCAAGCCGTTGCATTCAAAAGCTGTCCCTTCCACTATTGAAAAAATTACTGATCGCCATTTGTCGGCAAAGGTCATTCAGAAATGTTCAAAAGATCATGATGCAAATGATCTTGAAGCAGGACCATATCCCAGGAGAACTTGTTAAGAATATGGTGCAGAGCATCCTTGTGTTCCAAAGTCAGACTGCAAGGCCATCTGTAATTCCTGATCATCTTCTTAAAATGGGCAATAATACTGAATTGCCAGCTTCTCTTGGAGAACTTCTGCAGTCAAAAGGAGACCAAAATCAGGCAGAAGATGTTGATGCCATCTGGGAAGCAATAGACAAAGTCTTTTCGGTCCATGATGATAAGCTGAGGGAGTCAGGATGGTTTCATGGTCTGGAGGATGACGGTACAATCGGACATGTCGTAGACTGCCTCAAAACATGTACCCCGAAACAGCAGGAAGACATCACTCCACAAACACTCCTACGGCTGCTTCCATGTGTATATGTGAGATTCGAGTGAGTATAACACTGAAATACTATCGTGGGGTGATGAGGCTTATACCTTCCTTGTCAAGACCACAATAAATCAAAGCTTTTCAAGATAGGTGCCAAATGGGAATGTATCACATGATTTCAGTTCCACTGAGATCCTATCTGTCCTTTCATTGGTCAGTTTTGTTTACTGAGAGTAAGGCCCTTTCTCATTGGAGGAGGGCTAGGTGGAGGATCCTATGAAGTTAGTTTTTTATTATCTGTATTTCTAACTTTAAATAGGTACTTAGATCTAGAGTATTTACATTTAAATTAATAAAATTCATAGGATTTTGTGATAGGGTTTTTCCGTTGTGGTTTCGCCGGTTAAGGCTCATCAGTTGAACTTGGAAAATACACAGGGTCTGATCACTCTGTGTTAGTCTGCCTGTACTGTGCACTGCTGCCCCCTGTAGTGACATCATGGCACTATCTAGTTAAATATTTGGAAAATGGTTAAATTTAACCATTTTCCAAATAGATAAGTCAATGCAATACAGTCTTTAGGTTATTGAGTGCAAAGTTGTGAGATTCAGCAACATAATTGAATCACCCAACGCAAACACAACTGCTGTTATGATTAATGCTAAAGTTATGTTATTAGAGGCATGCTTATTCTAATAAGTAATCAGTAAACAGATATTTTCTCCTTCCACGGATAGTCTATGTAAGTTTGGAGATACAGTAACATATCAAGATGCATTTCGGTTTCTAAAATTCCCAAATATATTATGTTATCCTGACTCTGATTAAAAACTGTTAATTAAAGGAAACTGTCCATTGCGCCCATTGTTGAGTTGGGTGAGGAGTAGTTTTTATTATATTTGACATAATATATCATAATATAAAAGAACATGACAAGCACTTAATGTTTTTATTCAGCGACCCGGTGACCATCTACCCTGTGGGCGTCACCAGGTGGGCCAAGGTGAGCCGGGGTCGTCATGGCGACGTCTACGTCTGGGCTTGGAGTGCTGAGGATGTCCTGGACGTCCTGCAGAGGTCAAACCAGACTGACCAGAAGATGACCTGGCTGCGGCTGTACATCAAGCACAGCAGGGGGCTGTGGGGGGAGCCTGGTAACAGCGCCTGGTCGGAGAACACCTGGAGGGAGCTACTGCAGCACATCACTGCTACATCAGGGGACACTCTGATAGGGGTCCTGGTGGAGGTCCTGCCCTCTGACCCCCTGGGGGGTCTGCTGGCCTGTGTGGGGGACCCTGGGATACACCTCTCCCAGAGTGGGGGGTATGTGGGTGTGGATGGGGGCTCAGTGAGTCTGGGGGAGCTGGAGAGGTGTCTGGGGAGGGTGGGGAGGAGCAGGGTGGGGCTGGAGCTGACCTTTACGCGGGTTGTTGTACCTGAGGGGGTGCAGGAGGTGTCCCTCAGACCCAGGAGGGAGGGTGTGTGTGGGGTGCTGGACTGTAGGGGGAAGAGGGTACTCCAGGAGCCACGCTGGGAGACGGGGAGGGGACAGAGGGATGTGTGACACGTCTAATTACAACAAAACCTCAATGCCCTTTGCATAATAGACATTAGAAACAAAAGCATGAGCTAACACTTGTGCTTAGGGGTGAAAGAGAGATCAAAATATAATATAAAGTTCCTTGCAAAATATCTAGCATCATTAGGTATTGGTCACACCATAGAACTGTAGGAGAGCTCTCCTGTATTTAATATTACAGGATATATGACTGTGTTGATTAATATTATATTAAACCATTGTTTGTACTTGTATATAGCTTTACGCAAAATTCAATGCTGCCTTTTTCCTCTCCAGACTGTTTTTCAACAGGTTGAATCTCATCAATTATCATTGTTGGACACATTTCAACTTTATATGTCATCATGTTTCTTGCATGCCATTGGTTGATACTTATTTGACTGTCATTTTTATAGATCAAGGTTGCTTGCCAAATTGCATAAATGAAGCATTGAATAGCAATGAATTACGTTTAATACACCAATTTGTCTCAATGATTGATTGTCATAATAGACATGCTGAGTCTCTGTCTATACCAGTACTGTCCTTGCCAAACTCGGGAAGTATCAGTTAGACCTAATCCACAACTTTTTATATAATGACGAGTTGGAGCAGTGTTGCTTCAAATGACATATTCATCAAAGGAGCAGGCTCAATATAACTGTACGTAAACTAACCCCCGTGGCATAATGGTACATATTACAGCAAAGGATGGTTTTGTCAAATCATGCATCATTGTGCAAAAATTGAGCATCAAGTTTCACCTGCTTTTAATGATTTTTCTGGGCTGACAATTTAAGGACATTTTTGGAAATTTTTTACAGAAAAAAATCTTTTGTTAGGGGGGGATGTGCACCCCCCTGCCATACCCCCCCACCAATATACGGGCCTATGCCATTACTGTGTTACAGTGACATTGCTGTCTTTTTAATGAATTGCTGATTATTTTTCATATCTATAGCCATTACATTGAAGAAGACACTATTATGATGTATTCCTTCCATCATATTTACATTTGGCTAGAATTAAGCAGTTGGCCTATTCACCACGGGCCAATCTAACTAGCAGTGAATATAGTTGAATATATTGAAGTCATATGAATATAGCTGAATATATTGCAGCCCATTATAGTGTCTTCATAATTTAGTATCTAAGGGTGTTACCAATGGAATCCTCTGATCCTTTTAATTGAATGTGCTCAAACAGATCTGTCAATATCCAATGGTTCTGCTGCCACACCTAATATTTATAAATAAACATATTAAACTGAACCTTATAACAGCCGTAAAAGAAATATTGAAGTGTTAATGTTATACACTGGTAACACATGATTACCATACAATATTGAAGGTTACATGTATATGCACACCTAAAGGTAAACTTATCTCATTTTTTTGGCAGCAGAAGGTGTTCTTTTGTGAAATTTGACGACTGTAATAATAGTTTCCATTCTATCAATGTAAGAAATTCATTGTTATTTGTAATCATTGAAGAAAAAAGAATTCTGTATCGATAATAAATATGCATTATGTTAGGTTAACATTCGTTCCACTGAAGTAGAATCATTTTCCAACAACCTCCTTATTATTTTGATGATAAGTAGCAGTTCTCATACTGATGTTTGACATGCTGCATCTTTGTATAATATCGGTGAAGTAAACATGCAATTTGTATAAAAATAATACCAAAGGTGTACCTTTTTATGAAAAGGCACTGAAGCAGATATGTAATTCCTCTCCACTTACTCTCATTTATAGTCACCATTCAAACTCTGAACAGCAATGGAAATAATAACTTAATGTAGCCAATTCAGGTATATGTATGCTTTATTTTTATTATTTTGCCACCTGTTCTAGGTAGTCTTAACCAGGGTTTTTCGATAGTTACTTGAGTTCGCAAAAATATTTATTAATCATAGTCATTCTTTTTTTTTTATATTAATGACATAATTTGAAATGCTCCTTCAAGTATTGATAAAACACTCTAGTTGGCCTTATTCCAGACAGGAATAAAACTGTCTCTTGAGTGTGGGGCTAGATACTGTCATGATATTTCCTAGATATATATGGGCCCATTTTTCCTTTATATTTTAGACATCATAAAATTTAGTTTTTGGTTGGAATATTTTATGTTACTGTCTGATTACTGTTTCTTTCAATACATGATGCTCTATAACACAATAGATAAATACTTATAATCTATTTTTCTTACGACAAGATATTTAACGATATTCTCTGATGTAACAGGTGTAACACATAATTATGTTAATGTTCTTTGACCCAACTTAAATATCTTTTAAACTAATTAATGTCATATTGGAAGATATCAAAACACTCAGACGAGTTAGTTATTGTATGCGACACTCAACTCGAGATTCTTTACAATTGGGTAGCTTCCAAAAATGACTCCCGACGACTGAGTAGGTATACATGTATCTTGGTCTGGAGTACTGATTACCCTACATGATAAAATCTGCCTATGATATGACAATTGTATCACACAATGACATCGCCTGTCATGGCATAATGGGCCCTGGTATGTCTAAGCTTATATTTGTATATAACCAAATTATCTTAGCCTAATCACACTATTTAGGGTATTACAGTACACAGTGATATTCTTAAGGCTTTTGTAATTGGGAATAATATATTCTCCATAAAATGAAGACACATGGCATGTGACTGAAATTCATGTCATTTACGACTTACCTCCAAGATATTATTAAAGAGGTTGAATTGGAATTGTTGCCTCAGTTCTGGCCCATGAAATCACTATGATAAAAATCATATTGTTGACTTAAATATTGCAACAAACTGCAACCTGCCCCATTCTACTAATGCAATAACCACTATATTGTGGAAGACCACTACATTGTCATGGGACAGTCATATTGCTCTGACATCACAGCATATTTATGTTGCACAGTGTAATAGGCCTTCAATTGTCCCATTTCATGTGGGTCAGACTGACATGGTTGGGTAATGCTCTAGCATATACCGCTCAGAAGGCAGGTAAATGTGCAGAACGGTGGGTGAATGAATATCAGCTAATTCAGATTCACAGACGGTTATCTGAAGACCGAACAAGGCTAACAGGTGAGGATCATCCTTTGGATCTCTATACTCAACAGTTAATAGAAGGAATTGCAGTAGTTTTTTCACAAAGCAAGTACATATATATATGTATGTATCAACAAGAAAGGCTACCACTGAGAGCAACTGGGGCATGACTTGCCCCTTATGTATTTTAGTAGGACCCCTAATATTGACACAACTACGCAACAACTTCTTATATTTAGAAACAATTGCATAAGATAAATTATGGTCATTAGAGGCATAATATTATATTCAAAATGAGGAATCAGCCACTTCTACACCCCTCTGTCACACTCCTAATAATTCAGAGCTGTCTTTTGGCCACACAAATACATTATAGAGATGGGACTATTTTGGCACATGTTTATTACTATTTAAAGACAATCGCTCCATTATAGTTCTAACGTTGAGATGTTCTTTAAATTTTGGGAAATAAGAGATTAGGTTCTGCACATGCCAGAAATGATGAAAAAATAGGGGGTCACCGTGCTAACTTTTGAATTAAATGCACCACAAAATGTGTTAAAATACTCAAAATTCAGAATTTACATGAACATAAACTATATTTAGACATTTTCTAAAAACAATGACAAAACCCACTAAATATATCTTGAACCTTCTTGAATATAAAGCTAATACATGAATCTTCACAATGTATCCAGAATTTCACAAAAATAAGGAAATAAAGAAATTTTATGACATTTTAATTATTTAAATTTTTGGATTTTTGAAATGAATTTTTCATTAAACTAGAAATTATAAAAATTTCAACGTTGACAATTTCTTGAAAAGCTTATATTTTATTGGGCTAAGTGTCCGCTATCATTTGCTGAAAAAAAAATTAGGGGGTCACCGACCTAACTTTTTCAGGAAACTCAATTACACCTTTCAAGCTTTAGTCCAATTTTTTGGAAATTTTGAAAAAAATATTAATTCCACCGGATCCCATACACCATCCCAAACATACATAGCACCTACTCTGATCATAGAACATGCTACTATCTTTATATATTCCAATTTTTGTCAAGATCCATTCAGAAGAACATCTTCTAAGACATTCCTAAAAGATGTAGTAATTATTGCTAAAATACAAAGGAAGGGCCGAAAATATTACTTTTATTACAAATAAAATCGTAATTATCTGATGAATAAGGCCCTATCAGATCTGAGAGCAGACATAGATTCACCAGGTTCTGTACTACAACTTTGTCGCGAGCAGAATTGCAATTGGATGACCATTAAGAGAGATATGAGCAAAAACCAATTTTCCCTCCATAGGGTTCTATGGTTAAGCATTCATGGTCATGGTCCACTGCACACCCATGCTGCTAGGCTGCGCAGTATGAATGCGCAATAACAAATGGCGCGATTGCCCTTAAACAACCTTCTCAAGCTAGTATAGGAGTAAATGTAACATTTATAATCAATCTCTTACATAAAACTATATGATAACAAGATTCACTCCATGAGTCGCCATGTATTTTGTTTTTACTGATTTCAACCTGTTTTAGCACAATAATAATATCTTTCACCCCCTGCCGCATTTGAACCCAGCGGAAAGAACTCACATCAAAATGTGATCCAAATCTTTTACTTTTTCTTAAAAATCATGGCTTTAGTACTTAGTAGATCCATATATATAACGATTCATATTCTATTCTGATGTTACGAAAGGCAGTTATATTCATTTACAAAAACATTGTCAGGGCGCCAAGCACCGTCAGTGCTCCGTCGCATAACAGGTGTCGAGGTATCTAATATTTTGAATTATTGCACATGTTTCCATAATTTGGGTATTTTGACCTTATATAATAATTACACTATCATGCAGACAAATTTTGTTCATCTCAAAAACCATCCGTATGATAGTAGGTGAGATGTTGGTTGTTCGTTAGTCAGAACATTTTCTAGAAATGGTCACCTTTTACATAAGCAAACCTGTTGAAATACTTTAACAGAATGGAACCACAGGCTCATCTCCCAGGATCACCTCCTAACCCAATTGGCACGCCATTGCTTATACATACCCAGCCAGACAACAGTGTTCGCAAACACTACAAGGCCAAATGTGTCAAAGGGCTGGCCATCACCCAACTTGTGCTGGGCATCTTAGCAGTCATATTCCAAATCGGAGCCATTATTAACAAATCATTCACTTCTGTTGTTGGGACTGGGATATGGATAGGTGCATTGGTAAGTTTTATTGCTTTTTTTCTAATATATTAACATAATAATACAAATTCTTCCAGTTTGAGTTAAAAAATGTATCAAGAAAAGGAGGAATTTCAACTATTTAAAGAGAATACAGTGCAGATTGATTATGGGCCAGTATAATTTTTGAGCATTATGGAGTAGTTATGTACCATTATAGAAGTTGCTATTTTCCCTACTTTTTAAGATTATTTAAGTAATGGCTAAAACTACAAGAAGTTGTTTTTGAATCAATCAGTCCCTCCAGAGAGACCATAATGACTGGCCCATAGTTGCAGTGGTTCATATTGACTATACTTCTTAATGAGGATGCAGAAGTCATAAAAATCATAACTTGATCACATGTTAGTTGAAAATAAAAGAAAGAATGGGGACTCTGGTGTCTGCCTGTCATTGCTTCCTATTGCACTACCTACTTGCTGACATGATTATTTTTTAAGGTACTTGTAACTAGTCCTACTATTACCACCTAGTGCTTTTCACTTGATGGCTCTATACACTTTTTACATAATGTTATGCCATGGAGACAGTATGTCAATTCTTACCATAAAAATGCTATTTGAGCTCCATGATTGAAAGAGTAAAAGTGAATAACAAAAATTTCACTAAATTGCAAATATCAAAACTGAAGATTTGTCTAAAATTTGTGAAAAAATATGAACACTGAATCATTTTTTGGTAACAAAAAGAAATAGATATTTCCCATGGAAACGTAGAGTAAACTTTGCTGTTGTTTCAAATCTTCCCGGCTAAAACAGTGAAAATGTCAAAATGCTTCTATTGCCTCAAAACGAAGAGATAACAATTGAGAAACAAATATATTATCATGGTTTCATGTTAAAACTGCACTTGCTTCTTTCCAGTTCATTCTTGCAGGAGCTCTAGGCATCCTCTCAAGCAATACCAAAGGGAAATGCTCGGTGGGTAAATTGTCCAGCTATGGTACTTTTTTGATATGAAGCTTTGTTTATATGATAAATCTTTACGATGTAAAGGCCTGTTTCCACCAAACGACATTCTGCTCACGACCATGAACGACAGTGAAAGATTCACAAATCTTTTGTGGTCGTTGTCATAATCGTTCAGTGGAAACAACAAATTGGTGGTTAAGACATCTGTAAACAACTGCAAACGACTGTAAACAACTGCAGAGATGAAAAGATTTACAAACAACCAAATATTAAACCTGTTGAATATTTTTGAATGACAGATGCCAACAATTTCTTCCAAATGCAATTAAAAGCAATTGAATTCATTGTTCTCTATGTTTTCTACCTCTAATAGTTGGAAATAATCATCCATGACGACCCAAAATCGACCGAATATCATCGTTCAGTGGAAACAACCATTCTTTCATTTATAAAAGATTTTAACCCCCAACCATTTGCTAAAGATTACAATTTTTTACTGTCATTGGCAGTTGTCTCCCGTTCTCAATCAAAATCGTTCAGTGGAAATGACTTTATTTTCATAAGTCCTTCCATGCTATTGTAAAATGATTCTGCTTTGGAATGAAGTATTATGTGTGGGCATCTGTAAACATTATATACAATACATAGAATCACACTTTTAGATTGTTAGAAGCTTTAGCATATTCAGTACTTTTATGATACTAGTGGCCTGTGGTCTGTCGCATAATCTCCTTGCTGTTGTGAGGGTTGTCCACAACAGCGAGGCCCATCCTAGAACCCTCGCAACAGCGACGTCACTGTTGCGAGGGGTATGTTATGTTAAATTGTGCTGGTTCTACTCGGCCGATTTGAATTCTGTAAAAGGTTTTGAAAAATATAGATCCAGATCTAATATCCCTGAAATTTCAACTCTTAGGAATGATTATAAGTGGGAAAAAATTGCTGTTAAATTTTTGCAACAGTGAGGGTTTTTACATATAACAGTGAGACCTGCATAGAAGCCTCACTGCGGTCTTGCTGTTGCGAGGGTTTGCTTATGTGACAGAGCACTGTTGCACAACGACTTATCATAACAACTATAACTTGAAGATAACTTTAAGATAGATATCCTTACAAAGATATCTTTGTTAAGATATCTTTGTTACAAAACCCCTATATCTCTTTTTCTACTGGATGAAATTGAATTCTGTAAATTGATATATAGAGGGATGCTGTAGGATTATATTCTGTAAAAATTAGAGCTCAGTTTCAGAGCTGTAAATACTTTTTTTAGGGGTAAAAATGGCCTAATAACATGCAAAGTTGCTTAAGAAAGGTATCATTAATTTTGTACCAATCATAACAATGAATGGTAAATGTGTGATGGGCCACAGTCCTCGATCAAATTACACTCTTCAATCCCATGTCACCCATGCATGTTAAATTTGATTTCAGACAAATTCCTAATTTTTGCTGCAGATTATATCATTCCTGGTGCTGTCCATACTTGCTGCAGTATTTACTGTTGGTCTGCTGAATAGTTCGGTCTTCGATTTAGTTTTTGCATTTTACGATGAATATGGACCCTATAATCGGGATGTAAGTGACACAAAACCTGCCATACATCATTTAATGTTTCCAGGTTATAGCCAGTTCATACAGTCCAACAATGTGTTCTTACAATAATGTCTTAGCAATAGCCTAGTGAACAATAAGTCAACATTGTCTTAGGAAAATGTCTTGTCTTAAGAAATAGCAAAAAATTCAAATTATTCTGAAATCTTAACTGTTGAGGTCACTACCAATGACAACTATACAGAATGACTAGGACAAGCTTGAGACAGCTTTAGGACTATCTTACCAAAATAATTCCTTAAGAGACATTCAATTTACACACTCCAAGTAGTTCAATCACATGAAACTTGCAATTGCATATTCAAAAAGTAAAATAATGTATCTATAATTTCTTTGTGATTACAATTCTGTTTGGCAACTTCTCCTATAAATCTATCAAGTATCAAAACTGAGCAAAACCAATGTTTTATTATACTTTTCCGGAATTGACAAATAGGCATACAGTGAAAGCACAGACTGTGGTGATATGAATTATGTATCAGTACACTGTACTGATATGGATCTGACTGTACTGATTCGAAAAAGAAGTGCAACCTAGATATTTTTGACCAATCAGAGGCGTCCGATGTTGATACCATGAACTTTGACCCACAAGCGACCTACTTATATGAGCTTGACGACGACGGCAAACCCCGGCCTATTTTTATGATTTAAATACCTAAAAAGACCTATGGTAGACAAATCGACCTACCTAAATGTGGCAATAACAATTTTAATACCTAAAATCTTGTGATCTATTAGTCAATCAAGAGCAAACGGCCCACGATGAGGAGCACAAAACATCTCAGCATTCAAAACAAACCACACCACCGCTGACACATGAAGTCTGCCACACCATACAAGAAACATTGTTCTTAAAGAAACAGCCCAATCAAAAATATTTATGGCATAAAAATTAATAAATCTTAGTAAATATACATAATTTAACCTCCACAATTCCGTTAAAGTATAATAAATACAAAACCGTACTCGTATGGACATACAGATGGCCGGACTCATCCCGATATGCTTCCTGCCACGGCCAGTCAGGCCATCCGTATGTCCATACTTGTACAGTTTTGTTGATTTACCCTCGATATTTGGCATATCTGTAATGATCAGCAATACTTCTCTAATCATTTTACAATTCTTCTCATCATTCTAAACAAAAGCCTGACAGCTGGACTAGAGCATCTATTAGCATAGGCAGTATCCTGCTGATAATCTCTGGGATAGAAGCTGTCATTGCGATCATTTCCTCAGCCTTCGCTTGCCATGGACTCTGCCCCCAAAACTCTCAACCTACGGTAAGTCTGATTTGAGTTAGGTCTAACAATTATTATTTCTTTATTCTTTGAAATCTTTGTTCGAAGGAAAATAAAGACGCAACACCACTTACAGGTTTAGTTAGCTGACCATCTGTGTTGTCCCTTTCAAACAACAAACAATGTTGTCAACCATGAAATGCTGTTGCT
Organism: Lepidonotus clava; assembly: GCA_936440205.1. Taxonomy (NCBI): domain Eukaryota; kingdom Metazoa; phylum Annelida; class Polychaeta; order Phyllodocida; family Polynoidae; genus Lepidonotus; species Lepidonotus clava. Next base: position 36,742,365 of record OW387144.1, on the reverse strand, counting down.
GATGGAAAGGGTTAACATCAGTGCAGTATAGTCTGTGCTGTTTGTGCCCAAGTATAGGGATGCAGTTTTTGTTATTCATAACTATACTTAAAATCCAGCCACATAAGTAGTAATGATTTTGTTTTGAATAAATCACCTCACATTGGGAACACCATGGATGTATTCTATAATATTAATGGAAGATTCATGCCTCAAAGAAAATAGGACCAGTAGGTTTGCAAATGTTTTTTTTTTACCAATTTCATTCAACAGTTATGCTAGACTTAAGTAGTGTTGAAAATAAGAAACTTCCTTGATACATAAATATCATATTGCAACCAATTTTAACATCTGTAATCCATATCTTGTTAATGTATATGCCATTGAATATTATTTTCTTATTTCATTGCTATTTTCAAAAAAGAACATTAGAATTGGTGGATAAAAAATACTTACACAAATGAAGTTGTCAGAATAATTATTGCTCAAATCAGGCCCTTGTTGATTGACACCTGAAAAGGTAGCCAACTTATCATCAGTGTTTATCCCTTACGTTGAACTCTTCTTTGATTCAGGTGGTGATAATGCAGGGACAGGTGCAGTACACAACAGGCACCACTGGCCAGACCCAAGTTACTGTTGTCCCAATTGGTCAAGCGTCTGGTGGTCAGCAGTTCGTCCCTAATGGTGCCATCTACCAGTCAGGTGAGGTCATTCTTATGATGAGGGGGAAAACATCTTTCTGGGCTCTGGAGGTCTTTAGTTAATCAAGGCTACTGGGGAAAGAAATCTTGTTGTGTGGTATAAATGAAAATCTGAGCTCTCACCTTGTTCCATCACTTTATGAGGTGGAATTACAAGAGGATTCCCCTTTATGTTTATTTCAGGACAAATGCAAAACAGTGGACAGCCATCCTTCCAGCCTCCAGGGTATGAGGACAATGCCGTACCACCCCCGGAATACTATCCTGAGAAAAAGCAGTGTCCTTAATGTGAAGATGTAGTAATAATGTAGTAGTGCTCCACTTTGATAGTTGTATTCTATCTTGTTTTATGGCTTTTGCATGATTCTCCATGCCCAATTCCAAGCCCAACTTTCAATTAAATTTCTAAAGGATTTTGAGGTTCTCAATATAAAATTTAATGTAAAATGCTTGGTTAATATATGACAATCTGGATTAGCTGCCTCAGTAACAATTTGAAAAAAAAAGTGATAAAAATCAAGAATATGGTGAGTACTCTGCTTCAAGGTGGGTATGTTTTGATATGTAGGGGGCATTGCTAAAATATGGGGGTGTTATTTTGGCTTTGCATTTTAATTAGTTTTCCAGGTGTTTGTCTGGTATTATGGTAATTTTTCTTGATAATCTCCTTTTTCATCCCGGTGAAGTAGGGAAATAATAAAGGACTATTTGGATGAAAAAAGATGTCAAGGGAATTGGCTTTATTTTGAGTTTAAGATTGAGCATTATTTATTGCTGTCCTCCTATATATAAAAATTATAAATACAAATACATTTGTGACACTCCATGGGAAATCATAGCTTACCAAAGATCTAAGTCAAGGCTCTGACTGCATATTCAGTAGAAATATGGATGTAGAATGTTGGCCTCAGAATTAAGGGCTCCAATTTTGCTAAAAAATTAGCCCAACCTTGGGTTACAAAATTGCAGTATTATCAACCCTTTGGCCATCTGGCCATACCTGCCTGCGGGTGTACTCCCAATCCAGCTGTAGCCGCCCAGAGAAACAGCCGTTTTTCTTTAATTTTACCATATTTTTCCAAGGAGTACACTTAGTTAAGTTTCAACATATATATAGATACAGCCAATTTATCTTTTAAAAGCTGATTAAATTCCCCATTAAATGCATGAAATGATATTTCTATAACTCATTTTGATTGGTGTTGGTCCTCCTTTGAGCATCTTCAATTACAAGGAATTTAGGGAAATCCAGAAGTAAATCCATTGAAATCCTGGGGAAATCCAGCAATTCATTGACACAACTATGGGGTCTAAAGGGTTAAAAGTTTTTGAAATTTAGATTTGAATTTGAAATAATATTATGTTCTTCAACATGTTAGATATTCTCAGAGGTTTGAAGAAAATTTGAGATGAAGTGCTTGGGATCCTCCAAAACTTGGTTGAATTGACATGGAATGACCCTACTTGGATTTCTCATGGAGGGTCACATTTATCTAAGGATAAAATATACATTAATTATAAGCTGATACAGGTTATTCCTTTTTATACTTCATGATTCTCTTCCAAAGGAAGTATGCAACATTATTTCCATCTTTAAATATCTTGAAGCAATGTTCTGTTAAGATCTGTTGGTTGAATTTGTGTATCTAAGCAATAACGTCTCTGGAACCTGCCCTTGCAACATTTCACTTAACTCTAACAATGTTTTTTCATCAAAAGGTAACAGCATTAACATAACATTCTGTATCGGTAAGGTCCTAACTTCACTAATGTGTACCATTATTACTATGTAATTGTTATACTGTTTTGAAGTGTCTCAACCATAAAAAATAATGTAATTATTGCATGAAAATTTTACACGTAACAGATTTAACCAACAAATTTGGTCACAGAATAACTATTCTGTTATTGCTTGCATGCGTTATTAATTGATGGTGCTATTAAGTATTTTTGCAATGAATTACATTTTTACCACACCAATAGAATCATCTTTATGACCCATTGTCATGAGTCTCTGGCTATACCAGTACTGTCCATGCCAAACTCGGGAAGCATCAACTAGACCTAATCCCCAACTTTTTATATAATGATGTGTCATAGCAGTGACGCTTCTAATGATCGCAGGAGCAGGCTAAATATAATTGTACTTATACTATAATCCCTGTGGTATAATGGCACATATGCCAGCGAACAATGGTTTTGCCAAATCATGCACTGTTGTGCAAAATTTGAATATTAAATTTCACGATTTTTTTCCAAGTTGATAGTTTCTGGATATTTCTTAAAGCTTTATACAAAGGTATAATCTGCCCAGTAGAAGAGTGACAATTCAACAGTGGGACCTGTCATAACAGGGACATTCTTGGGACATCACTATTTCATTATGAGACAAACCACTGGAGAGCTTGATAAATAAAATAAAAAGCATGATGCTTTTGGCCATTGGGTGTCATTTATTAGTTATATGAGCATGATGTTTCCTTTGATCTTGTGACGATGTCATTGCTGCCCTACTGTGAAATAGCAATCTTTTGAATGAATTGATGATTATTTTTCATTTAAAAATCTATTACATTCAATAAAAAAGACACTTGATTTTATCCCAAGCAGTGCTGCTCGCTAGGAGATGTAACCTGTCTGCCGTAGCTGAGCAGGTATATTTAACCTACCAGAAATTCCTGCTATATTAACATTATGCAATGCAAACCTGTATACTTTTGAATACCTTTTATGATGTCTTCTATAATCTGGTGACTATACTACTATATTATTCATATACTACTGATTATATGCACAAGGTGTTTTTGCAAACCACATTGTGCAGTAGAACTATTTTTGAATTACCTGCCTATTATTTTGATGATAAGTAGCATTTTTGATATTGATGTTTGACAAGCATCTTTGTAGATATCAGTGAAAAAAAGATGCGATTTGTATTAAAAATAATGCCAAATATTGGCACTACAATGACTCCCAACAACTGAGTAGGTATATATATATATATATACTAAAGCCCTTATTACACTACTGGATAAAAACTGCCTATGATATGAGAACCCTATCACAAAATGACATTGCTTGTCATTGTAGGAGAATTCTCTGGTATGTCTAAGCTTGCATGAGGATATCACCACATTATTGTAACCCACTTTTTATAATTATTATACAACACAGTTGTTTTCAAGGCTTTTGTAATTGGGAATGATATATCCTACAAGACATGAGACATGTGGCATGGGACTGTGATACATGTTATATACACCTTTCCTTCAAAAAATTGTTATAGAGGTTCAATTGATATTGACATCACTACAATAAAAATATTGCAACAAACTGCAATGTATCCTATTATACTGATGTGATAACAACTATATTGTAGGAGACCTTAGCATTCCCACAAAACAGTCACATAACTGTAATATTGCAGGAAGTGTAATAGGGCCTCCACCTGTCCTGTTTAATGTAGGTCAGATTGACATGGTTGGGTAGCACTCTGTCATATACCACACAGAAGGCAGGTGTATGTGCAGCACGGTGGGGGAACAAATCTCAGCTAATTCGGATTCACAGAAGGTTATCTGCAGACCTCAAAAGGCTAACAGGTGAGGATCAACCTTTAGACCTCTAAACTGAATAGCTAATAGAAAGAATTACAGTAGATTTTTATAAATTAAGTACATATATATCAACAAGGAAGGCTGCCACTGAGAGCATGTGGTGCGTGACGTGCCCCTTATTGTCCTTTTGTAGGACTAGCCTCCATGACTAAAGCTTTAACGCCGTCGCAACTATACATTTCTTATATTTGACACAGGCCCATTGAAACATTTATGGTAAATACTACAAGGGGTCAGAGCATATAACTGAGAGAAGGGAGTGCCATAGCATTAAATCAACTTGGTACACAGGCATTTGGAACAACTACATAGGACACGGTCATCAGAATTGTATTTTCACTATGAGGGATCAGCCACTCCTATCCACCAGTTCAACAGCCCAAGTTCAGTGCTGTCTTTTGGCCACAGAAATTCATATATATATAAAACTATTTTGGCATCTATTTCATACTTAATAAAATAACATTGTCAAGACAGCTAAGAGTAGACATAACATTTTTTATCAATCTAAGTTTGTGGTATTTTATGTTATAATGGATTATCATTGATTATAACCTGCCACTCCTAATTGTAATTTCTTATCTATTAAAACAATATTTTTTATTTAAATATATTTTATTTTAATGAATGTATATATATATAATTATTTTTTTTTTTTTATTGAACTAAAAATCATCACAATCAAGTGCTTTTCATGACTTTAATGCATTATGATATAATATAAATAACTTTTGTACAATCATACAGGAAAACATATAATACAAATTGGCAAATCACAATATTGTAATAAGTATATTTCTATTAAATAAATATATTACTAGTAAGTATTATTTTAAGTAATCCCATGTTCGTGGGGCTTTTTCCACAGGCTAAGTATTAATTCAGTAGTTAGATTCTTCTTAAAGTCTGTTTTAGTATCCATATTTTGTAAATACACAGGTAGCTTTGTCCATACATCATATGCACGATATAACCAATTTTTCTTAATACATCTAGTAATGGTTTCTGTAAGTACAATTTCTTACCCATATCACTTCTCAAAATTCGATCCGATATATTCTCAACATTCTCTATTTTGTTTATAAAATCATAAATTCGTAGTAATAACCTTCTTAGTCGGTGAACAAACAAGTAGTCTACCTTACTTTCTTTATGCACTATATCCTCATCATCATTAGTAATATTTACATCATTCATCTTATAATTTTTTACAATTTTTAAACCCCTAAATTGGAGTTTTTGTAATCGCTGTACATACATCTTTTTACCACCATCAATCAAAATATCCAAATAATCAAAAAAAGGCATAATCATTTGTTTATATACAAGTAAGGCCGCAGATTCTGTTAATAAATAACCGATCCTACTAAACATATACAACTTATACGATACCTTTTTTATCACAGATTTAAGGAAGTTCGAGGCAACAGTCCAATATAACACCTAAATAACAATACTTCCTAACTAAACTAATATTATTGTTATTAAGCGTAATAGAAGTATTTGACTAGTATACCCTTTCCAACTTTGGTTTGGTAGTAAAATACATATATTTGGTTTTACTAACATTCACATGCAAGTCATTTTTGTTACACCATATCTAGGCTCTGTTGTAAAGTGCTATTCACCTGCTCTATTTCTTCGCTACAAGCAGTTAGAACAGTATCGTCAGCATACATTACTATTGAAAGTTTATCTTTGAAATGATTTTTGACAAATTTAAAACAATCATTTACACAGATTATATATAAGGCCGGTCCTAGACTGCTCCCCTGAGGAGCACCGTTTGGTACTGCAACTGTTTCAAACAATAAGTTGTCGAACAAGGTATACTGTTTTCTATTTTCTAAATATGATTTAAACCAGGAGATACATGAATTACTAAATCCCATATTGTATAGCTTTGCTAGTAATTTACTATGTTGTATACAATTGAATGCCTTGGAAAGATCGATGTAAATACTCCTGGTTATCCGTCCAAGGTTCATGTTTTCACAAATGCCAGTTACAAAGTTCTCTATTACGCTTCTGTACTTCTTCTTCTTCTAAAACCATATTGAAATTCAGATAATAAACCTCTATTTTCTATAAAGGTCATAATTTGTTTGTGCACCAATTTCTCAAGAATTTTTTCAGGAAAGGGGAACAGATTAATTGGTCTCCAATTCTTTACATTAGATAAATGCTTATTCTTAGGAATAGGTACAACCTTTCCGATTTTCCAATCTTCTGGGAAAATTCCCAAACATAAAGAACAATTGAAAAGGTGAGTTACATACACTAACAATTTTAAATATTAGCCTAGCCTGGCGCCATCCCTCACACGATGCACTTCATTTGCATATTCATATAGCAGGCGGTTGTTGTGATTGGCTGGCTACATGTCCCACTTCTCAGCACACCACATGGTACAGGGTAAGAAAGGAACAATGGCCCTACAGTAGCCCTATTATCGCTAAGTTGAGGTGTTGTGTATTTGGGGCCAGACTCATTTTTTGAAGTAGCTACAAGTACAGTTCAGGTGGCAGACACTTCTAAAGTAAGTTATTGATAAGTTTGATCGAGAGATCAAGTGTAGAAAGGCTTAGAATGTCTTTTTTGACTTAATGTTGTTCAGCTAGTGTTCACTCGTTGCTCGCCGCTCGCCGCCACCACCGCTGCCGCTGCCTTTTGACCTATCTATAGGTTCCTGGAATTCAGTAACCTGTCTCTACGAAGCCATATTGATCTATCACCTAATCGGCAATAATATCCACCTTAATGAGGCATACCTTTTGTCGGAGGGATAAACCAGGAAAGCTTGTGGTCTGCGAAGGTTTGCGAAGATTACCAACACTGCACCCTTTTTTACCCCCCAGCACCACCCATCCTGCACTACGCGGAACCCATCCCTCTCACACACAGACACCCAGAGAGTGCATTATGTATAACAGGCCCAATATGAATGTTGGTTCAGTGAGGACACAACGTTCGTTTTGAGTGTTTAAATTGGTGCATGATTCGGGCGTGCAGAGGGCACAATCCGGTCAGTTCTCCCAATAGAATGCCATAAGTGGGAAACAAAAAAATACTGTTATATATTGTAATGGGATTAAATGAGGTCATGTCACATCAATGTTAGAATGAATTACCCCTGTGTATTCACAATTAAACGTAACATTGCATCCATGAGCTGAGCAATAATGTAACCAATGCTATTAAGTTGCCATAAGATGATCAAATGCTCGCAAGTGCTAGTATTCACTTATTATTAAAATTCTAATGGTTACACTTTTATGAATGTATACACCCACGTATGTACAGTGTCACTGTTTCTCTTCACATCTCGCAAGGAACTTTGATTGGAAACAATAGAATAAGCCTGTATTCCACTAACCAATTTTGATGCTGCTGAATATGCATTTGTTTGAATCTCTCTGAGAATATGGCATGAAACCTTACATCCTATATACCATTTGAAAGAGGATTTTGAGGCCTTTCTAATGATGTATAACATGTCTATATTCGATCTTTAATCCCTCAACACTAAAATTAGTTTGTGAAATATAGACTTAAGATACACAGCAATTCATTACCAGACAGAACATTGTTTTCTTTTAAAAACAGCCAAAGAATGATAATTTTGTAGTCATAACTTTAATGAAATATTCATCAAATAGAAAAGTTAGGTCCCATTAGAATTGTTATCATGACTGATCAATAATAGTGATGTTTAATCTATTCTAAAGCCTTTCACCTCTTTTATATTCTGTGTGATCTTTTGAATTTCACCATCTGGAACTTTTTCTGGAGATCTGACGATATGCACATATTCACCCCCCCCCCTCCATATGGATATACTCAAGCCTCCAAAAGGCCCCAAACCTTTCCTGACACTTTAATTTAGACAAATAATGTCTTATCAATTCCTGGATAAACTCTAAATATGTAAAAAAAAAAAAAAAATCAATGCTTGACAACGATTCTTTGCAACAAAAACTGATCAATAAGTTGTATATGAAGAACTACTTTTAACAAGTACTTCATCAAAATTAATGATATAGGAAACTATAGAAATAATCATCATACCACAATAAATTATATTTTACAGGATGGAACCCCAGGGTCATCTCCCTAATCAGCATGGACCACCTTATAACCCTGTTGGCATGCCGTTACTTATACACACCCAACCAGACAACAGTGTCCGCAAACACTACAAGGTCACATGCGTCAAAGGACTAGCCATCACCCAACTTGCACTGGGCATCTTGGCAGTCATATTCCAGATTGGAGCCTGCATCAACCAATCCTTCACTTTTATTGCAGTGGCAGGGATATGGACAGGTGTTTTGGTAAGTTTTATTGCTTTCTTTTTAAAAGATTAGCATAGTCGTACATGTTGTTCCTATACGAGGAAAAACATGATATTGAATGAAAGGAATTTAACATAAAGAGTTGACAATGAGGATTCAGAAGTCATCAAAAGAAAGAATGGGGACTGAGGGGTATGCCAGTCATTGTGTCGTGTTGCGCCACCCAGTTGCTGAAATGATTATTTTCTAAAGATACTTGTCACTAGTTCCAGTGAGGCGCCTTGGTGCTTTTCAGTTGATGTTTCTATGTAGTATTTTGGTCCTCTCTGAACGACTCTACCACAACAAAGGGTGTATTTACCCAAAGTTACCACACTGACCTATGAAGCCTCTGTCTCAAAAAGCCTTCTGGTTGGCTAGGAGCTCTGGTAGGGCCCTTGTATTGGGCGAACTGGGTGAATCTCAATCTGGCAAGGGGAACTGCATCTGCTGCCACCTGGGGTGTCTTACCTCAGGGTAGTAAATGCCACTGTATGCAGATGTTTTTACAATAAAGATGCGAGGTCCATTTTTGAAAAAGTAACAGAACACAGGTTTTTTGTGGGGTAAATTTATATTATAGCCCAATGTTGGTGAATCCACTGCAGTAAGAAGTGCTGAATGGGTTGGCACATTCCACATATATACCTATACTACAGTGAAAACCCCCTTTGTAATTGCAATGTAGGGTTATTGGTCAAATGCCTTGAGCAGACACATAAATGAAAGGAGCATCAGGGTGTTTTGTGTCATTTGCCTCATATATATGTTCCGGTCACACACTCAGAATGCCATGTCCATTCATTGTAGCTGGTACTTTGTTATGTGACATGATCAGAGGCAGGGAAGGAATTGACACCTATGAGCAAGGTGCCCCTTCAGAACCGCTGCCGTATTGCATTCTAGGATATAATATATCATAGAATGTAATACGGCAGTAATTCTTGGTTCGAAAACATGGCCATATTATGGGAATTCCTTTCCAAAATAACTTTTACTATCAACCACAATCACTTCAATAGTGTTCTTCCATGTAGGTATATTGAATGAATCTTGCGTATAACTTAGACAGTAGGCAGTACGTATAACAGTGTTAGTATTTAGGGATAGTGATCAACCAGGCGAAGTTAAGCACAGGCCTATATGAATCAATAAGTTTTGTTTTTATAGTCAACTCAACATTGCACTCCATTATCTAGAATACGACAAGTAGCTACATATTAATGAACCGACCCTGTTAAGGTAATACAGCCCAAGAAACAAAGACTCGTGTTAACACGTGTTTTACAGGGAGCAAAAAGTGGTGGTAATCACGAGATTTTGTTAACAATATTTCTGGTGTTTTTCACATGTTTGTGTTAATCTCGTGTTTTCTGTGAGTTTCTTTACCTTAAAGTGCCCTGGAAAACATGTGTAAAGCACTAGTTAAACACCAAATTAAAACTCGTGTTATAAACTTGTAGTTTTCATGGGATAAACTTGGAGTTTGTTGCCAAACTAGTTTACAACTAATAAAACACGTGTTAAAGTGGAAGAAAACACGAGCCTTGTTTGCTGGGAGGATCACTATGACAAGCCAGTTTTTATTGAAACAAATTGATATAATTATATGGAAAAAGTATTTATCTGCAGAGCGTTGTATATTCACAGGCAAGGTACCCCAAGACTTTGCTCAGATGAAATATGGCCTATTACGATGTCATCAGGTTTTGATTATTATTTTATGTATTCCTTTTTTATTTTGTAGAATTCATTCTTCAATAGGATATATAACATGTTGAAATGCTTCTTTTGATCCAGAAAATGTGTAATCAAATCAGCAAACATATGTATGATCATAGTCTCATATTAAAACGGCACTTTTTTCAGTTCATTATTGCAGGAGCTCTAGGCATTCACTCAAGCAATACCAAGGGGAAATGCTGGGTACGTAAATGTTCCAGCTACGGTACTTTCTTTGACTCAAGCTTTGTTTTTATATGATAATTCTTTATAATGTTATATTCATAAGTCCTTGTGTATAATTGTATAATCGTTAAGCTTTTGAATGAAGTGATATGCATGTACATCAGGATCATGAATATATATATACAGACTTTTAGATTGTAACCAGCTTCAGTATATTTAGTAAATTTATTATACTAATGCTCTATCAAATCGTATTCTTAAGTTCCATATCGCTCCTGCATGTTAAGTTGAATTTCAGGTGAATTCTATTTCTTTCTTCTACAGATTATATCATTCTTGGTGCTGTCCATACTTTCTGCTGCATTGACTGTGGCTCTGCTGAACACTTCAATTTTCGATATAATTTTTTCATTTGGTTATGATTATGGACCCTATGATCAGGATGTAAGTAACATAAAACATGTCATACATCATGTATTGTTTAGAAGTTATGCCCAGTTTGCAAAGTCCAACAAGATGTGGTTATTATAATGTCCTACTATACAATAATGACCTAGTGAACAATAATAAGTCAACATTATCTTAGGTATTGTAAGGATTCTGATGGGTCGCGTAAATGCCCCTTCAGATATGAGTGTATGTATACTCTCCTACAAAGTGGTTCAATCACAGGAAACTTAATTGCAATTATTAAACAAGTAGAAAATATTCTAGTAATTTCTTGGTGATTACCATTCTGTTTTGAAAATTCCTCCCATAAATCTATCCAGTATCAAACTTGAGTAAAGACAGTTTATTTGCTTGGATATTTGGCATATCCTTAATGATCAGCAATACTTCACTAATCATTTTGCAATTCATCTCTTTTTCTCAACAAAGGATACAGTCTGGCGTAAAGCATCTGTCAGCATAGGCAGCATCCTGCTGATAATCTCTGTGACAGAAGCTGTCATTGCCATTGTCTCTTCAGCCTTTGCATGCCATGGACTCTGCGCCAACAACTCCGAACCTGGGGTTAGTCTGATTCAAGTTGGGCTAGTGATTCTTATTTCTTCATTCTTTAAAATCTGTATTTGTTTGAAGTAGAAGAAAGTTGCTCCACCACGTACAAGTTTAGTCAGCAGACGATCTGTTTTGGCCCCTTCAAACCAATGCAACCAATGTTATCAACCATAACTTGCTGTTTTTGATGGAAAGGGTTAATATTAGTCTAGTTTGGTCTGTGCTGTTTTGCCCAAGTATAGGGTTGCAGTTTTTGTTAGTCATAACCTATTTAAAATCCAACCACATAAGATTTTGTTTTGGATGAATTATCTCAAATTGGGAAAACTTGCATGTAATCTTTGACCAAAGCGAAATATGAAAAATTACTCCTTGAAAACTTCTTGTTTATGCCTCAAAGAAAATAGGGCCAGTGCATTTGGGATTGTTTTTTTAACAATATTTTTCACAGTAATGATAGAATCTGATGGTGATGAAAATAAAAGGCTTCCTTAATAAACATTCTGCAACCATTTCAAACATTTCTTATCCATATCTCTGTAATGTATATGCTATTAAATATCCTCTTCTTGTTTTTCTGTTATTTTCATGAAAAGAACATTAGAATTGGAGGATAAAAAATATTTACTCAAGTGAAGTTGTCAAAATTATTATGACTCAAATTGGGCCCTTGTTGGTTGACACCTGAAAAGCTAGAAGCACAAAAATATATTTCTTCTGGAACATTTTTGTTCCTTTTATTTAATTGTTGAATAGGCAGTGTGTGCCAACTGAGCAAGAGTTTTTATCCCTTACATTGAACTCTTCTTTGATTCAGGTGGTGATAATGCAGGGACAGGTGCAGTACACAACAGGCACCACTGGTCAGACCCAGTTTACTGTTGTCCCACTAGGTCAAGCTTCTGGTGGTCAGCAGTTTCTCCCTAATGGTGCCATCTACCAGCCAGGTGAGGTCTCTGGGATCTGGGGGTAAATCAAAGCTACTATGGAAAGAAGACCTCTTATATGCTATAAATGAAAATTTGAGCTCCTACCTTGATCCATCACTCGAGTCATATGTAATCAATAGTAGGTTTAGTGCCTAGTGTTCAGAATTTAAAGTGCATTTTCAAAACATTCATGTACATGACCCTAGAGGTGAAATTACAATACAATTCCCTTTTATGTTTATTTCAGGACAAATGCAAAACAGTAGCCAACCATCCTTCCAGCCTCCAGGGTATGAGGACAATGCTACACCACCCCCGGAATACTATCCTGAGAAAAAGCAATGTCCTTAATGTGAAGATGTATCTATGAAGTAATGCTTCACTTTGAGAGTTGTATTCTTGTTTTCTTGCTTTTGATTCTCAAGCCCAGTGATGTTAAGGTGAACTTCTACAGGATTTTGGGGTTCTCAATATTAATGAAAAATGCTTGGTTAACATTTGGGAATTTGGTTTATTTCCCTCTGTAACAATTTCAAACTCAAAAGTGAGACAAATCGAGAATATTGTAATTGTAATATTGTAATTCTATACTCTGCTCAAAGGTGTATGTTTTGATATGCAGGGGGCAAGACTAAAGTATGGGGCTAGGTATTATTTTGGCTTTGCTTTTTTAATGAGTTTTTCTGGTATACGTCATCATATCTTTTCTTGATAATCTCTTTTTTTATTCTTTCTGGTGAAGTAGTAAAAAAAGAAGGCTATTGGGATGACAACTAAAAACATGTGTTTGAGATATCAAGAGTATTGGGGATTATTTTGAGTTTAAGAGTGTCTTTCTATATATGAAATCTGAAAATACAAATAAACAATTGTGACACTCCATGGGAAATCATAGCTTACAAAAGATTTCAAGGCTCTAACTGCATAATTCAGTATAGATATTGGTGTACAAAGTTGGCATCATAATTAAGAGCTCCAATTTAGCTGAAAAATTTAGCCCAACCTTTGGTAACAAAAATTGCAATATCACCAAAAGTTTCTGGAATTTGATGTTCAAATTTGAAGTAAATTTCTTCAACATGCTCAGGAAGATATTTTTAAGGGTTTAAAGAAAATTTGAGATGATTTGCTTAGGACCCTCCAAAATTTAGTTGAATTGACATGGAATGACTCTGCTTGAATTTCCCATGGAACCTCACAATTATTTAAGGATGCTAATAAATTCAGTAATAAGATGATCAGCTTTTATACTTCATCATTTGGTTTCACCTATTATATTCTCTTTCTAAGGAAGCATGCGATGTTATTTCAATCTTGCAGTATCAGCAATGTTCTGGTTAGATCTCTTGTGGTTGGTGTTTTTATCTTACACAATAACGTCTCTGGAACCTACCCTTGCAACATGCAATGTGACTTTAGTGTAACATTCAGTTAATTTTCTGGCACTAAAAATAACAGCATGAACATAACATTCTGTATCGGTAAGGTCCTAATTTCACTCACATAATATACTACTATTATTACGTAATTGTTTTACTGTATTGAAGTGTCTCAACCTCACTAAAAATGATTTAACTATCACATGAAAATTCAGCAAGTAACAGACTCACCCAAAAGGTTTGGTCACAGAATATAGCTGTTTTGTCATTGCTTGTGTGGGTTAAGTAATGGTTGTGCCTAACATGGATGTGGGCCTCACATCTTGTCCCCAATTCATGGCCAGGGTGAAATCCTAATGTTTTTTTTGTGAACCAGCTCATAATAACAATCTTGATATAATCATTCCGAACAGATTTAGGATGAAGAATTTTGGCTTGGAACATTCCAAGCAGTTTTCAGATCAGAACACATTGAGCAAGTCAAACATTTCTGGACTTGAATGTTGGCCTCCTAGAATTTGAAGATTTCTATATTATGTCACATGTGTCAATTGTTATGTTGAAGTTGAAAATGTTTTCATGGGATAATTATTCTTTCTTAACATTCTGTGATTTCCAAATTGAGGGGATGAATATATATACATATATATATCAAAGATATTTATGGTCCAATAAACATAATTTGAAATTCTAATTTCTATTCCTTTGATTTCTTTGTTCCATTGTTCTCTGTTTATTCCTATTAGATGAAATAATATAATTGGCTCTCTATTGCCTAGAAGATTATAGGGTCCTAAGATCTGGCATCCTACTGCAGATCTGACAAACAATAAATGCCTATATCACCTATGCGGGTCTAAAAATATGACATCATCCTGCGAAATTTCGCGGAAAAGACGAACGGAGGTTGGGGAGGCTTTTAACATAGGATGCTATAGGAGAAAACATGCTATTTCGCTCTAACTTTTTAATATTGCTCCAATCTTCATACAGTAAATGAGAAAAAGTTTGAAATTGATCCCAGTAATGATCCCAGTAATGCGATACAACCCTTTATTTTTTTGCAATTCAAGCTGTCGGGAATTTGTCATAACAAGTTTTTGAACATGGATATCTTAGTTAATAAACCACCTAGTCACTTGAAACTTTATAGACATGTACACCATAGCCATATGGAGGGAAGCATGTCTAAAAATGTTCCTGTATAGGCACTAGTTTTTATTTTATGAAATCTAGAAAATTAAGTTGAAAAAATAACAAAAACTTTCTCGTCTTTTTTTGCAATAAAATGAAAACTAGGATCTAAGTAAAAAATCTGATTTGAAGTTTGTATAGAATAAAGGACTATCTCCTCCACACATTTGCCTCTATAACCTTGGGACATAGAATGGACAGGTGCCATTATCCTGGGTTCTTGTCACTCCCGCGGTAGACAGGACCCATCTGTCTCTATAAATAAAACCATAGAATCAGGTGTCCCAATCTACCACCAGGAATCCTACCTTATAACTCGATCTGGGCCTCCTGGTGCCACTGGAGTGGGGCTGCTGTATCCACCACAAGGACACTACCACCTCCAGTCTGAACTACGATCTCTGCGACTTGCTAACGAGGACTGTGCCCCCCATTAATTCTTGGCTTCTAAATCTCCTTACACAGACATTCATAGGGTTAATCTTAAATCCAATCCTTGTTTCCATTAGGTATTATGATCATCAATTGACAATTTGTTTGTGTTTTTCCAGTTTATGTAATGTGTTGTTTTATTAAATATTATTGTGCCAATTCTTGTTGAGCCTCTTTTATTTCAAAGAGTTGGTATAATCAAGGTTTCCTTCTTTTAACATATCTGTAAATATGGTGAATGAGTGTCACATAGGTCTCTTGCAAACATATCCAATGAGCAGGATCTAATCCTTTGAATGTTGTTTGATCAATTTTCTGACATGCACTTTTTATCACCTCTTAAAATACCTTTTTTTGCATGAGACAATTTTTTGGCAGCCCCATGTGACAGAATCATCTGCGATGGAAAACAGGGCTTTAGCATTGCTTATCAAGAGTTGGCTAACTCTCATTTGACAAGGGATACCGACAGTGAGTCAGCTGGTACATTCTAGAATTGGCAACTCCCAGTCAAGACAAAAGAAAAACAGTCAGCTGACTCATAACTTTCCTCGTGAGTATAGGGCTTTAAATTGAAAATTGGCGTCAACAGAGGTATTTTAGGAAGACTTTGTATAGTCAGAGTTGTCAGAAATTGACAGAAACTCAAGATAATTAGTATTCTATTTTTTCTGTCTCAGTAGTTGTGAGTAGAGAGTACTTTTCCCTTGTCGCAATGTCTCCGTGACATGAAAAAATTTCTCAAGATAATACTAGAAGGAAAACTAAAGTAGGTACAATAAATGATTCATGCGAATGAGATATCAAATGGCATGTTGTGGCGGGGTGCAGCTTGAGCAGCAGGTAAGGGGCACGATTATTTCACCACAAGCTTTACATAGTCTCATAAGGTGTTTTTCTGTGTCAAATAGAGTTTACAAAACAGCTTGGTACTACATTGCTTTCCCAGGCAAGCAGCGACATAACAAGCATGTTCTGAGACCGTACTTTTTTGATTAGTCTTTAACCTGCCTAATGTTCAAATAATAGTTATGTTATTTTAGGTATAGTTGAGACTTACTAAAAAAGAATGTTATAAGAACATTATTATATTAGTCAAGTTGAGACCTTACTAATAAAGAATGTTATAATAATGGTATTAGAACGTGAAAGAACGTTACAAGAACGTTACAAGAATGTTACAGTGTGACGTTGCAATATTAGGTTCTAAAGACAGTTTTGGGTGCCGTCAAAAGAACATAACAAGAACTAAACCAGAATTAAACAGAACGTTGCTGTAACATTATAATAACGTCATATTCTTGCCTGGGTTGGTTCCCTCTGAGTATGATAAAACATGCTACCTCCTGATTACTAATAATAGTCATTCTATAAATTGGTCACCTGATGATATGAACCGAAATGCTCCTTCATGTTTTGACAAAATACGCAAGCTTTCACAATGCCCAAACATGTCTACTTTATTTTATAGACAGAACAGTCGGCCAAAGGGAATGGGGCTTCAGCATTATCCTGGCCTTACCTGTTCCCATTTCATATAGGTTAGATCAACATGGTCAGATAGAGCTGTGCCTGGTACAATGCAGAAGGCAGGTGAATGCACAAATCAGTGGCCATACAGATTTCAGCTACCTCGGATTCAGAGACGGTTATCTGCAGGTGAGGATCAATGTTTATACCCCTAAACTGAATGTCAGCTAATAGAAGGAAGTACAGTTAATTTTTCAAAAATGAAGTATACATTGTCCATTCTAAAAAAAGAAGGCCAATAGGCCAATTTTCTTTTTTTATCAGTTTATTTTTCTTAATTTAGGTTGTAAACAGCAATTGCTTTTGGGGTTCAGAAATGTATATAACTATCAATAATATAACATTAAGAATTGGAAACTATATTATGAAAGGCCTCATGTGTATTCTCAAAGTAATATTATCACAAGTCTTCAATTATACATGAAAAAGTACATTATAATTATTATGACGTTATATTTCAAATGAAAGACCAAAATATATTAAGTTCCTTCTGAAGGAATATTTAGAATGTCTTTTTTAATATTCCATTGGAGGGAACTAAATAGCTGGATTCTGAAACATTTTAATGGTTTTCCTTTGATTTTCATAACAATATTTAGACAAAATTTAATTTTGTTATTCTCAAAAACCATAATAGTGAGTGAGATGTTAGTTGTTTGTTAGTCAGGGCATTTTAAAGCAATGGTCACCATTTTGATAAGCAAAAACATTGAAATATTAAACACAGCAAAATCTTTCAACAGAATAGAACCACATGGTGATCTCACTGGACCAGCTCATAACTGCGACAGCATGCCATTGCTTATACTCACACAGCCAGACAACAGTGTTCGCAAACACTACAAGGTCAAATGTGTCAAATCGCTGGCCATCACCCAACTTGTCCTGGGCATCTTGGCAGTCATATTCCAGATAGTAGCCATGAGTGCCATTTCCTTCACTTTTATGCTTGGGACTGGGATATGGACAGGTGTTTTGGTAAGTCTTTTTCTTTCTTGTTAATAGCTTAACATAATCATACATGTTCTTTCAGTTTGGGAAAAAGATGAAAGAAGGATTTCACCTATTTAAACTATGCAGTTGGGATGTTCCATTATAGAAGTTGTCATTTTCCCTTGAATAAATTAGCCTTTTCAGAGGGGCTGATGGTTGCAATGGTAGAATATATGTCTTAATGAGGATACAAAAGTCATAAAAATCATAACTTGATCTCATGTTCGTCAGAAGAAAAAGAAGAATGGGGACTGAGGGGTCTGCCTGTTGTTGCTTCCTCTTGAACCACCTGGTTGCTGACAAGATTATTTGTAAGAAGTCTCAGTACTGTCCCCTGCTGCTTTTCAGTTGATGTTTCTATGTACTTTGTACTATGTACTAATGTTATTCAAAGGAGACAATATGTCAATTCTTATTAAAATGTTGTTTGAGGTCCATTTTTGAAATTGCAAAATTGAATAACAAAAATGTAAGTAAATTGCAAATGTCAAAACTGAAGACCTGTATTCAATTTGTGAAAAAACAGACAAACACCGAGTCAATTGTTTGTAACTAGAAAAATATAGATACTTCCCATGGATACCAAAGACAACAGGATATACTTTTTTGAGAAGAAAACACTTGAAGGAATTTGCTGAGAAATAATCTTTTGTTTTAAAAATACTTCTGGGGTTTACCCTATGTGACCAAATTATACCCTGAAAATGATGATGTCATCTGACAAAGCGCTTGCAGAGCATATTCATTATAATAAATGGGGGTAGTGGATTGTATTTTGTAATTGTGAATTATTTAGAACGGAAAACCCTTCTACATACCCCTTGATGCCTAATTAAGATTTTTTCATGTAAAATTCTAGCCCTCAAATGGTGTGCCTTAAATCTTATATTAGGATGCCCCCCCCCCTTTGAAATCTCTGGATTCTTCCCTGGAGAGGGTAATGATAATATTAGCATTTTTTATTAGGTTTGTGCTAGATTTCACACTTTATATTTTTCCAAGGGCATCGAGTGGACCCTTGCAATGTATTTGAATAGTTGATGGACCTTGCGATAGTTCGGTTTTGGATTGTTTAATGCGGTGGCAGTCATTTAGTTCAATCAGCTTCATCCACAAGTATATTGGATGATGACTTAAGTATCTTACAACCAGAGTGGCTCCTTTTTTTGATGAAATCTAAAGACTTTTATTGTGTAAAAAAGAAACTTATTGGTGCACATTATGATCAAAGCAGAGACTTAAATTAAGAATTCAAATGAAAATGAAAACTTCAGGTTAAAATTAACTCCACATTTAATCTGTATTTGATCATTTTTTCAACTTTTATCTTTGAATTGTGTAGAATGCAGGCTTTGATATGATACATAACATGCCAAAATACTTCTCTACCCAAAAGAATTTGTCCCATGAAAAGGTAAAAAGAGAAAAGGTCTTTCTGCTCTGGTGCTACCACAATGTGTCAAATTGTGACACAGAATGTCCCAATCTCCATGCATGTTTGCCTAGCAACTATGTGAATGTACATAATGACATGCACATTATAATGCTGATTGTGACTTTGTGAAGTTTTCACTCAAATAGACTCCTTGTAATATAAGGGTATCAAAAGAGTATTATAGGATAAGAGTATCAGTGGAAAAAATGTGGTTTTATTTAGGATAAATCATCAGGTGTGAATGGTTTTTATTAGGGTAGATTTAAATATATAGCATAATTATACTATTGTTAAAACACGGATTGTTAGTATCTTATCAAGGTCTGATTATGGCAAAAAGGTCCCACTGACACAATATCGTGTTGAGTTTAACCCCTGTTGTTTACATTACAATTAGAACAAATTGTTTGGATGAAAAAATTCAAATAGGAGTTAAGGGGGTAGGTTGACTGTCTGATCCCAGAACTGTGATAGTTAAGTCTAATAGTTTTAATCCCTGTGGAAGGTCTTATGTTAAAACTTCACTTGTTTTTTTCCAGTTCATTGTTGCGGGAGCTCTAGGCATTCTCTCAAGCAAAACCAAAAGGAAATGCTCAGTGTGTACATTTTCCAGCTATAGTACATTCTTTTTTATATGATACATCTTTGCAATGTTTTATTCAAAAGTTGTTGCATAATTGTAAAATAATTCTGCTTTGGAATGAAGTGTTGTGTTTGTGCTTCAGTACTTCATATTACCAATCCTCACCAAATTTCAAATTTCAATTTCAAATCGTTCCTGTATGGCTATTGTAAAGTAAAATTTCAGGCAAATTCCGATTTTTTTCCCCCTACAGATCATATCATTCCTGGTGCTGTCCATACTTGCTGCAGTATTCACTCCGACTCTGCTGTACAGTTTACTCTCTGATATACTTGCTGCATCTGGTTTAAACATTAAGCCCAATGTTCCGGATGTGAGTATCATAAAACCTGCTATACATCTTTTTACGTCTCCAAGTACTGGCTGGTTTACAGAGTGTGACAAACTGTCCTTATAATAATGCCCTGAGGTTAGCCTAGTGAAGAAAAATAACTCAAAATTACATCAAGAAAATGTATTGTCATAAGGAAATTTCAAAATGATTAAAATGTTTCAGAGATTTTTGATATTAAGCTCATTAGTAATGACAACTTTACAAAATGCTTAGGATTTTTGGGCCTATCATACCACTTAATGGCCATATCCACTAAGCAATTTTAGCGGTGAAGTCGTTGGGCAACTGGAATATTTAGCAAGACATTGGTCTAGCAACTTTCCCGGTGATCTTCTTGCCGATTCTGCTCCTGATCGCCTGTTGCCCAGAATGCACATTATACCATAGGGAATCACCCTGTGATTATGATGGCTCAGTGATTGTGCCGGATAATGTTAGGTAATTTGACATCCATACCATCGCGGGTGTGCTGGAAAAATTGCTTAGTGGGTATGGGGCTTTACAATAATCACTATTGGTGAGTATATAAAGGATTCTGTTGGGTTGTTTAAATCCCTCTTCAGATATGAGTACATGTAAGCTCTTCCATTGAGTGGTTTAATAACATTTCCCTTGCATTTGCATATTCAACAACTCAAAAAATGTCAAATAATTCTCAGCATTCTGTATATGATATATTTTAAAAATTTTTAATGACAGCCAATCATCGTAAGGAAATGTCATCTATAATTACAAGAAAAATGTTATTGCAAGTATCAAAACAGTGTTTTCCTCTTGCTTTGTGGCATAGCCTTAATGATCAGCAATATTTCAATAATTATTTTGTAATATTTCTCATTTTCTCCATAAAGTATGAAAGTTGGTTTACCGCATCTGCCAGCATAGGCGGCATTGTGCTAGGCAGCATCATGCTGATAATCTCTGTGGTAGAAGCTGTCATTGCCATCATCTCCTCGGCCTTCGCCTGCCATGGACTCTGCACCAACAACTCCCAAAATAAGGTAAGTCCGATTCAGATTAGGGACTAGTGATTCTTTTTTTTCCATTCTTTAAAATGTATATATATAGATATATATGTTTGAAAGAAATCAAAGCTACATCTCCAATAACAAGGTAAGTCAGCCGACCAGCTGTCTTAACCATTTAGTGGATATCAGGATAACAACAAGTCTTAACAACTGGTACAAAATAAATATTCTGGCAAGCTGCCTCTGTTGGCTGACTGAAGAGGCTAAGGGCACTAAAATATACATTTTTTTCTGCAACATTATATGATTTTAAGAATCAATGCTCGACACAGTTACTGTTTACCAACTGACAATCCGTATATCTCTAATGATATGCTTCTTTTTCATTCAGGTGGTGATAATGCAGGGACAGATGCAGTACACAACAGGCACCAATGGTCAGACCCAAGTTACGATTGTCCCAATTGCTCAAGCACCTGGTGGTCAGCAGTTTGCCCCTAACAGTGCCATCAACCAGTCAGGTGAGGTCACTCTTATGGGTAAACACCTTTCTGGGCTTTCAGATAATATGTATAAGTTTCTAGTAAACGAATGGAACTGGAAAGAATTGGCTTTTAAAGTTATTTCTCTTTTATTTCCTCCTTAATTTTTTCTTGTGCACAAATGACATATGCACTGTGCTGCCAAACGTATAAAGTTTCTAAGGAAGTCTATGTGTATGTATCATTAGAAATAAGCAAATTACATTAATTTTCCTAAGAATCGTTAAAAAATATACAAAATTCATGAATATTTTGTCTAAAATTATTCTAGAAAAAATGATAGAAATAGAACTCCCATTTTGGAAACTAGGTACTTTAAATGCCTGATTCAATGTTTGATCATGCTGGAGAAATTAAGCATTAAATATGGGATTCAGGGGTGACCCAAGCTTATTCACGGGACTCGAGAGGTATGGGGGGTCAGAGAAGGTATAGACCACAGAGCTTATGCTAGAAACTAAGAGCTGGGCATCATGTCAAGATCTATGCTAGCTTCATGCTTTAACAGTTATTATCTACATAATTAGGGTTTTCATACTATTCAAATACCTCAGGAAACTTTCCCAAATAATCACATGATTATTACAATATTTTCATCTGCATTTCTAACATTCAAAATATTGAAATGTCCTGTATTTATGACCTCACTAGACGAGCAACTATGAAAGAAATTCCCAAGATGCATACTTTATTGCCAGTATAAGTCTTACTAAGGGTGAATTGCAAGCCACAGCAGGACATCTTATGAAACTCAGCTCCAAACGAGGCCTCCCTGGTGAGGTGTCTATAAATAGCCACACTTAAGGACTGCCATAGGTTTCTCTAGATCTGGTGGCGCAGTGGTAGGGTGTTGGCTCTGTCATCCAAAGGTTGGGGGTTCAAGCCTCTGTCCTGCTGCTGTGGTATTAGACATTCTCCCTGTGGTCAACAACAGGATTATCAAAAGGCTAGTGCCATCAGCCTTGCCTATGGGACACTGCATATAAAAGAACACCTGCCTCGGTGAAATTTTAATGGGATAGTCCCTACCTCCTAATAGATTTGATCACCAAGGAGCAAGTGTGAATTATCCCAGTGCTCCAGAACCATTGAGTCTGGTGGTTCAAACCAACAAACCAACAAAGGCAACTGTCACACAGGGAGACAAGTCATGTAAGCACAAGAGAAGGCGTTATAGGCCAAACTTTGCTGCTGGGCATCAACAATAATGCACCCTAAAGCCTGGTCCCCACAGGTCAATTAGTTTGCACAAAAACCACGGCGACCAACATGATAATTGGTGGTTTAGTCGTCCGCCGACTTACTATACAAGGGTGCCGTGATGTCTGGTGACTAAACCACTAATCGCTGTGGTTTTTGGGCGAAATATTTGACATGTTTGATATTTCTCTCTAATTGCCACCGATGAGAGGAGTTAATCGGCAGGCAGGGCAACTTATGAGTCCTCTAGTCGCCACCAGTTTGTTGGCAAGAGCGTCCCAACATGGAGATTAATTTTTGGGGGCCCTGGCGATTAGTTATTGCCTGGCGACCAATATTTCTTCCTTGGTCGCTGGTGAAATACACTTATCGCTGGGGTTTAATTGCCACATGGGGATGCGCCTAAAAGGCGACACTAGTCATACTGATGCAAGGTATGCAATAAATTGAATAGCACTAACTGCCCCAACCATGGTGTATGATGCAGCTCAACATTTCCTCCTGTGCTCCCACCTGGATCCATTACTTGAGTCATATGTAATTATGAAAGACCACAAAGAATTGTTCAGTGATTTTTTTTAAAAATAATTTTATTTTACCTGGATAAACATTGGCATACGCAAGTATTCTTTGCCTATCAAGCCTTCATGATGCATCAAGAATTAGCTGGTATTTGTAATTCAAAACATAGTTACAAGGAAACAGTGTCAGAACGTAGTTTTCAAACACACATAACAAACTTTAACATATGTACAGGTATGAACTAATAAACTCTAACTTTGGTTGTTTCAACGAACATGCCATACAGTATGATACACTCTCAAAATTCCATCATAATAATATACATTATTGAGATTTCAAAAAAGGCAGTAAGGATAGATAATAAATGTAATGAAATTATAAACAATTGAGTATTAGGGAAAAGAATAGAATAGCTAATTTCCTGGTAGCTTCTTATGACTCTTATGACTAATTTATAAAGATATGATCAAGTGGTGCATTTCCTTATTTGTTATACCCTTAAATGCTCCTTTTTAATGCTTCACTCCTTGGTATTTGAACGTTAAATAGTGGAGCACCATGAGCTCTTGTTCTAATTTCCCTGTTGTTTAATAGGTGTCGTTTGTCCTTCCTTTTGTACATAAAATTCAACACATGTGCTTTCCTTCTATCAACTGGAAAAGATGTGGACTTTAGTTTATGCACCCTGTTTGTACTGAATAATCTATCACACCCCAGCAAATCTTTAGACACCTGTTTTGTAGATTTTGTAGAAGTTGTAGTTTGTCCAAGTCCATAGAATTTGCCTTGGAGTAAATCACATCTGCCTAATCAAAGAATGGTAATGATATTGACTTAGATATTTTAAGAGCAACATCATTGGTCATGTATCTCTTCATTTTGCTTAGTAGGAATAATTTATGTTGGACTATTTTGACAGTATTATTAACATGCTGTTTGTAGGTAAGTGTAGACCCAGATACTTAAAAGATGGAACTTGCTGTAGACCTATGCACCAAGAAAGGGTGACTTTAAAAGTTATGGAAAAAGACATTTTTTTCAAACAACCATAACTTTCTAGGTAAATGAGCTACAGTATTACTCCATATACCATAGGATTCAGAATGAATTGGACAATCCATCCAGATGTGTTTTGTAAAACATTTCATAGAATGAAAACGATCTATTTAAAACCAAATTCGGAAAAATGAAAAAAACTTTTACTATTAACTCATACAATCTGATTTGAAGTTCTATAGAAAGAATGTAATGTTTGTCATATGTGAAAAT
This sequence comes from Lepidonotus clava, assembly GCA_936440205.1. Taxonomy (NCBI): domain Eukaryota; kingdom Metazoa; phylum Annelida; class Polychaeta; order Phyllodocida; family Polynoidae; genus Lepidonotus; species Lepidonotus clava. The sequence goes on along the minus strand of OW387144.1, from coordinate 36,717,451 downwards.
AAATTCATTAGGCATATCTGTCTTTGCTTGAAGATTACAATGACGTATAATGTTAGTAGCTGTTATGTATATTCATAATTTTACAGCTATATCTTTAAAAATTCAAAATGGCCAAAAAGTGCAAAAATTGATGATTTCAGAGATTCTCTATGGGGATTTACTATAGGATTTGGTTGTAAATGTGAAAATTTGTGATATGAAAGGTCTTTTGAGCATCAAATCCTTAATAATTGGACTATAATGTTGCATAACCACTTAAAGGAAAGAGAATAATGTCTTCTACATCCTCAGGCATCCAATAAATGAATCTAAAGTTTCTATGGTGTGATTTACATGCTTCATAAATGTCTGTAAAAAGATGAAAAAGTCAACTATGTTAGATTAAGAAAAAGAGTGGTCCCAACACAGAGCCTGGCGGGACCTCATATACAATGTCATGAGAATGAGAAGTATTTTCATTAGCAACAGTCACCTGTTTCCTATTCCTTAGATAGCTCCGGCACCACTTGGGTATTGTCCCTCTAATACCTACTTGCTCTAGTTTATTAACCAAGATTGTTGTGTTAACCATATCAAATGCTTTACTGAGATCTACAAAGGCAGCTAGGGTTGTATGACCTCTGTTAAACTCATCCAATAGATCGTCTGTAAGATCAGCTATAGTATTAGTTGTGGAAAAGCCTTTCCTGAAACCTCCTTGTAAGTCAGTCAGAATTTTATTCGTTTCCAGAAAATGTGAGATCCTGCTATGGACTAATTTCTCCATTAACTTTCCAGGTAGAGGCAGGAGTGATACAGGCCTATAATTTCCAACCAGTTTCCTTTCTCCATCCTTGAACAGAGGTACCACCTTAGCAACCTTCCATGCATCCGGATGTATTGAAAATTTAACAAAGTTGCTCAAAGCGTATGACAAAAATGTCCTTACAGATTCTTGAAGATAAGTTATCCAGACCTGAGGATTTTAGTACTTCAATCTCCCGACATAGTAGTATAACCTCCTCAACATTAATTCTCAGTAATTGCAAGTTCTCCTCTAAACTCTCACATTAATATGACCAGTTAGTGTTGTGTTTGCTGGCTAACCTGGGACCTATGGACGTAAAGAACTCATTTATAAAGTTAGCAGTATCCCCAGTAGGAACATCGTTTCCCATAAGTTCATCTTTAAGCCAAATTTCTGCTGAGTTTTGTTTTTATTGGGGACATTTCAGAGACTACTTTCCAGAATTTTTTTAGGGTCCGTTTAATAGGCTACCTGTTGTTCTTTAAGAAAATCTGCTCTGAAGTTCAGGATATCTCTACTCACATTATTTCTTGCTACTTTGGCTGCTTCTCAGTCCTTAATCAAATCAGATTTCTTAGCCTTCTTCATTAACCTATCCTTATCCTTAATGGCTTCAATCGCTTCCCTGGTTAACCTAAAATTCAGAATTCGAATTGCACTTTTTAAAAGATTTAACCTTCTGATGATGATCTTAACTGTACAATTATAAATTTCTCCTTTATGTTTATTTCAGGACAAGTGCAAAGCAGTGATGTGCCATCCTTTCAGCCTCCAGGGTATGAGGAAAATGCTACACCACCCCAAGAATACTATCCTAAGAAAGAGCCATGTGTTGGTGCTAAGATACAGAAATGTATTTCTTTGACGGTAATATTCTTTTTACTTTTTACTTTTTATTCATTTATTTTCTTTGTTATTTATAAAGTGCTGACTTCACCTTTATAAATGCTCTTCCACTGCAGTCCTGTTGACCATTTGGGTCCTGTGGATCATTTGGGCACCATTCCGTGCAGGGGTTATCCTAATGTCCTTTTTCCACGCTGCACTCCATGGGACTCGAACCCATGAAGTGCCAATGCCAACAAGTGGTACCAACGCCTCAACGACATTGGCCACCCTGACCCCCATATGGTTTTCTCTGGTATTTTGGTATTTCTGTTTTTCCTCCCTTTTCGACTTGTTAAACTTAAAGTAGTGAAACAATAAAGGAGTATTTTGATGAAACATTTAAACACGATATTGAGAGTTTTGAACATTATTTAAAATTTTTACAAGTGGATTCACTGTTTCTTAATATAAAACAGGCTAAAATACAAAGACAAATTTATCAAGGTATAAAAATATATTCACTATTAAGGTTATACAGGTTATTATAGCTCCTTTACTTTATGATTTGGTTGAGCCTATAATTATGGCTAACACCCAATTGGACCTCCAGCTAATTTTAATCCTGTTGCACCAACGATTTTCCACACCATCCTAAAGTAAACATGAGGGGAACATCAGTTGCCTGTCCATTCGAAGACATCCCATAATTACTATCTTCTACTATCGTACAAAAAGAAGGGAAATGCTGTGCGTATGTAGTTTTACTATTTAGCTTTTATGTTGCACCCCTTTTGAAAATCCTGTATTCGCCCCTACTCTTGCAGCATTTCAGTGTGACATTAACATACGATTTAGTTTGTTATTTTACTAAAACATGGCAATATCAACATTTTAACATTCTTTATCGATAAGGCCCTAACTTTTCTGATTAGCGATATTTTTATTATGCAATATCATTATTGTTATGCTGTTTAGTGCATCTCAATATGTCAGTCAAAATGATGTAACTGTAACATGAAAATTTACCTGGAGACAGACTCACCAAAGTATGATAACAAAACGTACCCCTTTTGTTGCTGCTTGCCTGGTTTCAGTTATTGTTTTGCTCAACTTGATTGTAGGTCTTGTAGGTTGTCCCCAATGCAAGGCCAAGTGGACTTCAAAATAGGTTGACAATTGTTCCACTTTGCCAATCACTTCATTAACACAATCGCTTATAATCAGTGCAAACCAATTTAGGACAAAGAATTTTGGCTTTGAATCTTCCCAGCAACAGTCGATTAAAGATAAAGGAACCCTGAGCAGATAAAATAATCCTGCTCCAATTTTAAAGAGATTTTGGCCCACTATATATTATTTGATTTTTCTTACATCATAATTATCACAAATTGCAATAGTTATACTGAAATTCATACAGAAATAGTCTTCATGGGATAATTATTACTATTAATCTTCTGTGATGGTTTTGCACAAAGGTAGTTAGTAAAACACCTTGGGCATTCAATCAATTGTATAAGAATAAAAAAAAGAAACAGTCACCAGCCTGTAAGGAGAATATCATGAAGTATTCGAAATTATGTAGTATCATCTACACTATATAGTGTAAGTATAGCATGGACTGCTGGTAGGTGTAAAGATACCTGTCTGTATTCAGTATTCCAGGCCACAAGACTGCTTTTCGCAGAGGATGTCACTGATGTTGCATAATAATAATAATATCGGTAGCAGACAGGGTGCATACCTATCGGTAGCAGACAGGGTGCATCTCCCAGCGAGTACCAATGCTTGGGATAAAATCAATAACCAGACTGATATATATAGGTAGGAACCTATGGTTAAAGCAGAGAACACTATTAGATACCGTTTGGACAATACGAGTCTTGAGGATTCGGAGGTTTGAATAGCTAATTGTGAACCTAGGACATATAGGCTACGACTACACTGGCAAATTGTATGCAATTAAGATATCTACCTGACCTTCAACCAAGCATTGTTCACGTCATGGATATGTACACCTATCTTGTGAAACTACCTACTACTTGACTAGCATTCATAGAGGAAGTTAATTAAGACAGTTCAACTAAACATAATAAGAACCGTTCCCCAGTCATTAGATAACAGCATAACAAACACTAGCGTTCAGTTTCAATTAAAATTCTTTGAGATTCTATTTTTAATTGTTTAATTTGTTTATTCCTATAATTAAGTGAAAAAAATGGCTCTCTATTGAATAGAAAGTTTTGGGGGTCCTTGAATTGATCAAGTGCTGACCAGCAATAGTCGTCTGTAAAATTTGTAAAAAAACGATGAAGAAGAAGCTTTATAATCAGTTTGTAATTTGTTGGATTTTCTCCCCGCAATGCCATACACATACTTTCTCCTTATTTAAGAGGAAGAGGAAGGTATAGCCTCTTCCTCTTTAAGAGCAAATATTCTCCCTGTTATACCTCACATGAGGCTTATAAGGTGAGGTTTTCTTCTTGGACACATAGAGGTTTAGTATTGATGTATACCACCAGGGGGTGCATGTGTGTCCTTTTTTCCCTCACCAAATGAGCCAAACTTGGGTATAACAGGTAAAACAGGGAGTAAAATGTATGCTTCAAGAAGATGAGGGAAACCCTTTCTCTTCTCCTTAAAGAGAACGAATCCAAGTGTATGGGGTGGAGGAAGGGGGACAAAAAACTTTCAAGAATCCCGAAATTCATAATAGTCATGAATTCAAGATTTGGCTTCTCGAAATAGAGACATTAACTTAATTCTTTTTTTTTTTTCTTTTCATGGTTAAAGTAAAACTTTTTACGGCAAAGCACATAATGCAATAAGACCTGCAAACAGGATACCATACATGACCAATATTGTCATGAAATTACAATGTTCAAGTGGAAACACATTTCTGCCTTTCCTTTGCAAATCTTAGGTTGTTAGACTTTAAAGCCATGATCTCTTCTGTGCGACAGACATGTATATTGACAACTCGTAACTCCCCTACCTGAGCAACAAATTTGTGACATGACACTCAACGTTGCCAAATTATGTTCCAAAACTGCAAAACACGTTGCTAGCCATCAAATTACTACCCCAACAACTGCAACTTTTCTGGCCAAGCTCATTGATGAGTTAAAGGGGAGCTACCTGGACTGGAATGGCTGTATATCTTTTCTTCCATTCAAGCATGTACATGTGGTGTTTTTCATAGAGTGTTGGTGTAGTTATCCCAAAAGCGGATAGCCACTTTCTTGAATTCTACCTGCAGGTTAGCCTAGAACAGGATGCATTTTGGGTAATATGGCGACAAAACTCAAGGCTTTAGCATAGAAATTTTCATGAATTGTGCAATTATTTGTAGATTACCATGGAGTAAAACTATCCATCGTCATATTTCTAAATTAGTACCAATAAACATTTCTATTTCTTGAGTTGTTTGAAAATGAGTTCATTATAGATGGATAAATAGCAACTATTTCATTATTTTCTATAGTATTTCTAGGAGTTTTGTCGACAAAATCAGCCTAAATTAGCCTTAAAATGCTGATATTCATCTATCCGTGGTAGGGTGAATTCCTTTCATTGAAAGCCAGAGGGGCCGTTAAAAGTGGGATTTGTGTACTGCATGCGGGGTATTTAATGGTTGGATGGAGGGGTGATTTTGTGAAGTTCTAAAGTAGTCTGACTATTGCCAGAAAATTAATGTCAAGTAACGGTGTTTTTCATATTTAGCAGAGCCTGTACATAGTGGGGAGCAAGCACTGAAGATATTCTGCTACTGGGATGTGAAGTGATGGGTTTTTGTGAGGGTTGTAGTGAAAGAGCAGCGTAGTCGTAAATTGCGGGACTGTACATATTTAGACGGTGACTGTACATAGTGGTGTCTATGGTGACCTTTGGTCTATCCAAACGTGTACAGATGATGTTTTGGGATGTTTTTGATACAGTAAATGGACTGATTTGTATCTCCAGTGTCACATTACCATGAATTACCTTAACTGCAAATATTAAATAAGCATGTTTCGTTATTCAATAAAATGTTTTCTCTAAAAATATAGTGTTATATGAGTTATTATGCTATTTCCCACAGAATTCTTTAAGTCATTACTGTTCAATGAATACTTCATGTGCTGGGCTTTCTGTTATAAGAGTCTGATAGTGATAACTATTGGGGGCCATACATGAGATGAGTTCAGCAGTTGTGATGGAGATAAATGGAGATAATGCGTGATCATACATATTTATATCGTGACCGAACATATTCAGCTATTATTCAATTTGTAAAATAATGTGGACAAAATTTACATTTCTTTTATATTCTATCCCAACTTATGCAGACAAAGTTATTATTTTTTGCTGATATTTGATATTAATAATGTGTTTTTAAATAAATTTCATGAAGTTATATGTTGAAACATGCCAAGGAAACCCATTCCATGATACATAAAATTTAACATTTTGGTATAGAAAAGACTTTATAACAATATATATGGTGAGGGACACTCTTTGCATATAATTATAAGAAAAAACCCAAATAGACATTCAGTTGTTGGTTTAACAGGATCCGTTTCAACATGACGTTCATGCTCCCCGATATATCCACCTCTTTGCTATGTGTGACCATATTCTTTGTTATTGTTCATGTTTTGGCTGAGGTCGTTTCCGGGTCAGTACTTCCACTTTGTACTCCATCATGCTAACCCTGGGAATGTTAGGGGCCTTCCATTTAGTACGTACGCAAAATTTCAAAAATTTCAGATCCCCCACCCCCCTGTGACTAAAATACACATTAGATTTGTACAGGGACGTACGCAAATTTTCAGAAATTTCAGACCCCCCCACCCCCCCCTTGATGCGTACATACTTAATGGAAGGCCCCTTATCTGCCACTTAATTTCAGCAATGAATTCTTTCGGTATTTGAATACAGGCTTTAGAGTTACAACCAGTAAGAAAAACCCCCTCTGAGCCACTTGGTAAAGAATCTTAAGTTTCAGAAGAATATACACAAAACTGACAAAATGTTACTTGTATCAAGTACTCCTAAAGGTGGGAACCCATTGAGAGATGCGATATAAATTCTAATTGAACTAGAGGTCATTCAGCAATCAATATCTGGAGGGCATTCCAGAGCTTTTTTACGGCAGTTCGTATACCCATAATCAGCTATACGATGCCTATATGGTGAAAAAAGTGACCAGAGAAAATATACGAATTATTTTATGTGTACAGAGGATGTTTACGACCATACGTATACATGTACGAAAATTCGTATACAGTACTTTTTGTGGATATTTACGATGAGTCAGGGGGGTCAACGTAATTTCATTTTCTCCATAGGAGCCAATGCTAAACAGGGTCGTATGATCAGCCATACAAGGATTATTTCATTGTTTTATTAAGCTGACCATTCATATATTGTATACTTGTATACTCATATTCGTAAATTCATATTCGTAAACCTTCAAGCAGCTCAAACTGGATGTGAATAATACCTTATAATGTATTATAATGATATGCATGACATGTTATGACATGTTATGACATGTATTGACATGTATTGACATGTTATTTACGACAGGTCGTAAATATTTACGAATATGTTTCAATACTATACGATACGAAATTGTGAAGTCTTTGGACACATTTTTCTGAAGCAGACGTAAATTCTTATTCGTATATGGGGTATGTGTTAATGCGTCGTAAAAATCCTCTGGAACGCCTTCCAGACAATGTTAGATATTTTCCAAGCAATTGATAATTTTTGTTTGAATTTATTGTTAAATCGCTCCGTAATTCATATTAGGAATTTGGTGATTACAAACCAAGCTGCGACGTAATAAAAAGCTGCTACCATTGACTTTTGGTTAGACAATGACAAAATGACACGTAAAACATCATTTTTATTGTAAAGTTGAAAACATTGTCATAACGAAATATTCAGTTTATTTTGAGACATATTTGACGGCCTGTGTAAACCCCCTTTACTATCGCAATTATTTATGTGTGGTTATCAGGGGCCGAGCTTATACACGCGGGCATGACAAGGAAACCCACACACACAGTATTTTTTGTACACACGGGTGTGACGTCCGCGTTTATTATGATAGTTGTGTGTCGGGACAAAGGTTTGCCCAAACACATAATAGCCTTAAATACACCATATTGTATATAAATGTGAATCACACTCTCATTTGTAGACACAATCTCCTAAATCCTAATGTAAAATAACCCAATATAAACCCGACACGGGGTAAACCAATAGGGCTTCTCAAGTCTCACATAGTTACGTAACAACTTCAGACCGGTGGTCACGTAGGCATGACTCAGCACAGATGCCGGGAAATGTGGATCACGTGACCTGTGATGTCATCACATGCCTGGACTTGGAAATGTTCCAACTCTGTGTTGGGTGGTCACATGACCATGACTCAGCTAGCCTGTAGGGTTTTGGAAATGTTCCAACTCAGTATTGGAGGTCACATGATCAAGGAGGGACTCCCATATTTGGAATCACATGGTCACATGACCATGACTCAGCTAGCCTGTAAGGTTTTGGAAATGTTCCAAGTCAGTATTGGGTGGTCACATGACCACTTCCCCTTGGTCACATGACCCTGGAAAGGGGAATATAAGGCGGGCTGTGAGCCTCCCTCAGACAGTCTCCTCTGGGGCTCATCCTTGGACCACCACCTGCCAGAACCTGCAACCAGACCACAGCTACAGCCTCCAAGACTACCTACCTCCTACCACTACTCTGAAGACAGAACTCTGAAGAACTACACTCTGAACCTATAGACTCTGAACTCTGCACCCTGCAGTAGTCAAGTGTTAAGGTACTGAGGTACTGAGGTAGGCACCCACTTTGGCTTGTCATTGCTGTTATTACAGTGGTTATTCACTCCACTATCCGGTCTGTGTTGAGGTTCCAATCATATACCCTATAACTGTCTACTATGTAACTTGTATAATTAGGATCATACAAAAGGTTTGAAACTGTAGGTGAATGTGTTGCTCTTCCTTTCCCAAAAGTTGTCCAAAGTTACTGTGTGAATATTGTATTCAGCAGGGAGTACCTCTACAGTACTCTACCCAATCTAGCAACCCCTTTATAAACTCGCCGGCTTTATAAGAACATCCCTTCTCATAATCCATAGAGATAACTACCCAAACGAGCATACAGGTCTCATCCTAAATTAGCCCCCCCGGCGCACTTGGTGGAGAAAAACCCTATTTTTAACACTTTGGACACGATCTGGGAAAGGTCGCACTGCAACTAACAGTTGAATTTTTTAGATTTTGAAATACTACCACACTTACAGGTTGCTAAGGTTATTTTCTTATCTTTCTTTACCACACCATTGCATGCCACTAATCTGTCACCACGCCTCCCCCAAAGATTTTTAGGAACCTACCCCGTAGGTTAGGGCTTAGAAGTCAGGGTCCTGTCCCACCTTTTGAACGCACTTTTGTTCCAATTAGGCCTATAATGGCAGATAACAATGAAAGGGTAGATCCCCAGGCACAGCCTGCTGAGGACGAAAATGTCCCTCAGCAAATTGTAGTGGATGAACAAAACCCCGAACAGGAAGTACAGGGTGTAGATAACCAAGAAAATCAGGTTGATCAAGAAGATAATGAAGTACTTTCACAGGCAGATAGTAGGGATGGGGACTACCAATTAGCCGATGAGGAATCTGAAATTCATAATCTAGTAGACAAAACAGATAGCAAACCATTAAGACCTAGCCACCACCCTCCAGCAAAGGTAAAGTTACCAAACCTCTCAATCCCTACATTCTCAGCCAATAATAAGGAGGACGTGACTGTCTTTTTTGATCAGTTGGAGAACATTGCTGAGATCTATGGTTGGTCCCCTAGACTGACCCTGGAAACAGCAATAGCCTCTTTCAAAACAAATGCACATGCATGGGCCATGGAACTTGGGAAAGAACAAAAGAGAGACTATCAGAAATTCAAAAGTTTAGCAATAGAGACTTTTAAGAAATCAGTACCATCTTGGCTGAGATCTAAGAAGCTCATGGAGGTTCAACAACGCCCTGGGCAAGATTCACAAGATTTTGCAGCAGCCCTCAGAAGAATACAACTCACAGTTCAGGCTCCATCTGATGCTATGCTTTGTGCCTACCTCTGTGGCTTAAATGACAGACTAGCACAAATGGTAGCTATCCATGACCCCCAGACCTTTGAAGAAGCAGTAAGAATGGCCAAAAAGTTTGAGGCCATTGTATCAGGGGGTGCAGAGCGCAATAGAAACTACAATGATAATAGAACACCAAAATCGAACCAACCAAACACTAGCTATACTCACAAACAGGGACAGCCCCAAAATAGACCCAACCAATGGCAGAACAGTAGAAACCCAACTGCCAACGAAGTACAGCGAAATGACAACCCCCAAGATTGGGAGAGTCCTGGCAATCAGAGCCTCTACTGCTCATACCATGGTCAGTGTGCCCACACAACCTCAGTTTGCAGGCAAATCAAAAGACAGCAAAGGCAGGGTAATTTAAACGGAGAAAGGGCTCCCGCCCCAACGGCCGGGTCGGGTCCCAGAGGCTGGCCGTCACACCAGGGCCCCGACGATCAGGGCACGTACCAGTAAAACTCCAAAAGGGGGATAATGGTTCCCACATGATAAACATCACTCTGGGATAGATACAGGAGCCAGTGACAACTTTATCGCAGCATCAGTATTTGACAAACTGTCTAAACATACCATCATCAAAAGCAGGCACATAGATGAAACAGCCACATTAGCAGATGGGTCTGAATATAAGCTTGAGAGAAAGGCTTTGCTCAGATGGAAGGTAGGTAACATCCAGTACAGGTCACATTTCTATGTAATGAAAAACATGTCCTATCAGGCAATAATGGGAAGATCTTTCTTTGACATCACTAATGCCAACATAGATTTTGCTTCCAAAACGATAACTCTCTCTATACCAGTCCAAGCTAGAACAGTGCAGAGTGTGGTACTACCCCCAAACTCTGAGTCAGTAATAGCGCTAAAAACTGATGGAGACATCCAAGAAAATACTGAGGTTATAGTCAGACCAATCTATGACAACAGTGAGGGAACGGTATGGACAGCTCACACCTTATCAACTGTCAGAGACAGCAGAGTCTTAGTGCAAGTTCTAAATACGACGAACCAACCAAAAACCATAAAACAAAACACTATCCTCGCAACAGTAGATATACCAACAGAAATATTGCAAGACAATCACACAAACAGTCCTACTGAAGACAATCTGTTTAACCTAGAAAGTTCAGTACTGTCTGAAGAGAATAAAAGCAAACTTCTTGAAATGCTACAGACAAATAGATGGGCATTTGCAAAAGACATGTCAGAACTGGGCCACTTCAAAGACCTCCCAATGAAGATTGAGATAGAGCCAGGGCAAACACCACCCACTACTAGACCATACAGAGCCTCTCCAAAAATTCAAAACATCATTGATGACCAAATCAAAGAAATGCTAGATGCGGGAGTCATTGAGGAAAGTGACTCTCAGTACAGCTCGCCCATAGTTATGGCAAAGAAAAAGTGTGGTTCGTACAGACTGTGCATTGACTACAGGAAAATAAATGCCATGTCAATCAAACGTCCATTTCCATTAAGGACAAGAGAACACCTGTTTAACCTGGTTTCATGTCAAAAACCTGTAGTATTCACATCTCTCGATATGATCAGTGGGTATTGGCAGATTGAGATGGAAAATGAGTCAAGGCAGTATACTGCATTCTCCACACAAAACAACACCTATCAATTTCGCAGAGTCCCGTTCGGCCTCTGTGGGGCGCCATGGCATTTCAGTCGGTCAATCACACAGATACTGAAGGGCCTCGACCCTTTAATAGCAGCAACCTACTTGGATGACTGTCTGGTATTCTCAGCCTCCCATGAACAACACATCCATGATGTAGAACAGGTTATCACACGGTTAGCGAGCAGAGGCCTCAGGCTAAACCCAAAGAAATGTGAATTTGCTGTAGAGGAGTGTCACTTTTTAGGACACGTCCTGACACCCCAGGGGGTGAAACCACAACAAAAACTCCTTGATAAGATCCAAGACTTCCCGAGGCCAACCAATGTCAGAGGGGTCCGGAGATTTCTTGGCCTCATTCAGTATTATGCAGCATTCATTCCCAATATGAGTGAGATGACAAAGCACCTTCATAAATTCACAATGAAGGGAGCACGCTTTCATTGGGATGATAATGCAGAAAACAACTTCCTGAAACTGAAGCAGTTGTTGGTTAGCCCGCCTATATTGGTACATATTGACTACTCAAAACAGATCTATGTCCTCACCGATGCAAGTGACGACACTGTTGGAGCAACCTTGTGCCACAAGATAGATGACAAGTATAGGCCCATCGCCTTTTACACAGCTAAAATGAATGGGGCTCAGAAAAACTACTCAATCTCTGAGAAAGAGGCCCTGGCCATATTCACTGCTCTTAAACACTTTGAACCGACGATAGAGGGATATCATATATCCATAGTCACTGACCACTCACCACTGGTACACATATTTGAGGCACCCCACAAGGCACCAAGCCCAAAACTAAAAAGGTGGGCCCTGTACATGCAGGCATTCTCATATGACATACAGTACCACGAGGGCAAAACACACTACCTCGCAGACTATGTGTCCAGATTAGAGTCGCAGGTCACACTCCCAGATAATGACTACCCACAGCTTGGTGTGGACATCCTGTTCCCAGAAACAGAAGTATGCAATGCAGCTGTGACAAGATCGACAGGCAATGCACCAAAGCATCCCCCGGTAAAAAGCAAACCCCAGATAAAGGGTAAGGCAAATTGCACAGATACGCCACCTCGGCCTGACCCAGTCCAAGGGCAGGTCGATACCGCAACAAATGCTCGTGAAATTGCTGACCTTGATAAGAAAGGAGTAATTGCTCACCAGTCCAATGATAAATTCTGTAAAGACATAACAGACTATCTCAAAAACAAAACCCTACCAAAAGACCCTGTTAGAGAAAAACTCACCCTAACCCACGCCGACCACATGGCCATTGAACACGACATCCTCGTGTTCTACCCACGCTTCAAAAAGAAGGGGGCCAGGTATGTAGAACTGAAAGGCAAAATTGTCATCCCGGACAGCCTGCAACAGAAAATTGTTGCCCTTCTGCATGACCATATCATGCTAGGTTCTCATGTTGGAAGAAATGTCCTTTACGACAAAATCTATTCAAAATACTGGTGGCGAGGTATGACCAAATCAATCGCAGAATACGTCAAAACATGTGATGTTTGCACCCGAAAGAAAAGGGTGGCACACGCCAACCACCCAATGCAAACATTCGAAAACCCCTTCTCAGCCGTTCAGCCACATCGCTATTGATGTCATTGGCAAGATAAAACCCTCCAAGGAGGGTCACGAGTATATCCTCACAGTGATATGTATGCTCACAAACTTCTGTGAAGCTATACCAATGAAAGATCAAACAAGTACAGACATTGTAGACGCTCTTATTACGCATGTCTACACACGATACGTTCCCCTAACAACTGTTCACTCCGACAATGCCCCGTCTCTGCTATCAAAGCTAACGAAAGAAGTCCACAGACGGCTCGGCATCAAGCAAACATTCACATCGGGCATAAACGCAAAGGCAAACGGTCGAGTAGAACGCATCCAAAAGCAACTGCAATCGGTCATCTCTTGCTATGTCGATACAAACAGTGAAAACTGGCACAATCTACTGTCATTCGCACTGTACAGCGTGAGGACGTCAGTCACCTCCCGCTTAGGGGACAGCCCATACCGCCTACTTTACGGCCACGCACCCTACCTACTCCCCGTTGATAGCCAAATTCAAGGTAACCACTCGCTCCCCCTTTCAACAGCAGACTACCTGCATGATCTTGAAAAACGCCTGTCAATTGTCCGTGAAATGGCAGCTGAACATAATCAAGAGTACACAAGTAAAATGAAGGAAAAGCTAGATAACAAGGCTAGATCCCACCACTTTACAGTTGGCCAACATGTCGTCATCTATGACCCAAAATACAAATTCAAACCCCTCGGCAAATTCTCATATATGTACTCTACCCCCCACGAAGTCGCAGAAATTGTCTCAGATTGTCTAGTCCGCCTCAAAGACCTAAATACAGGCCGCATACTCAAGCGTCTAACAAATGTTAACCGGCTTAGGCCATACTACACGAGGCAAGATGGAGCCATTTCCAAGCAAATACCAGCCAAGGTAGATCACAGAAACAGATTTGAGGATAGGGCAGGTGAGGTATACCACCCCATCAAAAGAGTGATTACTTCACGCAAAAGGGCTGGAAAGAAGCAATACAAAGTCCATTGGGCTGATGGCTCTGTGTCATGGGTTGATGATAGCTCCATTGCCCCCACAGACTTGCTGAAACAGGTTAAATAGGCAAGGCTCATTACTTGCATTAGGCAAGATATGAAACCAATGAAATGAACAAAAAGCAGGTTACTAACACTTAGTTTATTAAAAACCTGACATGTTAAACAATCTCTCTCCTCGACTCTCCTCTCAGAATCGTGGTAATGTCGTCTGGCACCTTGCTATCCATACAATCTATGGGATCAGCTATCTCAACAGCAGCAGCAGCCTACAATCATAGAAAAAAAAAATTACATCAATGAATTAAAAGCAACAAACATAAACTAGTTGGTATGCAAATCTACCCTTACAACAGCAACCTCACTGTCAGACATAAGCCTCAGTCTGGAAACAACAGGTTTCGCCATGAGCAGTCGCACCCCGGAGGCAGACAGGACTGAACCACCTGCAATAAAGGGCAAAATACAAAAATCTTACACCACAGGTATCCTCCACATGCCCGCCTGTTTCACAATTTAGGTTCATGAGGATGTAACGTTACACACAAAGCCCTACCAGTCTAGGCAAACCACAGCGTACACAGACTACGTTTAAGCATACAAGCTCCAAGGGTAGAGAGTGCCGCCATGGCAAAAGGTTCCTGATCAGCTCCTGAAAACCAAGGTCATAAAAGTCGCGCTCACATTTACATCACACACTTAACGCTACACCCACAACCCCTGACATAAAACATGAGCCCGTACCCGAAATGATACAGGGGAAGTGTAGAATATAAGATAAAAAGCCATATCAACATGAAACTCACAGCTGCTGCCTATGAAGACATTACCACTGAGACATAAAGCTTGGATAAATCGCATGGCCCATGTGCCCCTGTGTCACCTACAAGGCCCCTGTGGCACCTACAATGCCCCCATGGCACCTACAATGCCCCGTGGCACCTACAATGCCCCTGTGGCCCCTACAATGCCCCTGTGGCACCTACAATGCCCCTGTGGCTCCCATAACACCCTTGTGACACCCAGAAATTCCCTGTAGCTCCCAAAATGCCCCTGTGGCTCCCAAAACGCCTCTGTGGCACCCATAACGCCCCTGTGGCACCCATAACTTCCCTGTGTCTCCCAAAACGCCCCTGTGGCTCCCAGAACACCCCTGTGGCACCCATAATGCCCCTGTGGCTCCCAAAACGCCCCTGTGGATCCCATAATGCCCCTGTGGCTCCCAAAACGCCCCTGTGGATCCCATAATGCCCCTGTGGCTCCCATAACGCCCCTGTGGCTCCCATAACGCCCCTGTGGATCCCATAATGCCCCTGTGGCTCCCAAAACGCCCCTGTGGCTGCCATAACGCCCCTGTGGCTCCCAAAATGCCTCTGTGGCTGCCATAACGCCCCTGTGGCTGCCATAACGCCCCTGTGGCTCCCACAAGGCCCCTGTGGCTCCCACAACGCCCCTGTCACTCCCATAACACCCCTGTCGCTCCCATAACCCCTCTATGGCTATATCATGCCCTGTGGCTCCTATAAAGCCCCTGTGGCTCCCATAACGCCCCTGTGGCTCCCATAACGCCCCTGTTGCTCCCACAAAGCCCCTGTGGCTCCCTTAACACCCCTGTCGCTCCCATAACACCCCTGTCGCTCCCATAACCCCTCTATGGCTATATCATGCCCCTGTGGTTCCTATAAAGCCCCTGTGGCTGCTATAACGCCCCTTTGGCTCATATAACTCCCTGTGGATTATATAACACCCCTGTGGCTCCTACAACGCCCTGTGGCCCATACCACGCCCTGTGGCTCATAAAACTCAAAAACCATTCAATGACCATGATCAGCATACATGACATTTTAAAAATGTGTGAGACAATATACAAATTTACATTATTGAAAAAGAGATTATTCAAAAGATACTCACCATTATGGAAGAGTTCTGATAGATCTCTGCTGCTCTTGTCTCCATCAAAAAGTCTGAGGTTCAGCATTTTTTATTTATAATAGTGTTCACAGCATCTGAATTGACACTACATAGATGAATAACTGAAGACAGTAGGAGCATAATTGAGTATGTGAGCACCAAACCTATGACATCAGAGGCTCAGAGGGAATCCCGGCAGAACATTTCACTGCCAACCTATGACATCACAGGGGATACCCCCTCTTACTCCAGGCTCAGAGGGAATCCCGACACAACACTTCACTGCCAACCTATGACATCACAGGGGATACCCCCCCTATTCCATAGAAAGAGGGAACCTCCACCCAACATTTCGGCGCCAACCCGATGACATCACAGGGATTGCCCCCCCTGTTCCATGAGAAACAGGGAATCCCCAATCAACATTTTATTTCAACATTGTAACAACACTTTCCACTAACATTACACAATGCATGCATAATTACCAACTTAACAGTTAACATTTCGTGCCTTGCTTATAATATAATAGCAAATCATATACCATTCTATCCCCTCCATATTCAAAACTTTAAGGATCACCTAATTTAATTAATATATCAACAAAGCATGTTAAGAAAACATCTCCTTACGTTTCTTTACTAAAGACCTATATCCAATTCCGCCTATCATTCATAGCAATTGTAGGATTATGCTTTTTTATATATATATATGACCGGTGAGTGAATGCACTGTTTTAGCACTTGATGGCCCACTGGGTGCTGACTCTACTTACCAAAGAACCAAACACTCTGACTAATTTAACCACGTTTTTTCATATTAATGAACTTCTACAACAATAGATAGGAATCCATGGCAGTGACCAACAAAGATGTATTAGAGGCCGGCAGAACCCCAAGGTCTAGGCAAGAGCGCCCAGGAGACTACGACCAATGATTACTTTATGAAGTCACTGATACGTCCAGTGAATTGTAATGACTTTCTGTGACATCCTGCAATATTATGATAACATTCTGTGACTTCACACCCTCGACCTCCCGAACAAAGCCACCTTCTCGGGCATGGAACTATCTGCACTTGGACATGCATATCCCACCTGTTCCCTGGCATCCAGGTGCCAACACTACCTGGGACCCTCAGCATCAGGACTTCCCTGAACATCATTAAAATGGCGCCAGCTAATAATTCCTGCAACTAATTTACTTCCCTCAGCGAATATTGATGACAACAGAAGTCCTCAAGGCACAAAAACAATATCTTGAATCAAAACGAAGACACTGACCATATAGCAACAAAATTATACTCATCATTTGAAAAAAAAGTGCTCATAATTAAGGAAGCAGGCTGTCATTACCTAGATAATAGTAAACTTCATAGATGACAACCCTCCTTAGGCATTTATGTCACCTCTTTTCTTAGTTATACATGTTTATATCATATTTTTGAAAGACACAAAAAAAATCACATTACATGCTGTCATTTGAGGTTCGTTAGTACTAGTAAGGCATTTTCAGAATACGATAATCTCATTGTGCATATGAGAATTGTAGACCATTTCATGTATAACTATTGTTTCTTATAACATGTCATTTAATTGTCAAGTAGGATTTAGTAGAAAACCACTATTTCATCTAGACTAGGTTTTTTGTGTATTTGACTATATCAACTTGTACCTTAGTTATAATTGGTACATTATACCTTTTATGTGTCTATGTATTACTACATATATGCCTCAACAGGCAATACCCTCTCCCTGAAGGTATTGGTCTGCCAACTTCATAAGATTTTGTTTAGATAACATATTTACTCATGTATTTAATCATTTGGTTAAGTTTTGATAGCTGTTGTTCTACTATATTATAGTTAGCGATGTCTTAGTTGATTGATAGGATAATCATGTAGCAATTGTATTGGTTATAGTATGACAGAAAATATGTACTTCTCAGATAGATTGCGTCTCCAAAGTGTACAAGAGGTGGATCACCAGGGTACAATTTTGACAAAAAACTGTTGAACAGACAACACTTTTTGAAACCAACCCGGGGCGAGTGTGTCGGGACAAAGGTTTGCCCAAACACATAATAGCCTTAAATACACCATATTGTATATAAATGTGAATCACACTCTCATTTGTAGACACAATCTCCTAAATCCTAATGTAAAATAACCCAATATAAACCCGACACGGGGTAAACCAATAGGGCTTCTCAAGTCTCACATAGTTACGTAACAACTTCAGACCGGTGGTCACGTAGGCATGACTCAGCACAGATGCCGGGAAATGTGGATCACGTGACCTGTGATGTCATCACATGCCTGGACTTGGAAATGTTCCAACTCTGTGTTGGGTGGTCACATGACCATGACTCAGCTAGCCTGTAGGGTTTTGGAAATGTTCCAACTCAGTATTGGAGGTCACATGATCAAGGAGGGACTCCCATATTTGGAATCACATGGTCACATGACCATGACTCAGCTAGCCTGTAAGGTTTTGGAAATGTTCCAAGTCAGTATTGGGTGGTCACATGACCACTTCCCCTTGGTCACATGACCCTGGAAAGGGGAATATAAGGCGGGCTGTGAGCCTCCCTCAGACAGTCTCCTCTGGGGCTCATCCTTGGACCACCACCTGCCAGAACCTGCAACCAGACCACAGCTACAGCCTCCAAGACTACCTACCTCCTACCACTACTCTGAAGACAGAACTCTGAAGAACTACACTCTGAACCTATAGACTCTGAACTCTGCACCCTGCAGTAGTCAAGTGTTAAGGTACTGAGGTACTGAGGTAGGCACCCACTTTGGCTTGTCATTGCTGTTATTACAGTGGTTATTCACTCCACTATCCGGTCTGTGTTGAGGTTCCAATCATATACCCTATAACTGTCTACTATGTAACTTGTATAATTAGGATCATACAAAAGGTTTGAAACTGTAGGTGAATGTGTTGCTCTTCCTTTCCCAAAAGTTGTCCAAAGTTACTGTGTGAATATTGTATTCAGCAGGGAGTACCTCTACAGTACTCTACCCAATCTAGCAACCCCTTTATAAACTCGCCGGCTTTATAAGAACATCCCTTCTCATAATCCATAGAGATAACTACCCAAACGAGCATACAGGTCTCATCCTAAATTAGCCCCCCCGGCGCAGTTGTGTGCGCGGACTTTGGGTCCCCGTATTCTTTGTATATGCGGGTTCATCCCTGTGTATGTAAAGGGCGTTACATAAGCAGATGTTTTTCATCATCATATTTTGATTTATAATTTTTTTTTTATTATTTCAACGAGGTACTTCTCAATTTTACATCGAGATCTTCCAGTACAAAATAAATTTTATAACAATTATAAGAAGTTAGAAATGATGACCGCTGTTAGGGTATAGTGGGAAGGGGGGGGGGGATAATGAGATGTAATGAGTTGTGTTTCAAATTTACGTGCATGTAACAGTTATGTAGTGATACAGAATAGAGCAAGAGATGTACATTATATGCCATATATATAATAATAACGTCACAATATAAGATTTCACATGGAAAGAAACCTTCAGTTTTACAGTCCCACAGTCTTACGAAGGTAAGATCCTTCTGTATATATGTGTAGTTTCACGATCAATTCAAAGTCAATGATATGAGGTTATTCACATTGGATCAATACAACATCAATACAACATAGCGATTTCACATTGAAAGAATATACAGTCTTAGGAAGGTAAGATCCTTTCCTAATATATATATGCAGTTTCACCATGCGCTTGAAGTCACTATTGCTTTCAATATGTTGCACATGTTTTCCTTTTATTATTTCTATGTCTGATCTAAATTCTGAGAGTATATATACACCTTTTTACATACACATATCCAATGTCCGCGTATATAAGGGCATCCGTAGGTGCGGACGTTGTGCCCGCGTGTGTAAGGAATTATATATGCACGAATGTCGCGTACGTGACTGTCGCACGTATAGCCATCCCCGTTATCAGGCTGTGTAAACTGGTCTTAAAGTACACCACCCTCCCAGCCAGAGACATACTAGTGCAGGGTTTAAGGCCCTATTACACCATACGACATGAGCTGCGATATTACTATGTCACAGAGAAACCACAAATATTGCAGACAAAATTATTTATTAGCCATGTATATAATACTCCAAATTGCCAATTTCAAACAATCATATCACTAACGTGTGAGAAACTTTAGTAATAGGGATATCAAGATGATATTGCAGATCAAAGTCGTGTGTTGTACTAGGGGCCTGGAGACCCTATTAAGCCCCATATCCACTAGGCAATTTTGGCTGAGTTGGCCGACTCGTTGGCCCTAAAATCGGCCGATTCTACCAAGATAATCGGCCGACTTTACCGGCAATTCAGATCAGACATGCTCATTCCAATATACCATACTTAAGTCCCATACCCACTGGGAGATTTTACCGCCGACGGGCGATGGGCGACTGGGAAGATCGGCCGACTCTTAGGGTGGTCTGTAAGTATAGTATATTGGAATGTATGATATGAGTCGGCACTACAATCAGTCGACTCTTCTAGGAGAGTCGGCCGATTTTGCACCAGTGAATCAGCTGACTCCGGTCAAAATCGCCTAGTGGGTATGGGGCTTTACACTCCACGACATGAGCTGCGCCATGACCATGACCAGGACATGACCATGATATGACCATATGTGACCTGCTCTGCAATTTTGGGGCTACTTGACATGAATAATGAATTTATAACAAGGCTCAGGCTTTCTAAAAATCTCTTAACATCTCTTAAATATTCTGAGTAGAAGCTGAGTTGTGAGCTTCTGAACATGATAACGTCAGACACCTTAAATCCATTAAAATTATGATATAGACAGTAGTGACAGGATTACAAACAGTTAGATATAGAGTGAAATATTATCTACATTAATTATTATGCAAACAAAATACTCCCAATTTTTTTCTAATGAAGATAGCTACAATCTGTTTTTTGCACCATGTAGCTTAAAAGGTGTACTTTAAGGTTTTATGAATTCTAAAATAAATGTCACATGACCTGATTTCCATGGAAACCAAATTCTTCATAATATCAGTAATTCTACATTTTGACGTTCGATAAACATTCCGGTTACCATGGCAACCGAATGTAAAACTTTAAGAAATTTTGAAGTTTGATATGAAACTACACAAAATTTGATTTTTAGTCAATATTTGGCTTATTTTAATATTTTTGGTCATTTTATGTGTAAATATTGAAGATAGACTTATAAAAGTGTATGTTAATAGGCCCTGAATTTGCAGAGCTGGTCACATATATTGGCCATGTTGTAGAATGCTATGACATGGGTGTTATCATTGTCATGTAAAAAGGTAAGTCGTAATGGCTACAACTTTAAAGTTGTATACAATACCATTTTTAGTGCAGTGAAAGTTGTGAGGAGAATGTTGTTGACCTTAACCTAAGCTGCGACATTTATTTGACTTGACATTTAATTACGTCATGGAGATCAGTTGCAAATAACATGAGTATTTCATGTTGTAGGGCTCCTATGTCTTATGTCATAGGGAATAATATCACTCCCCATACAAAAGCCTTGAAAACGTCACATTATATTGTAATACTCTAAATGTCGGTCTAAACTACGAAATTGCCATGACATGGGCACCACATGAGCTTGACATGCACTTGGGGAGGAATCCTATGTCAGACGATAGGCTGTCATATCGTAGACAATGTCTTAGCCATATAGTGCAGCCGATGTCGTGTAGTGTAGTAACAGCTTTACACCTGAAGGGGACACTTGGGGGGACTGTTATTGTCATGGTGTAGTCAACCAGAAACCTGACCCACCTTTCTCATAGGGGTGAAATAATGGGTGCCGGTTCCTGTGGTATGCGGGCACAGCCAACAGACCTACCCCGGCTTCCCTAGCTAATTGTCCTCTGCTACACTCATGAAGAACGTATATGTGTATCTGTATGATTTAGGAGTCAATTCAAGGTAGGTTATATAGGGAATGTGTGTAAGAATATGAGTGTTTGACATGTGATGGATTTTGCATTGTTGTAGTTGTTGTTGTAGTTGTTGTTGATGTGCGTTGTTGTTGCTGTTGATTAAAATAATGATCTTGTTGATGGAGATAGTAATGTTGTTGTTGTTGCTGATAATGCTCTGATGATATCTTGTATTAATGGTCAGGTAAGCCTTATATTCAAATAAAATTATACTATTGTATATATGTATAAAATATATATATAAGGAGTTGTTACAGTGTTCCCAAAATGGGCGTGAGTGGAGGGCAAAGGAGGAGGGCAGCACATGATGTTGCAAAGGTACCAAAATGTTACATATCTGAATGCATTTCCCCTATTTGAGTCTTTAAGGGGTCCCCCAGAGAAAGGGGAAATATGGAAATATAAAAAATGGTGACATACTAGGTGAAATTATTCTAATTCTCCCTTTTAAGGCTAGGTGAAATAGTTTCAATTACGTTGGGAAAGCTGATTGAGTCACAGAAGGTCTTAAGCATTTCTCTACAGAGATGTAAAAGGGACTATACCCGTCTTCTTTTTGTACTATATCAGGGGCATTTCCCCCTCATTCTATGTTTTAGGGTCCACCAGGGAAGTATCTGGAATCCCTGGACCCCCCCCCCCCCCACCACCACCACCACCACCACCTTGATCCACCCTAGTATACAGTCCTCTGCCACACAGGAGACCAAATATCAAACACAATAAACACAATATGAATCCGTTCGTAACTGGTCTAAGCTGTAAGGGATTTCTCAGAATGTTTCTTCTCGTATATTCTGGTAGGACACTATACACTATGTTGTGGTACACCTAGGAATGTAAAGGCAAAGAGATCGTGGCCCATTTTCATGAATGTTTTAGGAAAAAAAGGTAAAC
Source organism: Lepidonotus clava (assembly GCA_936440205.1). Taxonomy (NCBI): domain Eukaryota; kingdom Metazoa; phylum Annelida; class Polychaeta; order Phyllodocida; family Polynoidae; genus Lepidonotus; species Lepidonotus clava. The sequence continues at coordinate 36,694,671 of OW387144.1, read as the reverse complement.
ACGGAAGGCTTAACGGCACTCCACCACATGCAAGCCCACCTGGCAGAGGGGTAGGGAGACACAGGGGGAGAGTCACACGGCCACCTATAGTAAGTAAACACCCTGTTATAGTACTACATATTCTGTAAAAGTAACGGTTTTTACACTAGTTTTGCAAATATTTTGTAATTGTCTAACAGGTTCTCGCAGAAAAGTAGTTCTTGTAGTTTAGACGGCCCTGCTGACCTGCTGACCTGCTGACCATACCCTCAGGTGGATATCTCTTATACACCTTGGATTGATAACCCATCCCGTATCCCCTCCTTGGCTTTGTATCTATTTATAGATGAAGAGACTTCATGCCAACAATAATTGTATTTATTGGCACAGCTTACAGCCTTAAACTCCAGCTTTCACATGGATTCATGAAATAGTGTATCCACAATTCATGTTGGTTATCGTTTCTAATGATATATAACATGTCTTTTACTAGTTCTTATTTCATCCGGTGATTTTTGAAATCATGAGTAAAATCAGATGGAGGTGGAATAGTCAATATAAACTAACCATACCTGTATGCTATATGGTAAATATCTAGTAGCAATAAAACTCCGCTGAAGTCAGGGGCTGAAAAAGTGATAAAGGTAAATATAGATGAAAGTGTGTGTTTAACCCTCCATGAAATACATGTAGTTTGCATGCAATGATGTCAAAATGGTCATCAATCAGAAACCTACCAGACTGTTTCCATTTACAACGTTACAAAGGCTAGAGTGTTCAGGAACATATAAAATTAGTTTCTTATGTTTATGTATTATCAAAGGGGGCCTCCAAATCATTCCTCTGGTGATATCCAACCAAGAGGTATCTCAATGACTCTAAGGGCCAATATTCACTAGGCAATTTTCCCTGTGATGCGCGGTAGCACGGGCCTCAAATTACCTAAAATTACCTGGCACAATTGCCCAGCAATTATAATCACCTGGTGATTCCCTGTGGGTATGGCTGCATTCTTAGCAACAGGTGACAGGGAGCAGGATCGCTGGCAAAATGGCTGGCAAAATGGCTGGTAAAAACACTGGCAAAAGAAACAAATGAGCTGGGAAAGTTGCTGGGAAAGTCACTGGGAAAGTTTCTGGGATAGTTGCTGGGAACGTTGTTGGGAAAGTCGCTGGAAAGGTTGCTGGCAAAATTGAAAAATCGCTGGCAAAAATGCTGGCAGAAATGCGTACACCCTGTACACACATTTAAAGAAATCTTAGACCCCCAACCCCCTGGGGCCAAAAATGTGCATTAAATTTGTACAAGAACTTACGCACATATTCAAACAAATTTCAGACCTCCACCTTCCTTAAGTACGCATATGTACTTAATGGAAGGCCCCTAAACGTTTTTGTCCTTTAGTTGTTTGGTTGCCCACTGAAATGAAATTCGGGGAAGAGAGGTAGTAAGGCCCCCTAGCCCCTCCCCCAACGTTTTGTACATCCCTGGTTAAACCCGTCCAACCCTACAAACCTATAATTATGGTATAAAAGGGTCCCCTCCAGCAAATCAAAGAAACTGAATTTTTTAAACAGGAACTCAGTTAAGAAACCCCTACAATATTCTTAACAGGAAGTATAATTTATGACTATAATATAGTTTATAGAGCAACTCTAAGGTACTAATAATATGTTGATAGCTATTAGAAGAAAATGAGATTAGAAAATATGAAATAGCTGTCTTTAGATCTACATTTTATATTATGTGTGTATCCCCTCTATCCAGAAGTACGGAAACACCATGCATTGTAAATATTTAAACTGGTGCAACTCGTCTTGCTTCTATACCTTACAATTCACTCAATCTATATTCCATGCTCACCCTCTTACTCAGGCAGAACCAATTTTCCGTTAGTGCGGAGGGAAAAAAACTGATATTATGAGGTGAGGGGGTTGGTTGCCGTCTGACTCCTATGCCATAGTCTGCCAAGCATGACCCACTGTCTCCCAAAGCGAGTCAATACATCGTCAACCATTTTGGGTGGGAATTCAACCTTAAATTGCAACATCCTTAGGGCCCACTGGTTTAAGGCAGGTTGGGTCATGAACAAGCAAGCAGCACAACTACTGAAAGGGGAACCAATACTAATTATTGAGATCCAATAACAACATTTTTAAAAGCTTTAAAGTGGCCAATAAAAGCCATTGACTCTTGTAGTTGCACAGACCCATTATATAAGAATCAATGTAGGTCAGAAAGAACGAGGCATGCCTCAGACGTCCCGGGGCCACAGGCAGGAGGAGCAGGGCAGCAGGGGAGCAGAGACAGGTAGGTTTTATCACCACACTCCACTATATAGGGGCCCGTTAAACTTGTCTAACTACGTATACTTGACTTCTTTTATGATCACCTGCTTTGGAAGCTATAGGTGAGTTTTTAAAACACGACAGACTTTTGGTTCTGACCTAGTATGCCTAGGCCTGCAGGGGATACGGAGAGATGGCAAGGGAATAAAAACATGGATATTTGGATCTTATCAAGATAAAAGAAAACATACACATAGACATTATTGTTGTGTATATTTATATATATAACAAAGTTTATCATTAATGTTTGTATACAGTATATGTAGCATATATATATATATATATATATATGTCTCTGTGTGTAAGCTTAAGGTTGTACAGGTACAAAACATTAAGCCCTATATGTTTATATTTAAACGCAACAATCTATCAGAGTCTCATAAACGGAAGGTTTTTGTTTTTAAACATATATGATTATGGGCAATTGACATATTTCTAGGAGTAGGCTATCTAAAGTTATGCATGCCTGAAGGCAGGATCTAGGTCAATTATATCATTATTAGTAGTTTAAAGAGAAAAAAACGTCATGTATGTGCCCACGAATATGCAATGTCTTAGTACTTAGCTTATGTGCAGACACCCCTTTTCAAAATCCTGTATTCACCCATGCAGATTAATACATTATATTATGTTTATTTAACATAGTACACGGCACTAAGACTGGCAGATATAAGTGTTTCGACCTGTTTATATATTCATGTAAATTGGTTCCTCCCTGGGGCAGAGTGCTCCTTCACCGAGGGTGGCAGGCTACACCTTTCATGTTGCTCACTTGAAAGTTAACATGCATTTTATATGAACTAAAATCAATGGAAATTCAGGAAGGCTTCAAAAGGTTTCAAAAACATCATCGATTATTCAGAATAGTATTGTGTTAAAGCTGCAGGAGCAGACCGAAAAGAACTGTGGGAATATCCTGATTCGAATAATTTATTTATGATAATCTTTTCAGGCTGTTTATCCTGCCCAGTCACATTTTCAATATGATACAATTATCAACATCAAAGAGGAGGAATTGAATGCTTCTATGTTTGTGACCTATTAACAGTAGGCTGATTCAAAAGATCTGCAAAAACTTTTCAAAACATCCTGTTTTGATTTGATGTAATGTATGATAACACTATATGGGATGTTGATGGGGGGTGGTTGTCCCATGTTGGATTTAAGAAATTGGCATGTCCCCTCTCCTGCCATTATAATTTCATTGTCAATGTGACATGTGCAATTTAAGAAATGGCCTATGTAAGGTTGTTTATTTTTCTCTCCATAGCAATAAGCCTCATGTGACAAGTCAAATTTAAGAAACAGTCATATCACACCGTTGATTTTAAGGGTCTTTACCAATACAACAGGCCCTGCCAACACTTCAGAATTAGGTTATGGATTGCCTCTATTCAGTTGTTTGGATTCTCTTTAGCAACACTTCCTTTGTAAATGAAAAAAAAAATCCCCCGTCTCTCACAGTGTTTCCTGAGACCAGTGGTTAAAAACAAGTAGCGTTCGATTGGAGCAGCCAGCCAAAGAGCACTCCCTAGAGGGTTGTAAATGCATTACTTGCAGTCCCAAACCATCCCTCATGCTTTGTTTACACCCCAAATGTTTCAGTCACTTCCTGGTGCTGTCTCGCATATTGATTCAGTCCCTAGTGTGGGATCAATATGTGAGTGGGTAACTAAAAGAGAGGAATAAAACTCACATCATGTGAACAAGGGCCAATTCCATGAAATGCGTCTCACCGGAATATCAATGCTTAGATTTGTACTCCAAACACATATTTGAGCATAAATCTACATTTACCCAAATGACGAGTGAAATATTAATTCATGGGGTGACGTAAAAATGTAAGTGTTATCATGGCCATCTGTTGGGAAAAGTATGTGATTTGCATATCTTATACCAATCAATTACAATCAAATAACCATTCAAACCCCCTAGATCATTCTAACATTGATTCTTTTTCTTTATTAACAGGTAAACCACAATATAAAAAAATGATATTAACTAATTTCCATCAAAACCCTCGGATTGGTTAAATGTATGGTAATCTAAAAACCAGTAGTAGTATACCTCTGGCCTCATGTTTTCCTATCAATTCTGAGTTTCACCTGCAGCTGGTAAGCATAGAGGACGATGCATGCTGGATAATATGCAGACTCTGTCTTAGTCAATGTCTTAGTTTTCATTTTATTAAATGTAGAAAATTAATTTGGAAAAAAATATAAAAAGTTTCCCGTTTTTTGACATAAAATAAAAACTAAGGCCTAAATAAAAAATCTGAGACACTCTTCCCTCCATAGTAATGTTACAAACAATCTCTCAAAATTTTATAGAGATCCATTGAGTGGTAAATGAGATAGCAATGTTCAAAAAATAAAAGTTGAAAAATTAATTTTTCGTCTCTGACTTCGCCAATAATGGAGTGAAAACAATTAAATTTATATCAAAAGAAAGAGAAAAATATGTTCTATCATTTGATATAAGCTAAAGTTCTGTGTTCTTATTAGAGAGAGCGCAATAGGGATTACTGCAAATGGCCCTCTGAGAGGTGTTGTCTATCCTTAAGTGCCATGACAATGCTATGTACCATATACCTTTAGGTAGTCAATTAATAACTCTATCCAATGATAATAATTAATGTTAGATGAAACTTGTAGAGGTCGTTAGGGATTTGAAAATGTCACTTTCAACTTTTATTTTTTTAACACTAATATCTCGCTTTATACTGTACATAAATGCATTAAATTTTGTATATGCATAGATGATATTCACTCGGAGTGAAGGCTCTCTCAGATTTTTAATCTAGGCCCTAGTTTTTGTTTTATTAAATGTAGAAAACTAATGGGAAAAATCACAAACAATTTCCCGTTTTTTTTGTAATAGAATAAAAACTAAGGCCTAAATAAAAATTCAGAGACTTGCTTTCCTCCATATACATGTTATAAACAACCTCCCAAATAAGGAATATTCATGAGGTAATAGGCATGACTATGTAATGCTATACTTTTACATAATGCGCAACATTTGTTGTACTAACATAGATTTGTAATGTGTATATATATCATGTAAATCTCCTCATGCATTAGAAAATCTGGATCCCACCCCTTGAATTCCCCCTTAACTTGCACCATCTAGTTTTTACCTGTTTTGTCTGATTTATTGCAGGTTCAGTTGATGGATGGTAGTTATTAGGAATACCATAACGCCTTGCTTCATCTCACAGTAACAATGAAATTCAAGTCAGGACTGGTAAAACTGCATGGAATTACCCTTACTGTGACAAAGAGGAACCAATGTCAGAGATTGCAGCACGGAAAACTTAACCGATGACTAACTTACAGGAATGCAATGGCCTGAATAATAGCAACACAAAAAAGGTTTATCAAGTTTAGCACATTTTAAAACATACCCCAGGTACAACAAGGAACACATACACAGTGGCCATGGTTGTAAAATCTAAAGTAGGATTTGTAATAGATATAAATTTAACTGATTTGACTGAAAACATACAAATGTAGTTTGGTGTTGCCCTTCTGTATGTTTAATTAGTAAGAGTGGGAGTAAGACAGATACATTGAAGAAACATTTAAAAGTAGCGATGACGTCAGTGCACAAAAAATACCTTTTTATAGGATACCAAAGTACTACTGCAGCTATTCCATAGAACTGGATTGTCTACAATGGTTTTATCCAATCACGTCATTGGATGGGTGGTGCTGCTGTCACTCTCAATCCTGAGCTTGGGTTCTGCCATAGTTTCCATTACTCTCCAACGCAGTGTCCTCCGGAGCCTAGACGTGTTTATTCTTGGCATATTAACCTCACTTCTTCTGAACGCATCCATATCAGTAGGCATTCATACTTACATAGATACTAACGACAAGATCTGGACCACTACCATGTGCAACATGTACATATGGATGTCCTTCTCCTTCCGTGCTGCAGACCTGCTCTTTTTGACTGCCCTCAGCATTGACCGTAGTGCTATCTTCAAAACATCAGGGAACTATAGTTTCAGGGCGTCTCCAGTGGTGGCACTGGTGGTTGCCTCCATGTGCCTAGTGTCGGTCCTCCTGGGTTCCACCCCCGTCCTTGGAATGTCCAAATTTCGAACAATGGACGCAAACAACAGGTGCACCTACTTAGCAGATGACATCCATCTTGGTTTTGCAATTGGTGTTGTAATATTTGCCCTGACGTTTATGATTGTTTGTGTCATAATTCTGATAGATACTGTAATACAATGGAGACATATAAAACAGAATTCTATGTTCAGTGTTGCTTCCACAGCTTCTGATGTTACAGTGGACTCGGTCAATGTTGTTAAACGAAGTCCCGATGTGCAGCATATGTCACGTGACTTTGCCCTGGCCTTTGACAACTGCCGTATAGTTTGTGTTATTGCTGCTCTACTTATGATTATAAATTACATTCCATACATAGTAAGTTACCAATATTACATATGTCACCTCTAAAGGTTTTCTATATATTCGTCAAATGGTTTTGGCTGTGTATATATATTATGGCCCATATTAAGGGTGTTTGTGTGTGGGTGTGGGTGTACATGGGTGTGTGTGTGTGTGTGTGTGTGTGTGTGTGTGTTAGAAATGCTGCATATCCGATTGTCCCCTCTATTACATTGACATCAAGTTATCAGGGAAACATCCATGAATAACTTTGATAAATATTCATAGTCATCTTTTCATACAATTGCCAATGGATGTGCGAATTATCAATCAATATATTTGCTTTACTAGCAGCTTCTTACCTTTTGTAGGTTTACACTGTGAACAAAGTTGCCTAGTTACGATTTTTATGATTGTATGAAAATAATGATATCCATCTTACAGGCAATAAGATTATTAGACATTAAGTTAACAAATTACAACAATTCCTCATGTCATCCATACATCAATGTAAACAGTTACCTTTCCCAGTGCCAATACAAAGATACACTCCCTCATTACAGGTACTTTCATTCATGGGGATCATCAATAGCAATGTTCCTGCCGAAACCAGGAGGCTAATTGTCGTCTGGCTCCAGCTTTTGGCAGGATTCCTTGTCCCCAACTGCCTGTGGCTTTGTAACACGCGATATAGGGCAGCGTACAAGCACTTGGCAGCACGGGTCTTCTGCTTAGAGATTGCTGGTAAGTATACAAAGCTAGTTTTCATATGCTTAAGCCATGTCTCCATTTGGGTGATGAAGATTTAAGTTGCTGGGTAACTAGTGTTAACCCTATCCAAGCATGGTCACCAATGCTGCAACAAGCACTTATAGCCATCGATTTAAAGGGTTAATACTAATCCCCCACTGACGAGATTCTTTGTCTCCAAGTGGAGACATGGCTTTACACACTCTATAGCTGGATTGCTACTTGGGTGGCAAAGATTTTAGTGGCTTTGGTAATTGTTGTCAGCTCACAGACTGCTGGTACATTTGTATGGCTAATTGTCATCTGCCCACAGTAAGTTTGCAAGGTCTCCATAATTTTCTATTTTTCGTGATCGTTTCTATCAAAACAGCAGTCAAATCTCTTCTGACATTTGACATTTGCATGTCATACATGTTGTCAGTTAATACCACCACCCTCTTTGAGCAAAAGGCATGGAGTGTTACTGAACCTTTCATTCCAAGCAAAGTTGACTAAAGTCATGTTATTAGAAAATTGCTACCAATTACCTTCTTCAATGTAATCTTAAATGCACATTTATTGAGAACTCATAAATCTTTTCTAATAATTATACTGATTAGTTTTGATGCGTTTGATTAGATTTTATGAATGCAGCTTGTATTCCAAGCAATGTAGACCTCACCTATATCACATTATTGCATATACTATTGACTTTTCCAAATGTGAGCACCCATACATATTTTGGTGGGAGATTCTATACTTCTTATCTTATTAACTGAGTAGTTTTCATGCATATGATACCATTCACTTTGATCTTCTTTTTATAACAGGACGCCTGGAGGTTCATCTTGAGTCCTACACGAGGCGAGACACACTGGATGCGCGAAGAAGCCAAATGTCGTCTGCTTTGTCATCGTTTGTTTCACAGTCCTCCAGATGCTATCCAAACTTACCTGAGGAGAACAGTCTCACATCTGAAAGCATAGAGTACGTCGGGAACATATGGAGGCCAGTTTGTCTCAGCAAGGTCAAGCAAAGTCAGGACATTGCTCTGGGAAGTTTTCCGAGTTGTGGAAAAAGTGATACTAGAGATGGTGAGTTTGTTTATGAAACCGGAGGTCGGGAGCCCCCAGATGGAAGTTCCCGTACTTCTCTCAATGAACACATGAGGGCGCCACATGAGGACTGTAGGGCAACCTGGGCCCCAATGGAGAATTCTGAAACTAGTGCTATGTTTGAATGTAGTAAATTAGAGAAGGAATTAGATGAAGATATGAAGCGTTTGGGGGAACATCAAGATGTTCTTTACATTCAGGGGTTTCACAGGGAAGAAAGTGCATCCTCCAACTTTACAGTAAGAGACATTACTGCTGATACACAAACCATCTCTGATAGCTTGCACGAAGAAGAACTTAGAGATAAGCATGTGAAAGGACAGGAAGCGAAGAGGGTTTACATAGAGACACATACATATAACATTCCTGAACACTCAGATGCAGGAGATAATCAAGTTATCTTATATCTTAATAGTCAACCTCAAAATAAGGAGAATCATGGCAATGACTTACAAATAGCTAAATCTTTGTCTTACACACAATTACCTGGCAATGACAAACCATCATTGTCCCCCCGAAAAAGTGAGACTTTCCAGCAAAAGAGACATTCCAGTCATATAAAACAAAATCATTCACAAAACCCATGTAAATCTGTAAGGAACTCACCTCAAGATGAGCCCACATTGGCTTTAGTATCCAAGCGTCAACGATGGCTAGAACACATGCGCGCCCAGTGTCTTCCGGCTTCGTTCCTAGAGAGTATAACATCCAGAGAGGACCTCTCTCCCATGGGCTTTATACGCATGCGCTACAGGAACGTCCAGAGGCACCTCCATAGAAGGACAAAGAGTGACAGCAATACACAGTTCTACTCTAATAATGGGTACAACTGGGGCAATGAGGAGGTTCTTGAAATGGATGCCTTTAAAAACTACAGAAATACAATTGTCAGAAAAGGTCGCATAAAGTTCAGAAGGGGGAGAAGAGCAACAATACCAATGGAAACTGAGGAACAATTAGATAATGGCTAAATGTTGCAATAGAGACGGTATTACATGCTCCAAATTAACAATTTTTAACAGAGTCGCAACTCCTCTATGTACATTTGTCTGTAAGGTCATCATGTCACACCAATATCACAGCCTAAGTTGTATAATATCATAGACCTTGTGCAGACGTTGTCACATGACCAGATTTTGTGATCACCACTCGGTGCTTAATACCATGTGGCTATAAAAATACCTGAAATTTATAATATCCAAATAATCCAAATTGTATATTATGAGTCTGTCAGATATTGTTTAGTGATATTTTCCCAACTCTATCTTCTAAATCTTTAAGAATGGTTCATACCTGTGATTTTATATTGATTACCAATATGGTGTCCTGCCTATTTTGAGAGGTATGATGTCATCTGCACAACGTCTATAGGTCCTTAAGTCCATATGCATCCTACATTATCTGTGTTCTGAGGGTGAACAAGGCCTAGGGTTTGGCAAAAAAGGATGGGTCACTTGAAAGGGCAGGAAAAATAGGGGGCCTTCCTTTAAGTATGTATGCACATTTTAAAAACTCTCAGACCCCCCATCCTCCCTTGGCCAAAAATAGCAAATAACTTCCAAGTGTGTTATGTTAATGCATTTGATTTACTTTGTTACAGATTATAAGTACACTGCAGATTGTGCAAACAATTAGTTATATATGGATTACCTGAAGTCATAGGGAAATAAAACAATAGAAGTTTTAATCATAAACTTTAAATGACTAAGATTTGAAACATTTATTATTCTAAAATATAATCTATGTCACAATATGTTATGATTATTTTAGCACCTGGCATGCGGTGATATTTTACATGTAGTTGGAACCATAAGCACCTAACCCACTTCTTTACTTTTCACACACCTCAACAATACTTTGTCTGTCAATTGCCCATTGATTTATCTGTGGATCCAGCTGGAAATCTTACAGACTTTCAGTTGATTTTAAATCCTGGTTATTGCCAAAAGCTGATTAAGGTACATAATTAAGATAGAAAGAGTGTGGATACTTTTCAAACTACTCAGTGTACAGTACTTTCCTTATTTGAATATTATTAATCATTAGCGTATAAATTATATTACTTTATAAATGAAGCATATATATATCCTACAATGATTTTTAATAACACAAAATTTAATGGATAAAGCAAGGGGGAAATTGGCCAATATACAACAATATGAAATAATGCAGGTGTTTTTAAGAGAAAAAAGAAGAACTAGAATAATTGTATGTTATAAGCTGTAGTATCTATATCATTTTTAACTATGTGTTAACCCACTTAGATTTCACAAACTTGCAGGAGGCAATACATATGTATTTACCATTTATTCTTAGACAAGACTTTAATCTATATTCCACATACCAATTTTGATGCTGGTGATTTTATGTTTGTTTGATTTTTTAAAGAATATTAACATTGTTTTAAACCAAACATCCTTTAATATTATTCATTGAATAATTGTAAAACCTGTCTATTGATTTATAACATATCTACTTCATGGTACATGAAATACATGCTTCAATTATTATGTTGCAGTCATCAGCTTGTGATAAAACGCACATCCACACGTCATACTAAACATGCATACATGGAAGAAGAATAGTAAGGAAATAGTTATAATTATTAATCATATCAGTGTGAAGACGTTTAGCAATAAACCAACTTTTGTGAAAAGGGCATTAAATTTTGTGTTACATTAAAGGTCATGAAAAGGTAAAAAAAATTAAGTAGACCATTACACGATGCTCAAAAGAGTATTTCAGATGACTTTACAATTCTGGAAAGAGATCACCTTAACATCTCATGACATTTGATATACAAGACTCAAAGGTCATTAAATGTCCATTTTTCTCTCACTGATATTAGTTATGCAAAAATATAAATGTTACATAAATAGTTTATCTTTTGTTTTATACCTTATTCTTGATTCTCACTGCATTATTTCAGTGTTAGTCCCAATGTTCTTCACAAATCCATTTACAAAAAATGTGGGGATGGTAATTAGGATGGCACATTCTCGACTGGACCACAGGTAATTCTGAGTTGTTTACTTCCTACATCATTAGTTACCCCCCTCCCTTGAAATAAGAGACGATACAGCAGGCTTGGGTAAAGTGAATTATATTTTATAGTAAAATTTATGGACAGAAAAAATGATAATGTATAAGATTATGATGATGTCAAAATAAAGGGAAAATATAACAAATATGACAAATATGATAATCAAAATAATATAGGTGTGGGTGAGTTGGTACAATTTGAGATGTTGGTAGGTTGAAGGTGAAGGAGGTAATGGAGATGATTGTATAAAGTTTTTGAATGTTCCAGTAGGTAACGGCACCAATGACCCATAAGGTTGCAAGCTATGACAATTAGATCCAATTTATACATAATTACTTGTACAATTTTGATTTTCTAATCAAAATATAATATATATATGGTAATGTATGATTTTCATTTGGGACTTCAATCTCAGTTAATCACCAATTTGACCCCCATCATAGAAAGCCATCATAAGTGATCCATTTTCATAGAAATCCTAGATGGCTGCTATCATAATTTAATTTCAATAATAGTGATTGAGCAAATCAGCAAAGATTTAATTATGAATGATGGGGCAACAATAGGGGTATATTGCATCTACCTTCAGCTTCACAAATGATTATGGTAAACCTAATTTTGGCGAACGGGTACAGATTGTGAAACAGCCTCTACCTGGAAAAAGAGGCTGGTTGTTATTTTGGGGCCTTCTTTAAAGTTGATTAAAGTACATTTCTTGACTTCGACTCTTAACGGTACTTGGGGGTGTTCAGCTTAGATTTTAATTACCAATGCAATATGCTGCAAGTCTGTAGGCAAGTTAGGCAGAGATTATACATGCGGGCATAGCATCAGATAACCGCACACACAGATTAACTTGTACACGCAGATGTAAGGTCCGCACACATTGGTATACCGGTATGCGTGGGGGTATAAGGTCCGTGCAGATTGGTTAGACTTGATACGCGGGGGTTGTGCCCGCGTATATATACATACTTATATGTGCGGAAGTAGCTAATTTTTCATCATTGTATTCTTTGTTAATCAGGGGCTGAGCCCCCGAACCCCCTTTTTCTTTTTTAATTTCTAGTCTTTGTCTTATTTCTGTACATATAAGATATTGGAAATAAAATACACACCACCATCCGCATAGACTTTGTGTCCACGTGTATAATCAATTCTATGTACTATACTGGCACGTACGCGACTGCCGTGCGTATAGCCACTCTCGGCAAGGCAGCTTCCATATGATAGATCCTTAACAACCAACACGTTCTAAATCGTATAGGAAAAACGGCCTTCAAAATGCCAGTACTTTCTATATACAGGTCACCATAACATTCTGATGTGTACAAAAAAAATTGGGTTCTCCAGACGCCAGCAAATTGTTAGATGAAAGAACCCTCAAATGTATCAAAATCAAAGAAATGATTTTTTTTCAGTGTGTAAAAGTAACCTTCTATTTTCACATTGATACAAATGGGTTGCTTTGTGTTTGTTATCATGTACTCTCAATACATGCTAGGTAATAATAATGTATAGCTATCATGTATTAATTAAAATAATAAGAGTTGTTTCATATACATAGCATCCTTAGGTATGTTTACAGATTAAAAAAATATATGTACCCTGAAAAGTTGTTGTTGTTACAGTCGACTATTGTGAAACAGACCACTGTCCTGCTGCTGTTGTATTAGAAAACCTTCCTGAAAAAGGGTTATTCATGGCCCAGATTCAGTGGCTATTATGACTTTATCTGACGCCATTCCTACAGGATGCTGCATATAAAAGAACACCTGCCATTGTAAAAGTGTAGGTGTGTGGTCTCTATCTTCTTACAGATTTGATTATCCACAAACAGGATGAAGCTACTGATGCTGGTAGCTCAAATCAGCAACAACTTTTTCCTCAGCTTGGGCTAAACAAAGTACTACTGCACATCAATCGAGTCCTTCTTTGTGATAGAGAAAAATATTTCATTAAACACAGTAGTTCATGTACCTTATATGTACTTTATCATGTACTTATCAATTCTAATCTTTGTCCAACTTCTATCTTATGTGCATTTGTATATTTTAATTTAAATTCTCATTTCTGATTAAACATAAGATCAGAGAGTCTCTGTTCACAACGTGTTTATTTCACGACACTCATAACACAAACAAAGGTTACATGCTTTGATAGAAGTATCATTGTCACACATCGCCTAGGCCATGTCGATTTGGACCTTCAAATAATTCACTACAATATCTTTAACGTCTTCTGATAACACATAAGGGGGTACCCATTTAGCGACTAAACTATATTCTGGTCGTCTCGACCAGTTCTGGTTACTTGATTCTGGTTGAAAACGACCAGAACTGCTCCAAAACGACCAGAATTGGTGTTCCCACTGAGCGATTTAACCAGTTCTGGTCATTTTCAACCAGAATTAAGTGACCAGAACTGGTCGAAACGACCAGAATTTAGTTCAATTGCCCAAAGGGTTCCCCTTTTACTTTTAGATAGTTCAGTGATAATGAGACATAATCACATCATAAAGTCAAAGAAATACACGTAGTGTCAATCCATATATCCTTATCTTACTTATCAATACTTGATCATTTCCCAGTAAACTGCTGATCAACTTTCCCATTAGCAGGAGAAAATAGAAGTGTATTGCCTCACACGTAATATAAGGTGATTCTTACACTTGTGTCACCTGACAAATACAATACCATTTGATATGCAAGGAACCAGCATGTCAGGAACCAGTATGTATGAATTCATGTATATGAACAAATAAACAAATACATGAATGTATGTATGAATGTATGTATGTATGTATGTATGTATGTATGTATGTATGTATGTATGTATGTATGTATGTATATATCAGCGTGTGTGTATATGTTTATGAGTGTGTAAATACATATGCGAATGCACATGAATAAAATTGTATGTATGCATACCTGTATGTATGTCAATCTATGTGTGCATATGTGTATAATTATTTGCATGTAGGTACATGCACATGTGCTCTATTCAGAAGGCAAATCAATCCATATTTCTAAACCTCTTTAAAACATGTACAGCTGCATAGAACTTTCTGCCAGTCGGTGAAATTACACTTCGGTTTATCTTCAGAGGCACATGTCAACATGTCAAATACCAACGTTTTCCGAAGCACAGCTATTCTTAAACATTAATTTTGTCTGAATATGTGTCCCTCTACATTTCAGATTTTGAGGTTGTATTCTTTCCTTGACCCATATAATGTGCTGCGGCTGCTCCATTTTATTACTAAGGTCAATGTGCCAAAGTGTCTTCTCTTCTATAGATTGATTAACGTGTATGTGTGTGTATATATGTATCTAAGTATGCAGATATATTTGTATGTGTATTTATTTATATTATGTGGATGCATTAATTTATGTATGAATGTGTGTGTTTTATGTGCTTTATATGTGCAAGTATGTATGTCTGTTTGTACGCAGGCACTTACACAACTTTGTAGGTATACTGTGACACATAAGTATGAGTAAATATTATTTTTCTGGCTGCAAATTAAGGAAGGAAGGTTTGAATCACATGCATGCAGTGCCTTAAAATGACAAGTTAAATATAAAGAAACAGAAGTGCAGAATAAGCTGAATGAACTATAAGCACCAGTCAATAAAGTTCAGAGGTATGGTCCTCATCCTCACTTCAAAGTCATCCAAGGCACTGTACATTCACCGTGGTGCATTACATGTCTTTATTTGGGACATTTTCTGCAAAGAGTTGTACTCAGAGGTTTCAGGAGAGGAAGATGCAACAAAGTTTGAGGATGGGATATTTCACAACTAAATTTTATCTTCTAAAGATTCCCCCCCATATATATATATATATATATATATTATATATATATTATATATACATACAATGGGTTAGGTGTGCAAGGGCGTACATGTGTGATTCTAAATATCCCGTTCTTGGTAATACTGTATCTTATGCAAATAAACAGCTAAAAAGCTAAATCTCTATATAGGATGCAACCTGCACATGCCCTCTCCATACTTCTCCTGGTTTTGTCTTCCACCATGTTTTGTATTGCACTCGTTATTTTATTTCCTCAAGATGAAAATCACAAGAGTACTCTCCCAGGGGCGAAAACATGATTTTAAAAAAGACATGTGTTGTGTCTGCATATGCAAAGTACTAAAATGTTTCAAACAATATAAGTATATGCGCATTGCAACCTTCGTACCATATTTATACACTTACCAGTTAGAGATGATGTTGGGCCTGCCAACACTAACATCTGGACGGATTTTCTTATTCAGTTCTCACATTAACATCAGTCTCAGATATTCAAACTTTCTCATGAGTCGAATGAAACTAACTGTAAAAACACTTAACCTCTCCTTTATAGCAACTTCCTAACATCCTATAAAAGGAATCGATTACATGTTCTGTACACCTTTGACATGATATTGAAGGAAAAGGTAATATCTTAATCATAAGCAATATCTTAACCTAACCAGTAGCCATGCATGGTTCGTGAGGCACCAGTGACATTTTTGTTGGCTTGATAAGACAAAGGAATCTTGACTTGCAGGGCTTTAAACTTTTTGAATTAAACTAGGTTGAATATCCTGAAGTGTACATTACAAACATAAATTTTAGTCCCACCAATGTTTACCTCTTAGATGTACGTTAAAACCAATAATTTGGTATTTTTTATTACGTTTGAATGTATTTTCTTAGTTAAAGCTATACGAATTTAATATAATTCTCGGAACAGTCATGAGCGTAATGGTACTAGTCATAAGTACCAAACAACCGTAAAAAAGATTTGTATCTGAGCGTGAGACACAATTGGGACGTGAAGTGGTCAAAGGGGCTCGTCTGAGTGTTAAGTAAATTGAAATCACGAAATAATCCATTGATATTTAAGAAAAAAGTTATTTTGAACAAGCTTATATTTCAAACCCCTTTGAACCTGCAAAGACATTCCAGAAAAACAGTGATATTTTATAACTTTAGCATTTTCGGCTTTCTTATAATGTTAATGACTTTCTACCTTGCTTTAAAGGGAGCCAAAACCAAAATATTCAACAAAAATGTCCAATCTCAAATAATGATGGAAATCCATTCTTTGACCCTCGGCCACGACATTGTATCCTTCTTGACATACACGATTTAGCTTTTCGAACACCCCAATCCGTCTTTGGAAGGCCTGAGTCTCCTTTGGTAGACCAAATGATAGGTACTGTGATCCCCACCACTCAGATTAACAGGTTACACACTAGGTGGCAGCAGTGTGTGGGGAAGTTTCACCACTCCAATTCTATATCCATAATACATCCCCATTTATAGGCCCAATGTGTCATTTCGAACCTTTCTAAAATCTAAACCAAGACATATGCCAGAAAATCTTTTAAAACAAGTTTTTCGTTGCTCAACTTGATTGTTCTGGATCCACGCAAACGGAGTTTGTTTACAAACAAATGAAAATATTACCATCTTTCATGTAATTCTACCTAGGTATGAGCTAGTTTTTACAGCTAAAACTTCACCACTGATCTTAACTAGACTCACCCAAATGGCAACACATTTCTACGCTTATCTGCTTTATGAAAATGTTTTTCAATTACATTGGTTTTGGCTCCCTTTAATAGCATTCTGCGACGTCACACCCTTGGCTGGGGTACCTTTGAAACTACCCCAGCTGGAGTGTGACGTAACGATCACGTTATGCAACCATGCTTTTTTGGTTAGTCTGTTATTTACTAAAATAGCACGTAACCATTACGTTATTCTTCTAAGAGGTTGAGACCTAACCAAAAAAGAACATTATTATAACATTCTTATGAAGTAATGTCAAGACTAAATCAAAACAGAATGTTATAATTACGTTCTGATTAGGTGAGGTCGAGACCTCACTTAAAAGGTCAGGTGTCAACATAACCTAAACAGAATGTTATTGTGACATTCTATTTCAGTCAGGTCTCTACCACACCTAAACAGAACGTTATTATGACGTTCTTACTAGGTAAGGTCGCAATAATAACCTCATAATAACGTGGCAAGAACATTGGCAGAATGTCACAATATAACGTTGCAACAGTTGGTTGCAGGGACGTTTTTGGGAGTCATCAAAACAAAGTCGCTGCAACGTTACAATATAACATAACAAAAACCAAACCAGAACGTTGCTGCAACGTTATGATAACGTCACATCTTCGGCTGGGAACCTCTATGTGGTGGTGGTGGTGGACGCGCCGCCGCTGGTTCCCGATTTGCTCCCTAGGAGGCGTTTGACCTCTAGTTTGAAGGGCGTGTAGGAGTAGCTGTAGATGAAGGGGTTGGTGCAGCAGTTGAGGAAGGCCATCATCACCGTGAAGTGGTAGTAGGGGCTCGTCCAGTCCGTCGGGAAGCCCAGGTTGAACCAGACGAAGTAGAACTGGTTGAACGTCCAGCAGATGGCGTAGCAGACGGAGACGCCGACCAGCGTCTTGAAGACGTTCTTACTGGCCGTCGCCATCTTGTCGTTGCCGGCGGCCGGGGCGTTGTTGACGTTGTTACCTTGGTTACCGCCGTCCGCCTTCTGCTGCGCCTGCGCCTGGGGCTGCACCTTGGATAGGTATATAACATAAAGATTGAAAAACACTCAAGAAATATTGAGCAACGTATTATCAGTCAGATTCAGTGTCTAGTTTAATATGCTTTTGAGTTATATCTCTATCTGCATTGGTTCAAAAGTTGCTGTGAGTTATACATGGCAGGGGCAAATTCCAGGAAGTTTGGAAAGGGGGGGGAGTGCACATATTAAAAAGGGTCCCGGCCAGCCCTCAAAGGTCTTTAGTTTTACATTTTAAAAAATCCAAATTTGGTCCCAAAAAAAAGGAGAGGTGGGGGGGGGGGGGGGGGGGGGGGGCGGGCGGGCGCCCCATGCGCCCCATGCGCCCCCTCTAAATCTGTCCCTGCATGGTACTCTGGTTTTGCCGTGTCAGGAGTGTGCAGACCCCAGTTTTTTTCCTTTTTTCTGCAAAACACATTTGTCTGAATTTGCACACTCCTGCTGTCAAAATGACGTGTGAGAAGGCTCACTTCGCAAATTGAGGGCAAATTATAGACCAAAGTTATATGTCATTTTGAAAAGTAAATAATGTAGATAAATATTCTTGCAGGTTCATCAAATATATTCTTGATCTTATATCTTCATTTTACAAGGGAAAAACTTGGTCACAGCTTTCACCTAAAAAATACGGTACACTTTTTGGGTAGATAAACTGGTAGAATGTGCTATACCATACTCCTTAGTCGTGTCGGATTCTACATGTAATACTCGCTCTGACTATAGCCTTTTTTCATTAAGCAATTTTATTGTAGTACTGCGCAACCGCATCACGCAAGTGGCCCTCCACGAAAATGTAGTTCTTAGAGAAACAGTTAAGTCAGGCAGATAACAAGGTCCAGCGAAAAGTAGTCTCGGCACTGTCCAGAATGCTATAGTCGGAGCGATGATTACACGGGAATCTGAAGCGAGAAAGGAGTTTGATGATATACCTACCTTGGACTTGATGGCGGCGTACATCTTGTAGTAGGCGACCACCATGACGCCTACCGGCAGGAACAGCTTCAGGATGGCGTTGAGGAAGCCGCAGAAGCGTTTGATCTCGTTATTGGGGAAGTCAGTCATGAACTCGCACACCCCCTCGGCGTTGGCCGGGCTGGTGGGCACGAACAGGGCGATCTGGTACACGGGCCCGAACAGCCACACGGCCACGAAGATCCACTTGGCCTGGGTGGGGCCGAAGGACGTCTTATGCTTGATTGGGTAGCACACCTGGAGGGTATTTCATAACAAAATGATAAGAAACGGGTGAATCTTTGTAATATTCTTAAGATAAAAAGAAAATATAAGAAAGTTCTTTGATACTTTCTTAAAAAGAGCCATCTTGGACTTTTGTCATTGTTGTGATACTTTTGGCTGTTGAATACATCATGTTATGAAATACCTAGGTAAAATTATTTTCTTACTTGTGTTTTGCCATCGATATAACATTGGCCATACTGGGACATGAAGGAAATGATAGTCAACAACAAAGATTTCTTATGCAGATCTTTTACAAAGAATTTTTTTTCTTAAAACCTCTCTTATCTTTAAGAAAATCTTATTACAACAAGGGAAAACAATGTTAACTACAATTTTGTTCTGAAAATGACTCAAGGAGGGTATTTCATAACAAAATAATAAGAAACGGGTGAATCTTAGAACCTGAAATAAGATATTTTTAATTCAAAGTTGATGTTGAATTGTACAAAGATGCTTTTTAAGAATCGATTGATTCTTAACATCATGTTATGAAATACCTAGGTAAAATTACTTTCTTACCTATGTTTTGCCATTGATATAACATTGACCATACTGGGTCTAAGATCAGGTTGTAGGTCTCTTTAATGAGTAGGTACATGAAGGAAATGGTAGTCAACAACAAAGATTTTTTATACAGCCTTTACAAAGAATTTCTTTTTTCTTCTTAAAACCTCTCTTATCTTTAAGAAAATCTTATTACAACAAAGAAAAAGAATCTTTAACTACGATTTTGTTCTGAAAATGCCTCCTGGAGGTAATTTCAGAACAATTCTTATTTCAAAGAATCTTTGTTGCTACTCCTTACTCCAATTTCTTTGCTCTGTGATTTTCTTTGAGAAGAAACTTGAGAATTCTTCATTTAAGCCTTTCATAGAGTATTGTTGTTACTCTCCTGTGAGTGATTTATGAGTAGTTGGAGGTCTGAGATGACCTAAAATTTGATCTCAGACACTGGAATTCCAATGGTTTATGGGTTGCCAAGACATAGTTTTGACCTGGGTATTTCATAAGGACCATGTGCCAAAAATGTGGTACAAAGATAGTAATTTCTGTTTCATAATGGTAAATTAGAATTCTTGAATTCTAACTTTAAGAATTCATTATGAAACCCTTTCATAAGCAAATCATTGTTAGACTTCTCAACTTAGTCACATTTGATTTCAGGTCCCCCTATTCTGTATTTTGTTTGATCTAAGTTGTTATTTGGTATCGATTTAATGACACAGAGGGAGGGTTGCTGAGATTCCATAATAAAAAGAAAGGAAAATCCAAGGCCTAGAATACCACAAGAAAAACTAACAAAGAATTTATCATGTTATCAGTGGAAGTTCTACAATAGCGTTTTTAAGAAAATAGCTAAGAAAATTCTTAAATATTTCTTTGTGTTTTAAGAAAATTGTACAACAAAGATTTTTTCAAAGATTTTTTTATGAAATACCCTCCTGGTTTGTGAAAAAGAAATGCAAGCAAAATGCAATGTTAGTTTCTGTTGAAGTATTTGTACCGAGATTTTTTTATTTTATGGAATAGCACATCTTGTAAATACTGCAAATACAATCATGAACGTTAGTATGCGTTAGAAATTTGAGGTGAGGTTTTGTATATGATATTATAATGAGAGTACTCCTTATGATTAAAGAGGAAATGCAAGCAAAATGCAATGTTAATGCTTGTTAAAGCACTTGCTACTTGTATTGATTAGTATAGCACACTCAAATGTGTCATCAGATAAGAAATACAGATATTGGTATATATAAATATATGTATATATATATATATAATATGATCTATATAGGTATATATATATAATATTATATATATATGTTAATACCTAGCCTGGGCCTATTATGTGAACCCCAACAACCCTTTCTTTTTCTTTTTTTTTATATCGTTAAACCTCCTCAATAGAGTTGAAACACCAATTCCAATTCATTTTTGACAATTTCTGGCCGCCTTCAGCCATTAATATTGCTCATCAACGAAATTTAACCGGTCTTTTTTCAGTCGCAACGCACAATCCGTTTGCCCTCTTAAGTACCCAGTCGTTATGACCCAACAGGGGGAAAGGATGCTCCGAGGGGGATTTGTCCTATGTCCTAGGACTAATATTTAAGGAGATATGAGTAATTTTGTGTACAATTCAGCTGATCAACTCAAAAGATTTTATTTCATTCCAAAATATCCTTATTTGGAATATCAATGGAACGTTTTATACCCTAAATTTACCAAACAATAGAAATTTGGTTGCCATGGAGACAGTAAATTTTATTTTCAATGACTTATTAGAAAAATTATGACATCATTTTGGAAAATATAACTTGCAAATATTCCAGCTTCAAACAGATAAACAATATCATTTTTAGATCAAGAGTTATGAACACAATAGTATTTTAATAGCCATTTATGTTTTTCGAGAATTATTCTTCGTTTTCAAATAACTCAGTAAAATTTGATAATGAATAATTCATGTTGTCATTTTCAGGAACAATGACGTTCCTATGTTCTATAACCTGTAACTTCTTTGATAATTAACATAATTTCTCATTTTTGGTATCATTTGAAAGCTTATTCCATCCTCTTAAATATTGAATTCCCGCCTGGAGCATCCTTTCCCCCTGTTGGGTCAATTTGATTCAATCAAAATTAAAACCAACTGACCATGAACCACCTCTCTAGAGTGAGGGCCACCAGGTTGCAGGAGGAGGAGAGGAAGGCGCTCCACATGAACACCTTGGTGGACCAGAAGCGGCAGTAGATCTGGCCCCACACCCCGAAGTGGCCGCCCGCGTTGTAGCGGTTGGCGGAGTGGGCGAGCAGGAACACCGACCCGATCATGTCGAGCACGCTCTGGTTGATGATGAACTGGTTGGTGAGTTTACTTCGCAGGGCCTTGGCGTTACACATGACGTAGACCACCAGGGCGTTACCCGCGATGCCCACGCTACACGCGGAAAGGATAAACAGCATGCTTTCAAAGAAATTACTCCCTTACAGGGGCGGATACAGGATTTTTGAAAGGGGGGTCAGCATAAAGGCTAAAGGCGGTGATCCACGTTGCGAAAAAAATGGACCGATAGTGAGCCGATTTTCAGATCTCCAAAATCGGTTCAAAATCATTTCAAAATCGGTTCACTTTGGAAAATAATCGTGACGTGGATCATGTCAACCAATTTTTTCCAACTGATTTCCAACCGACATATGTGAGACTAAATTATTCCAAACGATTTCCAAACAATTTCCAAACGACGATGGCCCAATGAAATTACTAATCATGTTTGATATTCAGGGCCGATTGTGGACCGATTGTGGACCGATTTTGTTATGTCTATGTATTTTCAATGTCATTTAATTTATTTTTGGGTTTATTAGAGCAGAAATGTTGCCAAAATATATCAAAATGAATAACCTTTCACATGAATTGTTTTTAAATGCTTTACAATGAATATTTTTCTATTTCACTTTTCATTGATTATTTAATGTAAATATTTTACATTTCTGATCGTGATTAACATATTTTACTATTGAAATATCAAGAGAATCAAATTTTGTGAAAAATATACCAACCGATATTTTATTCATTGATTTACTATTGATTTGCAGTCTAGAATGTATAGAAAACAATCAGTTTTAACTTCATCATGGATCATGGGTAGGGGACCGATTGTGGACCGATTGTGAGCCGATTTTAGGACCAACAGGTTTAATTATCAAACCGATTATGAACCGACAAAAAAATGTCGGTCCTGAAATCGGTTTGCAGAGCATTTTCCCGTCGGTTTGAAAAAGATCGCGACGTGGATCACCAGCTTAAGTACTAAACTGCGTGCAATTGCACATGTACGAATGCGGCATTTCCCCCTCTTGTTTGTAGTTTAGGGGTCCACAAACACAGGGGGACAGGGGTTCAGGACCCCCAAGAACCCCCCGCCCCCCGATCAGCCCCTGCTCTTAAACATGCACACGCAGTAATTTACCATCTTTTTGCAGTTTAGTGGTCCATCAGAAGGGAAGGAGTCAGGACCCCGTAGACCCTGAATGTTTAATGTTGTATTATTGCCTTGTTCAGAAAAAAAATATGATGAAAAATCTAACAAAATATTTGAGTGTGGAATTGAACAAGGCAGTTACGATGTAAATGGCTAGTCACATTTCACACTAACTGTACTTTATTCTTAATGTTTAATTTTCGTACGATTGTTGCCTGTTCAGTAAAAAAGTGATAAAAATGAGTATTGAGTATTGTATCATAAAACTTACGAGGCAATGACGATGTAAATGGCCAGCCGCATCTGGAGGTAGAAGGAGTCGTCGGGCTCCGGGGTCATGGCGGTCGTCATGTTGAGGGTGTCATCGGCCATGGTCGTCATGGTGACCAAGGGGGTAGACTCGGCCATCCTGGTGTCGACGAGCAACTGAACTGAAAGTCCAATTTCCGTCTGTATTATAATAACCTTCTGGAACTAAGCCGTACAGATTGTTTAACTCATGCGCGGAGCATACAACTCAACAATCAATGACTATCACCTGTCAACAATATTCATTTCTTAAAGTTACTGTTTCATTGATCGTTTTGGATTTGTACTTTTTGAAACAAGACCTAAACACAATCACAAATGAGAATCAGACAGGCAGAAGTGTCAGGTTTGGACGAAAAGTAAAAGTTGGTTGAGGGCTGGAGTGACTTTGTACCGGTCTGGCCCATAGTCTGTCTATCATTTTGTTGATTCTTTCAAAGAGTGAACCATCATACCAGGTGCTTGCTGTCGAAACGTCACACAGTTGGCGTACACATGTCACACAGGTTCTCCAAGTTCTACTGAAGTTACAGTCTTTGAAGCCTGCTGTCTTTCTCGGTTCGACCTTCTAATGACACTTACTGACAGCTCTACTGACAGGCAGCACTTGGGGCTGATAAGTACTAAAGAAATGTTCAAAAAGACAAGTAAAGGGTTCAGCCAAAGGGCACAGTAATCCATTATGACTATAATAAACGTGATTAACGTGCATGGTGTTCTTTCGTTGCTCTCCTCTGCGTATAAGACAATGTCCACAACTAATTCAATTCAGTTATTTAAGACTGGTGTTGGGCTAGCCATCAAGTCTAACCACGGAGGATAATTATCCATTGGGGCTAATTGGCAAATTGGCTATAATTTACTGAGGCGAGACTAGTGCCCTTAGCCACAGAACTACCTGTCTTATTATACCTGGACAAAGGCTCTCTGCCGGCTACACTTGGTCAGTCTGTCCTCAGAGGTCACTGGCACCAGACCTATCTCAGGGACCACTGTTTGTACACAGCATGGCAGTGCCTGAAATTTCAACTCAGCCTGGCTGTTGCTCTGACTTTATTTTAACTGGATTTTACCCATGGACTCAATACAGTTAACCAATACCTCAGAAATTACCACAGCCAAAAGCTGTGCCTCTGCACACTACACACTGAACGTCTCTGCAACTCTGTACTGCCCCCTGGGTCCCGAATGCCGGCATGGGCTCTACCGCTGGGTGTCCGACACGGACAGCACGGCCCTCCCTGCCTGAGGGCCCTATCACTGCCGGCACCCCACCGCCCTGGGCGTCCTGCCACTGCCTGTGCCCCTCAACACAAAGGACTACGTCCTCTATGTTTGGCCCTTCCATTTCGGCACACAGGAGATACAGGGCATTTCTGCCACATCTCTCCACACACTGCATCTCTGTACACTGCATCTCTGCACACTGCACCTCTGTACACTGCACCTCTGTACACTACGGCGCTCCAACCTTCAGGACGGCGCTCTCGCCTTCAGGATGGGGCTCCCGCCTTCAGCACGGCCCTCCCACCTTCAGCACGGCGGGAGCGCCTTCAGCACGGCCTTTCCGCCTTCAGGACGGCTCTGCTGCCGGCTTCAGGACGACGCTCCACTGTTACCGGGGGTCCTACCTCCCTGCAACCGCCGGGGGTCCTACCCCGCCGACCTGGGCCTCCTGCAACCGCGGGGGGTCCTACCCCTCCGACCTGGGCCTCCTGCAACCACCGGGGGTCCGACCCTGCCGACCTGAGACTCCTACCCTCATCAAGGGTTCAACCCTGCTGCCACAGGGGTCTCTGGATGGATTAAGCTGCCTGTCAGGGAGATCCTGATGGCTCCAGGAGGACCCTGATAACACCCCAAGCTTTCTGCACTCACGGGGTACACTGCCACCTCAAAGGGATGCACTCCTATGATCTCTGCAACTCGGTAATAAGGGCATTGCCCTCCATTCTTGGCTTCCATACCTCGTTACACAGACTTTAATTGTATTTATCCACTGTCAACCAATCACTGACTTTTATCAACTCAGACTTTATTTGTAGTGTCCTGTTTGTATCCTGTGTTTTATTAAATGTTTTATGTGCCAATTCTTGTCGAGCCTCCTTTGTTAATTATATCATAAACGTGTATCTTGTCTGTCAATATATCCTAGACAACTTCCACGAATATTTCAAAACTGTACTGTACAATACTGTATTGACAGTCCCATAACAAGGGGTGGGGGTGGGGTGGCACACCACCCTCCCCCCACCAAAGGGAAATTTGTTTCAAAAAGTTCCACCTTTCCTTTAAAAGTATGAGATAAACAAAAAGTTCCACTAGGTGAACCACCCCCTTTTTTCAGGTTAAAAAATAGCAGAACCTGGTTACGAGCCTGTTAAGTAAAATTTAAGTAATACTTAGTAAAGATCTCACCAAAGATTACAGCCAAAGGGCAAAATATTCCATTGTACTAAAAGAATCATAGTAATGTAATTGTGGTTGGATGTTATCGTGTGCAAATATTAATGCGTTTTGAAGGTGACACTGACACTGCTTTCAGTCGCTGTGTAAGGCTTCTAGACCTAAATTAACCAGATAGCGGGTTTCATCAACTTACTTTCCCTTTTGGTATCATCTAATTAGTTTGTTTTCAGGATTCCAATTTGAGTCTTTGATTGTCTGGCACCAGGTGAAGACCCACACTTGTTAGACTGCCATGATAATTTGTGTTAAACTATAAAACTGTTCCACCATCCTCACTGTTTATGAGTGGAATGCACATGGGGGGTTGCGCATTGACAGGCAGCACGTACCACTCATCCCTTTTTTATGGTTTTAAACATTATTTTGTATTTTAGTCGCGTGATAAAATATACAAACATCTGACCAGCTGTAGCAGACTGCCCGCGGGCATCACCTTTGCACAGTCTGCTGCATTTCGTCCTTTAGTCAAGAACAACACCCCTAGGTTTTCACATAAAGTGTAAATGATTTTCTCTTTGCATTTGGATATGTGGTGGTTTCAATACAATTCTATCAGTAGTATCTTAGCCCTCATACAGGTGTTTATTCTGTTAAATGTAGGGTACATTGATTATTATCAGGCCTAGGGACAGAGGGGGGGGGGGCACTCACCCTCCCATACCCCCCTTTATTTCTATTCCTTTTGCTGGACCAAATATTGAGGTTTTTTTAATGTCGAATTCAAACTCCAGGACGGTGCGCCGAAAAGATGTTTCACAAGGGTTTCTTGAGAATAGAGTATTTGGTGCCCCTTCAAAAAAAAGTGGGGGGGGGGGGGGGAGCACACATGACATGTGCCTCCCTCTAAATCCATTCCTGATATTGAATATAGAACAGCGATTCATCAACAAATTTTGTGGATTGAAAATGTTCAATAGTTTTCACCTAATAGGGAGCCAAAACCAATAAATTCAATGAAATTTTCCAAACTCAAATAATCATGGAAATCCATTCCTTGAGCCTATTCTTGCCTATGTTAAAATCTAAACCATGAAATAATGTAAAAAAAAAAACCATTAAAAACATGTTTTTCTTACTCAAATCAATTAATGTGGATCTGCAAAAATGGGTTTGTTTGCAAATATTACCATCTCTTGTGGCATTCTACTTCAGTTTGAGCTAGATTTCACATCTAATACTTTACCACTGACCTTAACTGGACTCATCTAACATATTTCTATACTTATCTCAGTTTTGAGAATTTTGTCAATTATATTGGTGTTGGCTCCCTTTAAGGCAGGTTTCCACAGGAAGATGAATGTGAAACAAATGGTGCCAAGAAGGATTTTCTTTGAGGACGGAAAGGGATATCTTGTTCCCCATGCCTGTCACTACAGACATTGTGCAGACGATGTCACAATAGGCAAAAATGGACTAGGCGCAATCTTGGTGATCAATTTAAAATTTACATCATTTACATTTTATGAACATCCTGACACTTATTTTTGTAAAATGTATCTAAAATATCTATATCATGTCATATTAAACAACTTTTATCTTATAGAATTTATTATATCTAGAGTTATGTGATAGCCATGTGGTTATGAACAGCACATGGTATTCACGAAAAAGTGGTCACGTGACCATGTCTGCACAAGGTCTATATTATATAGTTGTCCAGTCGCCGTGTTCCAACCCCCATCTCGCAAGGTGCGTCGACGAATTGCAGGTCGTAGTTGACGAACCCGTGGGGATGTGGCATTGGTGGACATTTATGGGTATCTATGGTGATCGTTTGGACAGTGGGATGAAGGCAGTTATGGGTGATTTCTTTAATATTAATGAATTCCCAGTTCTAGATTTGGCAGACTGTCTTCCCAGAATATCACAAAAAACAAGTATCTTGAATGGATTACTATTGATCCATATAAATGTGCTTTTGTAATGAACTGAAAAACAGAGGCAACACTGATGTTTATTACTAAATAAGATTTATGCACACAAAAAAAGAAAAACAATCAAGATAAATTGCTCAAAATGCAAAACGACACACGCGCACACGCGCACACATACACAAAATAATTTCAGGTAAATCTTATTGTTCAATTATCTACGTTTACAGTATATCACCACTAAATGCCAATTTGATTGTTAGAGTCCATTTATTTTTCTTTAAGGTATGGAAATAAGGATGATTTTTGATATATTTGGGTTATGTGTTGTCCGTAATTGTAAATTTGGGTTCTCGAACTATGCTATCGAGAATTCGTTTATTAGATCTAGGGATGCCCATGACAGATGGGTGTGATTCCTGGGTCCATTTGTCCAAAAGTAATACTGTTTTATAGCAATCTATAATGAATGGATTTTCAAACACCTGGGACAATATTAAGTATACCGGGATTCCAGTTTAATAATTATCACTTCTGTCACTACGAAATAAAGATATGATTCATGAAAATCACTATGTAGAAGCCTTGTTGTTTGTTGACATATTACCCAGTATGCATCCTTATCTAGGCGTACCTGCAGGTAAAACTAAAAAAATTGGCTTTCAGTGATTGGAAGAATCTTTGAAGCATACACTTTTTTCATTAGTGGCACCCTGCTAGTGGATAGACCTGAACCAACAGTTGGGATATGGGTTCAACTCGTTGGGAACTAGGTGTCTATGGGAGGGCTCACTGCGCAGGTTCATTGGAAAGGTGTACACCAGTGGAAATAAGTCTTTATTTTAGAAAACACATGTTCAGTAGATTATGACAGTAATTATGGCCACGCTTATCGTCTATTGTGTAATGTTAAATGGTCGGATTTAGGGCGTGGCCTGCTACGACTACTAACTCGTTCTGTAAAACGGCTTAAATCAATACAATACGCTCTGATGACATGTGGGAATAATGGTTTGATCCAAGATCCAGTTGCAGTGGCCACTCCCAGTCAGTGACTACAGATAAAAGTGCGGCTTTTTCAATTATATATCAGTCGGTGGTATAGGATTATCAAACAGGTGGATCAACGCAAAAATAGATTAGTTCTATTTGTATAGACCTTGTGCAGACGTAGTCACGTGACCACATTTTGGTAATCACCATATAATATGGTCACCACACCCACGTGGCCATTAGAAATATCCATAATTCACTTATGATACTTGTTTTGTTTATTATGATCAAATGAGTTCGTTTTGATAAAGCAGAGATAAGACTATATCATTAGGTTTTGGAATTGTAGACGATAATAGATCAAAGTTTATCACCAATAATTTGGGAGGTGTGACGTCATATGCACAAGGTCTATAAGAGCTCTCAGTATTATCCCCTTCATGAAAACTCACAAAGTCCTTTTCTTTCTTATAGCATGGCAATGGTCGGCTTGAATTCTCCCCATAAAATTTTTTCTTTGGTTATTCGTGGTCAAGAGCATCCTAGGGGCCTTCCATACATACTTAATGGAAGACGCCTATCATTGTACAATACCTTTAGCTGGCCGCTGACAAACTTTAGTCACCATAACTTGGACGTTGGGTGTCGAAAAGCACTTCTCAACGGCCACAATCAGTTTGTGATCCTGGAGAGGTCCGAGGGTGACAAATAGGGGAAAATACTATCAATGGGTCGCACGGCCGCCCGAGGACCACTCAAAAGGTTCTTTATTTTATCACCCAAGCATCATTCAACAAATGTTAGAACAACTGCAGTGAGAATGACGAGCTTGTGTGTGCATGTGTGTTTGTGTTCTGTGTGTGCTACAGCAAACGTTTTGCCCAGGCCCTATGGGCACATGAATATTACATAACAACATAAGTGGGCCAAAATATTGGGGGGGGGGGGGGGGGGGGCTGCGCCTGGCATCTCCCTCCTCTAAGTCCTAAGAAACAGTTACATGTCTGTTACTCTGTATGTAACTTAAGATATCTGCGGAGAACAGGCCTTGGCTTGACCCCTTTCAGAATAACTATTGAATAGAAAAGAGACGTTTCAATGAAAACTATAAAAGGAGGGTCTACTAGCACCAAGTTGTAACGACTAAACCAAGTCGCTTTGACGTTTTTCTCCTAGATAAATATACTAATCAAAAGGTACACAGCGAACCACAGGAATAATCGGCTTCTAATCATTGATTGTATACCCCTCAAGTACATATTCATCACTATGGTTGTTCTTTACTGTTTGATGAATGCACCGAAGATGGACAAGAGCTAATCCTTGGTTCTGTTACAGCACCTACACGTTAATATTGACATAGAACAACCTTGCAATGCAAATCGTATTTGAATAGCGATCACTGTCAATGCTACAAGAACGATGGTTTCCTGAATGTCAATTACAAGCCATGATGTATAGTGTCTTTGACCCTTGATGCCGACCTTACAACTAGAATCTTTACGACCTTCTGCAGACGTTGTCACGTGACCACATTTTGGTGATCACCATGTGCTTTTCCTGAACATGTGGCTTTTATATAGATCTAGAAACGTTCAATCATCTATGATAAAGTTGTACATTATGGTAGCATACGAAGATTGAACATAGATTCAACAATAATACCTGATCTACATGTTTGTGAAATCTTAACATCAAACATTCTTAGTTGATCACCAAGATGGCGCACTGTCCCTTTCTGGCTATTGTGACGTCATCTGCACAAGGTATGTATATATATATATATATATATATATATATATATATACAGATTCTAGTTGCATTATTTCAGAAATGAAATACACATTGTCCTTTTTGGCTGACAAACCTGCGTAAATGATGTTATAAATGATTAGATATATACATAATCATATACATATAAAAAAAGATTTCCAGCACTATAAGTGATATATATGATCTCTCAAATATCATTGCAGTGTCTGACATTTAGTGTGCCATATAACCAGTAACTATAGGCCTAAGTAATACCTGAAAGGTGAGAACAAACCTTGACCAGAGACAGAGGACTCACCTGCAGCCGGCGCCGGGGAGAGGCAGGTGTCAACTGCTGCTCGCTGAGGGCGGTGGGAGGTGTGGAGAGGTGAGCAGCTCACAGACCTGCTCCTCTCTCATCTGAGAAGCTCCCCCTCAGGACTCTGTTACACTACACGATGACAGCTGCCCACCATATAAGGGGCATACCCAAGCAAGAATTAAATGTTGTTATAATGCTGCAGCAAGGTTCTGTTTAGTTCTGCTTTGGTTCAAGATTGTTATATTTATGGCACATTATGGTAGATAATGGCACATAAAAACACCTTGAGAATCTAATGTTATAATGCTGTACTGTGATATTTTTGTAATATTCTTGCTACGTTCTTTCTTGTAAAGATAACATTATCATAACATTCTGTATTAGTCAGGTCTCAACCTCATTGAAATGTAATCTTTATCCCATCCTAACCTAAAATAATGTAACTGTTACATGAAAACTGAACAAATAACCGACTGACTAAAAGGTATGGTTGGAGAACATGCCGTTTACATCACTGTTTGTCTGGATAGAGCACAATGATATTTCTTTATATTGCAGGAGTAGGTGCCAGTCTCTTTCAAGCCCCATACTCACTAGGCGATTTTGTCCAGAGTTGGCCGATTATTGAAACAAAAATTGGCCGACTCTGCTCTAAGAGTCGGCCGATTTTAGCACCCATCCAGATCAAACATGCGCATTTCAATATATCATACTAACAGGTGATCATAAGAGTCAGCCGATTCTGCCTGTTTCCCGTCGTCGGTCACCGTCAAAGTTGCTTAGTCGGTATGAGGCTTCACCTTGCATATGTATGTCGTAAAATTAACATAGCCTAGTCGCACCATTTAAGGTGTTTCACTTTGTGTCTTACAACGTGATAGAGTAGGACATTGACCTTAATTCTAGGCGTTTACAACTTAGCGCCACGACTTTATTGAAGATGTTGATCAATGGGTGTAGCCTAAAGGGCCTTACATACTCGGTGACTTGAGCAGCGA
The DNA here is from genome assembly GCA_936440205.1 of Lepidonotus clava. Classification (NCBI taxonomy): domain Eukaryota; kingdom Metazoa; phylum Annelida; class Polychaeta; order Phyllodocida; family Polynoidae; genus Lepidonotus; species Lepidonotus clava. The sequence continues at coordinate 36,662,532 of OW387144.1, read as the reverse complement.
TGGGCGAGAGACGACTGGTAGGTTTTGGTAGTTTTATGACTGTCTGACTCTTTTACCAGCGATTTTATCTGTGATCCTGTTGCCAGTTGCCCGTCATCTGGAATCCTCACCTTACCCAAGAGGATTGTGAGGATCAAGTTAAGATAGAATAACGAACATTTTTGTTGTTACGAAAATTTCTGTTACGAAAACAGTAAAAATCTCTCATTCTAATAAACGAAATTGAATTCTGTCAATTAATATAAAAAGGAAAAACATTAGAAAAAATCACTAAAAGTTACAGCTCTTTGAGGGCATTCTAAATATAGAAAAAAAAGGTTGCAAAACGATCGTTGTTACGAAAATATTAACAACGAAAAGTTTCGTTAATAATCTTATTTTCGTTGCTAAGAAAATCATCGTGCAACGGGCCACAGTGGGCCATTGCACAATAGATTTTCGTAACAAGGATAAAACAAAGATATCTTTGTCAAAGATATCTTTGTTACGATTTTACAAACATTGTAAAATCTCTTGTTCTAATGAATGAAATTGAATTCTGTAAATTGATGTAAAAAGGGAAAAAATTAAAGACAATTCAGTAAAAGTTACAGCTCTCTGGGGGCATTCTAAATATAGAAAAAAATGATTGCAAAACGATCCTTGTTACGAAAATATTATTTTCGTTAATAAAATTATTTTCGTTGTTACGAAACCCATTGTGCAACGGGCCACAGGCGCCCGTCGCCGCTCAAGTCGTCTAGTGGGTATGGGGTTTAACTTACGCTCTGTGACGTTCCCCCAGACACCTTACTGTGATAGAAAAAATATATCACAGGATTATATTGTAGCAGAACGATGAGACTTAACCTATGACACTAATGCAATATGAACAATATCGCAGCAGACAACGACAGGGATACAAAATGTTCATATCACTGTTATGATGCATTTCCATCCCACCTAACGTTGTGCAGTGTAATACCAGCTTCCCTACCCTGTGTCACTGACACAGGGCCCAGAGGCTCAGAGACAGCAGTAGCCAAGACCTAATATGCCAGACCACCGGCTGCTGTGTGTATGGCCCTGTCTATGGGACCAGGCACATTAAAGAACACTTGCTTCGGTAAATGTGTAGGGGTATGGTCTCTATCTTCTCATAGATTCGATCATTTCATAGATACGATCATCCCAGACAGAATTGTCAAACTCTGTTCTCGCCGTGATATGACCTTAGATGTTGCTACGGTGTTTAATCCAAATAACCAACCAACAAACCTAATACACCAGACACCCAGCCTGGGTTCTGCTACCGACGGGGCAGGGACAGATACGGGATTTCAAAAAAGTAGAGAAAAAGAGGGGTGTGTCAAACATATAGACCAAGTAACAAAACGATGCGCATTCACTTGTGCTTGTACTCACGTAAATTGTGGTTAGATGTTACCAATGATATGTGATTCTTCACCTCCATCACCATCTCATTACCATTATATCATACAGATCTAATTGTGAACTGAATTATTGTTAGCCCCTGGATTACAAGGGAGACCGGATTAGTTTGAATCTCGATTGTAACCAGTTTAAATAACCTGAAAAAAAAATTCGCCAGGTTTTGTTTAATAAAATAGAGCCCCATTCACCCTGCTTGACGTGGTTTGTTGTAGGTATCTGCGATCTGCGAATGTTTGAAACGTTGGATTATTGTAGGCCTCTGTCACCTGATCCCTTGTGAAAATATTTTACGTGATGAATATTCTAATACAAAACCTGTGCGATTAAAGATGAGATTGTTTGTGAAAATGGTTGCCAGGGAGCTTTCTTCTCTGTGAATGCTACACTTTCAAAAACGCTATTTCGATCATTTTATCTTACCTGAGCTTATTTGCGAATGTCTACGATACTTTTTGGCACGTTTCAGCAACACAAACATCAACCAAGGCAAAGGCAGCACTGTCGCTGTCAATCAGGAGGCATGTTGGTAGTATATGGAAATGGGAATTGATAGATGGTCGCATAATTTAGTTCTGATCCAGGATTTGTGTCACATTTGATTCATGTCTCGGAACTATCATAAGGGTTAAATTAACTGCTATGATAATGATTCTGACGACCCATGAAAACCCCACTTTACTGTCCTTCATCCCCCCTGTTTCCTCTTAAAAGGTTTACGGGCTTCAAGGCTGGTTTCCATTCCATCAAAAAACGACGTTGTCTGCTGACAATGGTACACTTGCCTTCTCTTTTATGTCATTTTAAAGTAATGTTTATGTTGGTCTGCCACAGAAGACGCACCACCAACAACAAGAGATTAACCCGATCTGTTTGTCATTGAAAATATAAACATTGGCCCACAGATTGGTACGAATCGGCAGCCGACGTTCCAGCTCAAACATGTTTGTACAATCAGTGGAAACAGGTGAATTTATCACCCTGGGGGCCCCATTGAAATGTGGGATCCCCCAGGGCTCAGTCAATGGCTCAATTCTGTTTCTAATTTATATAGACAATGATTTAGTTCTAGTGGCTAAAGAACATGTTGTACTTGTTTCACTTTACGCAGATGACACTGTGTTACGTTGTGATAATGCAGACACTCAGAGCTTATTAAGCCCTTCCCAGTATACATCAACATCACATTTTACCATGAAATTATATAGCAATTTCTGTCTGATTTAATCCTCGAAGAGAGAAGTGTAAAACAAAATGAACCATGGTGGTTCAGTTGACAAATTGCTCCTACAATTTGTAAAATGCAGCTTTATACATTGGCCTTTTCCCCATAGGAACCAATGTTAAAGCCTGTCAACCCAACCTATAATGTCCAACCCTATTTTCCCTAAAATGGGGGATTTTGATTGGCTGGCAGACCTGCATGTCTGTCAAATGGTAAAATTTAAGAAATCATAACATTTTATCACTACTTGGGGATATAGAAAAACATGTTTCTTATTTATTCCAGTAATCCAAACTCTAGGTGACAAGGATGGCTAATATGTATATTTTGTCCAACCCTTGTCCAACCCTGGGATATACCCAATGTGGGATGGGCTTAATAAGGCTTGAAGAAAGGTTGCAACTAGTACCAAGCGATGTAGGTGTTTCGTGACAAAATAATTGCATAAATCTAGATATAACCAAAACTAAGTTTTGCACATATGATTCAAAATTTTCTTTAAATCAGGTCAGATGTGTTAAGGCTATATTCCACCTTGCGGTAGGATGCATTTGCGGTCGCTATTTGAGGGTGCTGCAAGCCATTTGTGGTTCTGATACCAACATGTTGGTATCCCCGACTGCAAGCATTACATATAAAATAGCAGGTGCCACAATCAGGTGCCGCAATCAGGTGCCACAAACAGGTGCCACAAACACCTATATTTCACCTCGTTTGCAGCCGCTGCAAACTCGTTTGCTGCCACCGCAAACTTGTTTATGGCCGTTTGTTTGTGTCTGGTTGCTGGAAGCAAGTGGAATATAGCAGTAGGGTGCTGCAAATGAGTTTGTGGCTGACGCAATAGGGTTTGGGGCCGTTTGCTTGCATCTGTCCATGGTGCCACAAGCAAATACCGCAGAGTATAATAAGGGCTTTAATCTTCCTTGCAAAATTCAAGAGATAAAGAGGTGTGAAAATTATCTGGGGATTACCCTTGATCAATGTCTGAATTTAAAATCACACTTCAATACTGTGATTAAAAAGTTCTCATATAAGATATTTCAACCTGGTAAGGTGAAGACACTTGTACCTAAAGAAGTAATAGTTCTCATATACAAGCAATCGATCCTCTGCATAGTTGAATATGTAAGCCACATTCTAGAATTTTGTGCACAAACTCAGATTAACATAAAGCGCAGCGTCTTCAAAACAAAGTTCTAAGACCATGTTATGGCATCTACAATCCCAGGGATATTGGAACAGACTGCTTATATGACATGGCAAATATTGATACATTAGAAGACCGCATAGATCTACCAATGATTCTCTTTAAGCCCCATACCCACTAGGCCACTTTTTGTTGAATCGGCGTCGGCGTCGGCGTCCTCGTCGGCGTCCTCGTCGGCCGATGAGGAGGCCGACGAGGATACCCACACACAATCGGCGTACTCGTCGGCCGTCGGCGCCGACGAGTATGACGAGTACGCCGACGAGTAGGCCGATCCTTATTAAGCATGTTTGATAATTTTACGCCGACGCCGACGCCGACGGCCGACGGCCGTCGGTGTCGGCCGTCGAGCCGTCGCCTAGTGGGTATGCCGCTTTAGTTGTCGAGAAAATGACGAACTTATACAGAATTATCAAAGAACTACTTGACAATCTGACCATTTAAATTTGAGATTAAATAGGGTAAACACTGCGTTATATGAGAAATCTCTGTGTTACAAAGGGGCTACAATATGAAACAATTTGCCATTCCATAAACAAATTGCAGCTACACAGAAAGTATTTAAAATGGACATAAGGTGGATATGAACTTTCACTCGTTTTCATTCTCCTAAATATGATTGTATTGGTATTATCAATGGCAATTATAAATTGATATCAACATGTTTATGATCGGGACCGACTGTCGTCAAAAGTTGAACTTTGACCTATTCACTGTTGTTATATAGATATCCTTGTTCATCATTCAGACTGTGCCCTTACTCCTGCTGATGCTTATACTAGCTAGACAGTGGGTAGTCCCAAAAGATGCCGAATAAAGCATGATGCTCGAATATTATAGACCAATATAAAGCTATAATTATCTGAAATGAAATTAATCATTTCTCTGAATGTGCACAGCTAAATGTACCATTCAATGTATAACAACAGAAACTGGCTCACATCTCTTTGACAGTTTTAAAGGGAGCCAAAACTAATAAGATTAACAAAATTTTCAAAACTCAGATAAGTACAGAAATATGTTTGATGAGTCCAGTTAAGATCAGTGGTAAAGTATTAACTGTGAAAACCAGCTCAAAATAAAGTGGAATGCCACAATAGATGGTAAAATTTGCATTTGTTTGTAAACAAACCCTATTTTTGTGGATCCACATTTAATTGATTTGAGCAAGGAAAACACGTTTTTATTTATTTATTTACCATATTTCATGGTTTCAATTTTAACATGGGCCAGAAATAGGCTTAAGGAATGGATTTCCATAATTATTTTTGTTTGGAAAATTTCATTTGTTTTGAAATTTATTGGTTTTGGCTCCCTTAAAGTGTTTTGGCTGTTGATGCCTCAATGCATCTGGCGTTTATTTGTTGACAATGCCTCAAGGCATCTGGCATAGTGAAAGGTTAATATAATTGGACTGAATTTGAGGTAAATCTATCTTCTTTGTTATGTGTAATGGATGGAAAAATGTAAAATCATGAATTCATTGCAAAATAAATGGCGACGTTGAGTTTCTGAGTTTCTGCCAAAAGTTTATTATCAAAGTCGACACTTCATTCTATTTCTGTCACCGAGTTGGACGTTTTTCTACAATTTGGATTTACTCAGAAGATGTACTTTTCAATTTATCAAGTACATCCATTTGCAATTTTCCTTGATAATAGGTTTTCGGATGATTAAACATTAGGGATAGTAATTCAATATGACAATGGTGTTCAAAACTGACAATTTTACAGGTGCAATGACAGACCCATTATCCATAAGTGACACATTCATGCAATTGCAAGTTATTATCCATTATTCTACATTACCAGTAATTCCTGTCTATCACTTATGTTACAACAGTGTCATAAGAACTATGGATAATGAGCAAAATGGTCTGTTGATACTAGTTTCTTCAGTTGTGATATTTTTCAGAACGATTTTCTAAGTGAATATTTCGAGCTAAGATGGTGGTTTTATATCTTATTCGTTAAATGTTGATTGAGCTGGACAATATTTAGTCTTGCTTGGTTCTTGTTGGGGATATATTTGATGTTTCGTTAGACTGCAAGATGTTAATAACTAGTCTTTTACTCACTTGAAAACTATTAATGGTTAAATAAAGATGACTATAATAATTACTGGGGAGATTCATCTTTGTTATTTATTAGTATCTAGCTCTTTGTTGTTTAATTCAAATAGTTCTTACTTCAAATGTTAATCTGTTCGTGGTAGGGACTCTAAGTATGGGGGCCCATTCCCATACAAAGAACAAGCGCTTGGCAATAGGTAATTTTATTATCTGTTGAGACACACTGAAGATACAAGTAAATAGTCGATTCCATCCATACAATTCATGCCATCCATCTCGTAAGCAAGCAACATCAGTGAAATTCAAACCAGGTATAGCTATTGATAAGCTTCCCCTTTAGAGTTCCATGAATACCCAAATGGCTAGTGGTAGTTTCCGTCAAACCTACACCAGAGACCATCGGTGGGATCTCCTTTGTGTCCTGTACTCCGTCCATAAGGCTAAAGCCTAAGCTATTCTCGATCCTTAAGCCCCATACCCACTACGTAAATTTTTGATGAATCGGCGTCGGCGTCGGTGCTGGCGTCGGCGTCGGCGTCGGCCACTCTGATGACAGTACCCAAACACAATCGGCGGTCGCGTCGGCGTCAGTGTCGGCCGTCGGCGCCGACGCGACCGCCGACGGGACTGCTGATCCATATCAAGCATGTTTGATAATTTTACGCCGATGCCGACGCCGACTCCAATCACCGACGCTGATCGCCGTCGGCCGACTCAAAATCGCTTAGTGGGTATGCCGCTTCACTATTCACCAGTGGTAGGAGTAGCTACTGCTTCTAACACTACCCATCTGATTCTGACTTGTATGTTAGACTATTGCTCCCATGTGATTGTCTTCTTTTTTTTTGAAACAGGTTTTATCTATCCTGGTGATGGATTGGATTGCTCCAGTCTTCCTCCATCTTCCAGCCATAACTTATCCATTACAGATGCATATGTTAAACAGCCATATTATTAAATAATAGATGAGTAGTATATAAGATAAAATAATATTGCCATTATTAGGGAACACACTTGAGTATTTATGAATTGAGATGAGATGAAATGTAGTATGATAATCATTGCATTTTTATATTAGAATAATCAATTAAAAGTCAATATTCAGCAAAAATACCAGAAGCTAGTCTTCTCAATTCATCCTGTACATATTCATTTGTATAAAACTCTCTGACTTTTGTCTTGAACGAGTCATACTCCTGAATATTACGTAATGAAACAGGCAATTTGTTCCACAAGTTCTTTGCAGTAAATGTTGGCGATATTAGGACATATTTCTTTTTCATTATCATTTATGTGCAATTCCACCAAAGGTGCAGCATTCAGTCGTGTTGGTCTTATTACGGGTTTCAAGTCTATGAAGTCTATGATGGTCTCACACCTTTAATATTGTCAACCATAGGCCAGGCGCTACCACTCAGGTACCCTAACTCTCATCTGATTCTCACTAGTCACATATATTCCTCATTCATACTATAGTTAAAAGATAATCTTATTATTAGCTCTATATGAACGTCATCATAAATAGTAGAAACTGTTGGCTTTATAATGTCCTCCTATGTTAGATTCTCTATCTTCCGCGTAACATGAGCATAATGTTCCCAAGTAGTTTTCTCTTCTTACACCTGTGTCCCATGTATACCTGTGCGTACATGTCTAGGAGCGAACAAAACTCAGTTATCACCATCTCAATGATTACTATACTATACCTAGCCACGAGACAAGAACGCTGCTCAGCTCTTTGCTACGACACTAGCTCACCAAATCACAAAGTGGGCCGGGGTAGTCAGCAAGATAGGGAGACGGCAGGGAGACAGCAGACAAACTTGTTTCCGGGCATTGGATTGACGGTATTCACAGTCTCAATAGATGCCAACTCAGTCGTGAACATTAATTCCTGGGTTCTACTAAAAAACTCCTTACAACACTTTGCACCAGATTTTCTGTAATTCCTTGAGTGACCTTTCATGATTTATACAATTGAATGCCTTAGACACATCTAAACATACTATACCAAGTAATTTGTTATTTACTCCACTACTTATATTTTTTCAAAAGATGAAATATATCATGCCTTCCTGGGTAAAAAAAACACATCAATACTCTGTTATTATTCAATTATTTAAAGATTATTATAATAGTTGCTCATGGATAATTTTCCAGGCCATTTTCAAAAAATTATTTGTGTGAGGGATATGTCTCCATTTTGAGATTTTATGACACGCGCTGGTGGAGGATAATCTCATATTGTTTATGTTAGGTGAGTCAAGACACTTTGTAAATCATTGTTTATCTAACAAAATAGAAAAGAGATAAAATAAAAAGGGGCAAAGCCGCCAATTGCAAAAAAATATTGAATAAAATCTTATATTCAAATCAAAATTTCCGTCTGAAAAATATCCTTGTAAATCTCATATAAACTTTGAATGGTACAGCCACCTATGCACCCCAATCCCCAGCTGTAGTGGTTGCTTGACCAACACAATTTTAGTGGCAGCTAAGTGCTGTTTTCTTGTTTTCTTACACATTTGTTGTAGAATTATTTATTTTGGTCAAATTAATTGTACGGTACTCTAGATCTATTTAGGGGAAATGGAGTAATTGTCCTTGGTAAGTAATAGGAAATTTAAACATCCGTACCATCAAGGTAAACGCCATGGCAACAAAATAACATCCTGCGTTGACCAGTTGGGGGACCAGTTTTGAAATAGGTAGTAGTATAAAAAACACATCCCCGGTTTCAGCTAATTAACATGAAATGAACTACGCCCTTCCAAAGCTAAAAAGAACACGTGAAAAGCACGACATAATTATGTGACACTCCATGGGAAATCCAAGCTTATTAAGGTGTTAAGGCAATCTTGTGAATACCATCTACTATTTTGCCCCGTGAAATACACGTGTAAACGTGTGTCTGTGGTGCCGTAGTTTATTTCTAGTAAGTGTCTTATGTCTTCATTATGGCTGAATTCATATTCTTTTGGGTGAAAAAGATATGCACCCGACGTAAAGCCGACTCAGGCATTCTGATTCACCTATCACACTACTACAACTAAAAACAGAGACTAGAGATCTATTCAAATATGTTGTTTAGATCTGAGTCAGTATTGACCTGATATGTTGGACAGGTAAAATCCAGCTTTAGTCTGTCAAATAAATAAACCATTTGAAGAGGTCCTCATTGCTTGAAGAACTAGCTATTACACTCTCAACTCCTGATATCGATTAGACGCACTGGCCTGGCATCATGACCGTTGCATATATTGAATACTCGTATAGGCCGACCTTTCTAAATTGATAGGTAGAATCTAGGCTCTCCTAAAAAAAGCAAAATGGGGTTTTTTGGCATAGCCCCCGAGTTTAATACAATTTCTAAACCTAATTTATATCTTTTGTAATAGAATGTCTGTATGTATAAACCCGGCCCAATTCATTTAATGTTTACTAGAATAAATGCTACATCAAATGCTAACCCCAATGCAAAGTTGCTCCCAACACTGCTCCCCACCCAAATACCACCCCCTAATTCTAACCCTGCCCTACCCCAAAACTATCCCCAATACTGTCCCAGAAGATACCTAATTGCTACCCCAAATGCTATGCCAGATACTACCCCCACTAGTCTGAACACTAGTCCAACAATACTGCCCTAACCCCTTCCCTACCCTTAACTCTTTCCAGACCGCCAATGCAAATTTAGTACATATGCGTACCATAACTGGTTTTCTTCACCCTACTTTCAATTTTAAATGAATCCTTTCACTTTTTTTCTGCCTAAATGATTGTCCATGTGATTGCCTAAGATGAACGAATATTATTTTGACCCACTTGATATTATTTTCATGCTTTTGCATTTTCTGAATATGCATAGGTTCGATGTTTCATCATCATCATAACATTTTATGACCCTGATCATGTGACCAGAAAATTACAATTTCATAATTCCAATATAAAATTAAAAATCCTCAAGTGATGGGCATTCCATTGATATATGACATGTTGTAATTTACACTCAAATACAGGCTATGAAATCCATTATCATTTTAATAGTCATGATAAAATATGTAAAAAACGACTTCTCAGCGGTCTGGAAAGGATCAACCCTACCCCCAACCCTACCCCAGACCCTACCCTCAGCACTAACACCAACCTTACCCCCTTCCCCACTCCCTTCACTACATCCAACCCTACCCTCAACCCTACCCCCTTCCCCACTTCTAGCCCTACACCAAACCCTACCCCAAACACTACCCCAAACACTACCCCAAACACTAACCTCAACACCAACCCTACCCCCTTCCCCACTCCCTTCACTACATCCAACCCTACCCTCAACCCTACCCCCTTGCCCACCTCTAGCCCTACACCAAACCCTACCCCAAACCCTACCCCAAACCCTACCCCAAACACTACCCCAAACCTTACCCCAAACCCTACCCCAAACCCTACCATCCAATGCTACCCCACACCCTACCCCGAACCCTATCCCAACCCTACCCCCAACCCAACCCCCAACCCAACACCCAATCCTGCCCCCAAAACTTGCCCCTTGACCCTATCCCCAACCCTACCCTAAACCCTACCTCTACCTCCAACCCTTCCCCCAACCCTATCCCTTACCCCACCTCCAACCCTACCCCTAAACCCTACCCTAATCTACCCCAACCTACTCAAAAACTCTTTTATTATATTCATCGATTTCCAAGTGATAAGTACAGTTATCAAAATACTAATCCCCTTTTCAATGTCCCATAACAAGGTAATCAGCATAATCTAAACTGAAATCATCTTAAAGCCTCACTAAACCTAAAAGAATACTAAGAGAAAGAGACTAATCATGTGGAAACTTAAATAGTCAGAGCTGACACATACTATTCTTTTTTATTCTTCCACCTTTAAGGCCATATTCCACTTTGCGATGTTTTGCTTGCAGTAGGCAATTCACTAGCTGTGTTTGATCTCACCACAAGTAAAAACAAGCACAGTAAGGTGGAGTATAGGAATTACTTGCAGCGGTTCCAGCGGTGGTGCTTGCAGTGACCCAACGGTAGTGCCACCGCAGATGATGTCATATTCTTTTATATCACTTTAAATTTTTTTAATATACTTTTTATATGATTTTATTATGATTTGTATGACTCTTTTATGATTCTATATTTATAGTTTACAATCATTTTAGATAATTTTCTATTGAATGCTTGCAGTGGCAGAAACATACATGTTCGTTTCTGAAACACAAATTGCTTGCGGTGTCTAAAAAGACCACCACTAGTTGCCCCCCAACGCATAGTGGAATATGGCCTACTTGCAGTGGGGACAAACACCACTAGTAAAATACCCACTGCGAAGAAAACGCCGCAAGGTGGAATATGGCCTTTACTAACAATCAAGTTTGCGTTCTTCCACTCGGTAAGGGGAACGTGGATAGGCTAACACTGAGATAAACATCACGAATTCAGCAAGTAACTGTGAATTATAACAAGAAAATGTAGGTAATGGCATATGAAGCTTGATAAGTAGACCACATAACCTGAGGCACCAGGTGACAAGATGAGGAATTACAGACATCAACAAAAAGCATTAATAATGGAATGGTCACGTCAGGAGAAGTTGTAATAAGATTAGGAAACTTTGCAAACAGTAGTTGGGATAATGACTCAGGATGATACAAATATCCATTGAGGTCAGTGACGATATACCTGCCAGGGATCCGGCCATAGAAGAATGGTAAGTATGATAATCATGCAGGAAAGAAGGTAGATCATGGGGCGAAATACACCACAATGAATCGGGTTGGTTGAAAATAATAATAGTTTCATTGTGCGAATTGATAAATGGTTGGAATAAGAACATTGGTAGGAGAGAAGAAAGGCCAACAACTGGGTTACATTTTTGGAAGAGAATATTTGCAAAACAGTTAGCATAAATCCCCATTCGCCCTGGTCAAAGGTTCTGTTGTGAAGACCTTTGAAAAGTGTATTTGATGTTTATTATATATTGTAATTAGATTTGTGAGTAGTGGCTTGGACTAATGTTGCACATCTAACTGTCATGTCTCATCACACATGTCTGCGATCACACTTGTATGGCTGGAAGAACATATGTATATGTGAAGCCTTTTGAATCAATAAAAAAAAAAAAAAAAAAAAAAATTCTTTGACCATCTTCTTTGTTATTATTTAACAATGTACCTCTACAAGCAAAATGTTGAGAACGTATGATCCTTCCTAAGTAATTGTTAATTTGGTGGAGAACTAGCTTAGTAAAAGATGAAGTTAGATTGAGAAGGAAGCCGAAAAACTTAACGTTTTTTATTTTTTTTTTTTTATTCAGGAATGATTATACAGAGTAAGACTTCAGCAAATATGGTGATGCTGATTTTCCAGCCTTATGCTGTCCATTAGGGCAGTACAATTTCACAATACATTGTACCATACAGGAATATTTACAAATCAGTTACCAGTTGCCCCCCAACGCATAGTGGAATATTTACAAATCAGTTTACGGGTGAACTGACAACAAATGCAATATCAACTTCAATGTATAAATGTACAGGGTTTTAAAATACTTACGCAAGTTCAATCCCATAATAAGGTACATTTGCAGATAAATCAAATGCCCAGAAAACCACAATTGTATGGATGGAGGGATGGAGTGTGGCAAAATAACCACGCTTTTTACTCTAACCGACCAACTGGAACATCTGCCTACTTAACCATTCAGCCCTCCTATATCATTCCAAGAAAAACCAGCTCTATGGACATGTGGATCCTGTAAATCTTCACCAATATTTAATAGTCAGATTTTGATAAGCATTTCATAAGCAAGGCAGTCTTGCTCCCGCTGAAGGAGAGCGTAGAAACCAAATGACATTAACTTTCACATCAAGTTAAAACTGTGGTAATATTAACATACTTTATTATATCATCTGCTCTACAACAGTGTCGATGTTATGTGACTTGACGTTTCAAAGATTTTGCGAAGTTGTGAGTCATTAAAACCTTCATATAGTAATTATTATTGGATGGATCCAGAGGGAGTAACTCCTGTTAGTAGTTTGAACGTGCTATTATACTACACGACATGAGCTGCAATACAACAATATCGGTGTCAGGCAGAAATTGCAGACATCAGAGAAACAAATTATTGTTACACATGTTGAAAATACTCCAAGTTGCCAATTTCAAATTATTATATCATTCCTGCATGTTGATTTCAGTAATATCACCATAATCGTGTTGATAAAGCAGCTATAAGTCGTGTAGTGTGATAGAGTCCTTAATTATAGGGGCCTCCACCTGTGGCCAGGCAGCCTGGGCAACCAGAAGCAGGCAAAGCCCAACTTCTCATGTAGATCTTTTTTGTATGTATTTTCCTGTCTGAGACATATTGAAATACTACGTTGTCCTGGTTTCCATAAATACTCTTTACCTGACATTAAGGTATTTTGGGAAAGTAACTTTGTGTGTGTAGATGTCAATGTGTAGTTTGAATTGGATATGGGCCTTCTTTATTACAGAATCCAATAAGCCACACAGGAAATCATGTTTCTTGGAGACTTCTTTATCTGGTAACTGGTCCTTGTGATTTAACGAGGTAGCCGTATTTTTTGTCAAGCCACACAGAAGCCAAGCAACAAAGTATAACCTGATAGATGCTAAAGCCGCATCTTCAGGAGCCAGATAATTGTAGATAGATAGCTGTAATTCTTCTTCTTTCACTGAGGTAGTATATAATTGAAATGATTTGAATGAAAGTAGAATCGTAGATGTTTGAAACTTAAAGGAAAGGTCACCAGACTGCAAAAGATATATCATAAATGGTTCAAAATTGTAAAAGAATTCTATAACGTTAAGTTATTATGGGTAGCCCCTTCGATATGTATGATAAACCTGTACCAGTGACGGCAGGTGGGCTTCATCTAACAGCAGCAGCACTACCTTGGGGAAAAATTAATAACCAGGAATATAAAATAATGACAGCAGTCAATATTGGGCAGAGTTAACCGATACATGTTTGGAACAGTACAAATCTTGAAAATTCGGGGGTTTGGTTAGCAGAATATAGTGTCCGGTGACATCTGGTGACTAATATTGGAACTATGGCAGTCTGTGAGACCATATGGAGATAGGCGGACTTAACCAAGGAAGCCTACCTCCCCGGTCTATAAATGATATCTGTATATAGGAACTTTACCATTACTATGACTACACTAGCATTGTGAGGCTTTCTAATATTCCACAATACACTGACTCTTTGCAAAGTGTTGTCTGTGTTTTTGATCTGAACGCCCAGATTGTGGACTAGTTCTACCACTAGCTAGCACATAAGAAAACCTATGGAGCAATGACAGAATATAAGGAAATAGTGATCTAGTTAACCCAATACTCTAACATAAACCCTAAGCAAACAGTAGCATTCAATCTACTACTAGCTGTAAATTGTCAACCCATTTTCATTGACATATTAACAACTAAATAATCATCGATGAATAACGCAGAATTAATGAGCATGTCTGATATTTTCAGCTTAATACTTGTTGTAATACCAAGTTCACTTACTATGTCAGCCATATCTCAATTAACTCCCCCCCCCCCGTAAAACCCCTATTCATATAAAATTATGCAAGTGCGAAACTTGTAACTGTAAAAGCTGGATTCAAACAAGCTTACAATGTTCCATCGGTAACACTGGGAAAAAAAGACGAATTGCACATGGTCCAGTGAGTGAGTGAGCGGTAGACACTTTATGCTGTACCGACAGCCAGGGTAATTTTTCACAGCAAAAATAAGTTAGAATGAATTCTGACTTTTCAGACATATATTTTGACTTGGTCAGTCTTTGGAGATTGTATCTATGAGATGAGGGTTACAGGGTCAAGCAGCAGGGGATCAAAACCTTGAAATCATTTTTGCTGTACCTCATCCTTTAGTGAACCCAGACACCAACCAGCAATCAAATCCAATGAACCACTTGGTCAGAGATGGGTCTCCACTGAAAAAATGTATTTTTGGTGTTTTGAAGTACTTCCATTAGTTTTACCGTATATGATACCTTTATTTTTCACTTCAGCAGCTAGCCAACAACATTTTTTGGGCAACAGAACAGCAATGATTCATACAGTTGTTATTCACCTGTTGCTTGACTATTTCCGGTATATTTGATGCCATGTGGAATCCATGCTTTAATGTAATCCCTAAATGAATAAAATCAAAATTGTCTTAGGCACTTAGACCCTGATATAGGCTGTTCTCTTGGAAACCATTAGAAACCAGATTGATAATAAAACCCAAATTGATACTCTAGACAGCCTTAGTTGGAGGTGTGAACCCACTTTCCACCTACAATGCTATCAATGGGTGGGGGGTGGAGTCTCACCGGGTGACATAAAGCCAGCTTCAGGGACAGGCAGACAACACATCGGCAACAACTTTAGCCACACCTTTGTTATTTTAGGGTGGATTCCTTGTGGCAATAAAAACACAGCAAAATCACAGCAGCAGTCAGCAACAACCTTTCTCAATTTTCTGGTGTGTTGCCCATAAAAACTCCATTGCCTAGCTATTGCCGAGGGCAAAATCAAGCAAACATGGTAAAAGCTAATGGAAGCACTCCAACACAGCAATGATATCTTTTGATATTAAGTAGGCAGTTGTGCAATTCACCTATGTTTTCCCAATGTTGCCCATGTAGCTTTTTAAATTTGTCACCACGTGGAATCCACACTTAACCAAAGGTCATCAAATTTGTGGTTAGGCTAATCAAGGCACATGTAACCACAAACCATATTCTTGTGAAAGTATCAACAGCTATTCTGTACTGCTAACCAAATATTTGATAACCATCCACCTTCATTTGTTTTGGCTCCCTTTACTTATTTGGACCTCCACCTGGGGCCAGGTGACCTGGGCGTCCAGAATCAGCAAAGACCATAAAAATGGTGGGAAATATCAAGTAACCAGACTCCTCAGGTGGATCCGTTTACATGTATCGTCCTGACTGTCTGGGACAAAATGAAATAATCAGACATCCTGGTTTCCCATAGACGTCTTTACCTGACAATAAGCGCATATTGGGAAAGTAAGCCACCAAACAAACTTTGTGCATGCAGATAACAATGTGTAATTTGAATTGGATGTGGGACTTCTTTACTGCAGAACCCAATTAGCCTCAAAGGGGATCGTGTTTCTTGGAGACCAATGTATCAGTTTGCTGACTGGTCTTTGTGGTTTAACAAAGTAGCTGTATTTTTGTCAAGCCACACAGAAGCCAAGCAACAAAGTATTACCTGATAGATGCTAAAGCCGCATCTCCAGGAGACAGATAATTGTTGATAGTTTGCTGTAATTCATCTATTACCGGCTGTAAATCATCTGGTAAAACTGGTTTATATACTGAAACTGTATGTTTTGAGAATGGTGTTATCTAATATTATATATAATGAGAAATAGTATTTATGCTGATTGGATTTCACCGTTGAATGTATTATAGTATATATTTATAAACATGAAACTATGTGTAACATTCGATGGAAGAACTTGATGTAATCAGGAATCGGATAATAATAATAATAATAATAAAAAAAAATCAACCCAAATAATCATACACAATCAAACAAATTTACAAATAAATAATCATTGATAAATAACATAAAAATAATGAGCATATCTGATATTTTCAGCTTACTTGTTGATGACTAGAGCTGTTAGTTGTCTGCCATTAAAGTGCCAACATGCATTACTTTAATCATCGAAGAAGAAATGCAAGTTATTTGCCTTTGGGGTTCTGCCTGACCCTAGGTCATAGCGAGTTTACTTACCGTGTCAGCCATATCTCAATGTGCATTACCCTCCTGTAAAACCCCTACTCATATGCAAGTGCTGAACTTGTGGATTCCATATGGCAAAAAAAATACAAAGTTTTGTTGGCAACAGTGCATCTGCAGTGCATTTATCTGTGTCTGATGTCACAAACAGATCAGATTAAATTTCAGAAATGCAGAAATGCAGATTTAAGACAATCTGTTTATCATAATGATTTTTACTGAATCCTTAAATGGTTTAAATTATGAAATTAAATAAGTTATAGGAAAATTTGCAACATCTTTGTCTTTTAGAGAAAATTATATTTTCAAAATTTGAAAATAACGTTTTTTTCGTGTGACATCACACACAGATGTGTGTTTTCCAGAGGATGAGGAGTATCACACATTTCTGATATTTAATTCGATTTATTACATCTAAGAGTTAATTGATTGCAAAGAAAATGTGTACACCTCTATATCAGCATTAGTTGTTACAAATACATCTTTTACTGCAATATAATGGTAATGTAGCAAGCACTTTATCGCCAGCACTTTATACCCAGATTTGAAAATGTGTTGCCCTGTAGGCTTTAGTTGGCTGTCTAGGCTATCACAGTGGTAATAAACCGAGACCACTGGCAGAGCCAATGCTCCTTTCCCACAAAACTGTCTGCATGGGAGTGGACCCTAAAAGTCTTTTTGCACCTGTGCGATAAAGTGCTTGCGACATTACCATCATATCCCAGTAAAAGAGATATTTTCTAACAGCTAAATTTATAATTGAATTGGGCCTACAATCAAGGAGTATAACACTATGATACTTGATTTTGGTATACTGTTATGTTGATATGTTATTACAAAGTAAAAGAAACTTAGGATGATCTATGTTTGTTTGTATATAATGTACTCGTTCATCATTATGCATTGTTGTGAAAAACAAATGAATGTGTGTGTGTGGGGGGGGGGGGGTGGGGTGTCACACTGATGATAGAGGGTGGTGTTGTAACGCACAGAGTGTGGCCCCTGCACAGAGCCAGGCTTTGTGCAGACCCAAGTGTGGCAGGGTGTGTGACCGCACTTGGCTGCACAAAGTGTGGACGGGTTGGGGGGGGGGGGGTTGACACCTAACTGCGCGAAGTATGGCAGGACTGGCCAGCTATTGCAGTGTCTCTGGTCCTGTGGTCAATTCTAATGTTTAACTTTGCAAAATAATGGGTCATTTGCGAAGTAACAAATCAGTGGAAAGGGGTTACTTTCTATCTTGAAGAACAATGATATATCCTCAGTTTATATCTCAGTTAGATAGAATATCAATCCCCAACTCTGTGGAGGGAGAGGATGAGCAAGATATGTGATTGGTTATATCTAAGTGAGCAGACCGGGTCCTATGCTATTGAGAGAGCCGTCGGGAGAGCAGGCATAATTCTAGTAGTAATCCTATCCCATAGTCGTTAATAATGAACATTGATAATTTCCTCTTTACACCTTTTACAAACCTGGTGCTTAACCTATATGGAACCCTCCCCCTTTTTCCGAAATCCTGTATCCACCTCTAGTATGGATCATCAATACAGCCTAAAACATTAAGAACTACAGAGAAAATTTCACAAACAAGGTCCCAGGTGGATCTTATAGATTCAGGGTCACTTTCAAAACTGAAAAACTCCAGGTTATTCATCTTTATATATATGAGAGTGAAAAGATTGGTCAGATATGGAAACCTAGATAAATTATCGGATGAATTATCAATTGAATTAAAAAAAAAAAAATGCACATGCTGCTGCCAGTCCCGCCATTGCCATCCCCAATCGACCCTACCACTAGCCGTGACTTTTACCTGCAGGTTAGCCTTGATCAGGGTACATGCTCATTGCTGGGTAATACTAATATTATGTCAACAAATAACAAGGCTTAAGCATAGGAATTTACATTATTGATGTCACAATTTCTAGGTTCACATGGTGAAAACTTTAGAGTTTATTATTTTTAAAATCTGTACCCATAAACCTAACATATTTTCCAAGCTTTTTAAAAAGTCATTCGTAGGTGGAAATATCACGATAATTCATTGATTTTCTATCGAATTTTGTGTGATTCTGTCTACGAAATTGGTCGAAATTAGCCTCCAGGTGCTTAAAATACTATAAATCGTCTATCCGTGGTAGGGTATCCTAGGGTGAATTATCGTTATATCAAAGATATCAACATAATTCTTCCCTTTTGTATCGAACTGGAGGAGCTCCGAATATTAGTAATCCATAATAAATCCCCCATAATGTGTGCAGATCCTGATTTAAAGTGTACACGGCATTCAATCGTGGAGGATGCATGGCGCTCTGCGTGGCGAGCAGGTTTGTGCCATTTTGGCGTCTGATGCAAGCGCTGTGGTTTTACAGTGTAAATGCTTGGTATTTTGAACAATTTTCACTCTTTCTTCTCTTACATTTTTCTATTCCCGATGGAATTCAATGAACTGCGAGAGGAATTTGGCCTCAGCTGGTGTTTTAGCTGCAAAGAGTTTTTTATTATTAATGTTGTTTCACACTATATGTCTTCAAATACCCATACAGACTGCCTTGTGTTATATCAGAAGACGAACTTAATAATGTACATCAACTATTCCAACCGCCATATAAATCAGCGCGGTATTATCGTACATATATACAAATGTTTCCTCCACATCGGACAAATAAATGTCTTAATTTTATAACATGTCTTACTTCTCTATACTAATGTCTGCAATTTTTATTTAACATTTCTTGAAAGTGCTAAAATTAGGTACTACATCTCGACTACATTGACCGTTTGCTGACGGCACCACAACATTTTTAACTCAGAAAATGAACAGACTTAGTTATCGGAGTTTATACACAGCAAGTTTTGGGGCTTGACATTGTGTATTTTTGGAGATATTTCGGTGAAAACCTTGGACCCCCCCCTCCCCCCCTTCCCACCTCCCCCCCTCCCCCCCCCCCTCTCAGACCGGGCATCTCATTCCCCGTCCGACTCACGAGGCCTCGGCCTCGAACCTTTAATTATTACATGTCAATCTGCCGTGAATGAACCCCTCCCGGCGGGCCGTATTCACATGTTGCGGGAAATTTGGTACCATAAGGCGTAAACAGTCACGGGCCAGGCTAGCCCTCCTCCCGGCGGGCCGTATCGACGCATCGCGGGAAATTCGCGCACCTACGGACGAGGACCTATGCTTGACGGTCACGGGAACTACAGACTTGAAATCACCAAGCCATACTCTGTGCTGACCCAAGTACGGCAGGTGCCGCGCGACGGCCCAGGCCATACTCTGTGCGCCCAAGTATGGCCTGGGCCGTCGCGCGGCACCTGCCGTACTTGGGTCAGCACAGAGTATGGCTTGGTGCAAGGCCGCACTTCGCGCGGTACAGTGTCACACTGGTCGTGACTCGAACATCATATTTCTGATTAAGATATTTTGACTTTTGCGTATAGTTGTACTTTAGACTTAAGGCCATATTCCACTTTGAGGCGTTTTGCTTGCGGTGGTGTTTAACTAGCGATATCTATCCCCAATGCAAGTAAATCCTGCTACCACAAGGTGGAATATGGAAATCGCTTGCTGTGACACTAGTGGTTGCACTAGCGGTGGCCCAATACAAGGGCCCAATCAAGGGGATCCTGAGTGTCCCCTTTTTGGTGATCCCCTAAACTATAAAAAGGAGGAAAATGCTGCGTGTCTGCATGTGAATGCACATATACCATTTTTAGTGACCTATGTGTCGACACCCATTTTGGAAATCTGTATATGCCCAAGATGTTTGATATCTATGCCAAACATTGTCATAATTTGACAGATTGTGAGTCAAAGATCATGATAATGGAATACGGCCTATAAGCTTTTTATTTCAAGCATCAATGGGGAGGGAGAAAAGAAGGACGTAAGTACAGGTCAAGTAGATACGTAGGAGGCCTGTTTCAGTCTGGTGCGACTTGACTGCAAGAGGCCGTAGTACCATTTATTCTGGGGGTTGTAGTTCTCTGCGATCACACTGTAAAAAGTTGGTGGACCAAGCTTGCCAGAAACCAGTGGGCTGCAAAGTATTCGGGGGGAGGTGGGAATTCCCACCTTTAGATGGCCGACTGTGATTGGCCCCGAGAACGGGCATGGCAGCAGATAGCCACGCACACAGAATTACCTAGGCCTATACACGCGGATGTTAGGTCCGCGCACACTGGTTCGCCTGTATGCACGGGTTTATATTATAAAGTCCGCGCATACAGGTAGGTGTGTACTCGCGGTTTCCCCCTCCCCCCCCCCCCACCTATAGACCTTGTGCTGACAGGATCCCGTGACTACATTTTGGTGATCACCATGTGCTCGCCAAATCCACGTGGCTAGCAGATAAATCTAAAATTAATTAATTCTGAATAATAGCCATTGCTGATTTTGACTTATTTATTCAGATAAATTCAACACAAATATTTGATCAAAAAATCTTAAAAGTGTGAAAAATCATACTTTCAAAATAATCACCAATATGGCGCCCAGAACTTTTCTATAGTATATTCACAATCTGATGTCATCTGCACAACGTCTATACAGGCGCGTGTATAATCAGACCCGAGTACTGGGCCTGAACAGTGGGGACGCTTAAGGACTGGAGTGATCAGTTCTGTCGGACTATCTTTCTGGCACGGAGGGTGATTCGCTGCAGAGTGTTGTGTGGTCTGACAAATTCCAAAGTGATAGAGCCGAGATTTCATCTCGGATTTATCAAATACACTTCGATTGCCCAATGATGATAGTAAAATATGACCCAGGAATCACTAAAAATAACTACAAAATGAGGCAAAACTAAATTGCTGAAATCTATCCGGATGTACTTTTAAAAATGGCCATGTTGCCATGTCAAATTTCAGAAATGCCCACATCGCCCTGTGGATTTTAAGGGCCTACACAAATTGTACAAGCAAAAGTTGACAACAGCAAGAAGTGTTCTATTACCCAATCCAAACTTGTAAGGTATTCCATCGGTTAACTAGCTAAATGACAATTACTTTGTTTGAAAATACCAAGACAATTATGGTAATTAGCAGAGACAAATCCCATCCGTTATGTCTGAAGTTATCACGTTCTAACTTTATTGAAACAGATACATTAGGCTTCATGTTTCTCGTTTTTGGAGAACCTTCAACTTCAAGTTAATTCAAAGTGCATAATGAGTGACAGGCCTATTACCATTTGGCCGGATGGGGTGGGGAGGCAGGCAATTTGGGGATATTTTCAAAAAGTAAGATTGGGCCGTTTTGTTTTCTTTCTGTCAATCCTAGACCTTCCACTTTGCATCTGCAGTCGTAGCCGAGTGATTAAGGCGTTGGACTCGAAATCCAATGGGGTCTCCCCGCGCAGGTTCGAATCCTGCCGGCTGCGTTCCCTTTTCCTTTTCAATTTCCATGTGGACAGGATTGCACTTTTGTGTAATTCCTGCGCATTTATACAAGAGCAGTGGAACTTCATTGGATAGACTTACCCATCATCCCTTGCGCACTGCGCATGCGCCGATCTCCAACACCGGTGCTAACTCACTTCATTGAACTTATCAAACCATCGAGACGCTTTTTATTTGGCTCCGCACGAGGCACATTATCTGTACTGGGGAAACACAAATCCTTCCATATCACCGTAGTTTGGTATCAACACATGCAGTGGCAGTATACCGACCAAAAATTGGACTATGGCAGAGAAAGGGCAAGGAAACTCCACGAACGAGGAACTTCGTGCCAAGATGGACGCCATTGCGCAGAGAGTACGCAACGACAGCCAACGCTCCGACCATGCAGGGGGATCCGATGAGAGAGACGACGCTCAACCGGAATCCCCGATCTTGCAAAACGACACACCGGTACGTGAAAGGCTGGCGAATCTCGAAGTGTTCATGAAAGAAATAAGAGACTCTATGCTATCGGGTGGTGTGAACCTGGCACAGTCAGGGTGGGCCCAGCCACGGAAGGGCCCAGTAGGTGCCCCTCCGCCCGCCATTGCCAGTCGGGATCACCACACGCCGGCAGTTGGGGAACGTGAGGAACTGCCTCTCCAAATGGTAGAGGACCAGCAATACTACCTCCAACCCCCACTACTCACACCACATATAACTACGAATAATCGTAAAAAGAAGCACAAGCCAACCCCACAACAACTGTTGCCGGGACACGATGATACGCTGGGCAGTGCGGCCCCGGCTCGGCTTCCCTCCCTCATACCCCCTCGTAGGGAGCACCGCCATGTGGCCCCGGCCTCGACCCGACAGGTGGTGGACCGACCCCCCCTTCGGCCCGCCCGGCCCCAGCGTGTCCAGATCAACAATATCACATCCAGTTCATCATCTGAATCGGAACACGAGACAGACTATGATGACCGGACTAGACGGGACGACCCCACGGCCAAGAAGCTGGTAGACCAAGCACTCGCCCGCCAGTACCGTACCATGGGACAATCAACAGGTAGGATGTGTGATATAACCGCCCCAACAGTCCGCCCCCATGATGCTCTCCCACCGGACATGAAGCGACGGGTCCGCGATAGAACGGGAAAGAAAAATAGGAGGGATCTCACATTTCAGGAGTATGTTTGCGGATACGCTAGAATGCTCCTAACGGAGATCGACCCCCACACCGACCTGTATGCCATGATATCACACATTTCACATGTGGCCCAGGATGCTACTAATCTCCCCTGGCCCACTGTCCGTTCATGGACGACGACCTGTTTGGATTACATTGAAGACGATCAGGCAACATGGAGCGATGCCTCGCTCTTCTCGGACGAACGCAATCGGATCGCATGGGCCAATAGAAGGCATGACATCACACCCCCGGTCCCATGCCCTGCCTTCAATACGGATACCTGCAAGCTCTCGGCTCCACACTATGAAGGTGACATGTCCCTACTACATACATGTGCCATCTGCTACTACTCGGCAACAACAGCCTACAGGGTGGAGGCCTCTTCCCACAACGCGAAGACATGCAATAGGAAGAAGAAGCAGGGAGGTAGGGACGAGTGGGACTCAGGAAAAGCCCAAGGTAAGAAGAAAAACAGCACTGGCTACAACACCAGCTACAGTAAGAAAGAATCTACCGAAAGTAGCAAAGCAAAAAACTAGATGTGTGGCGGCCGGGACCGGTGGCCGCAACTGCAGGCCACGAGTGCCCCGCCCGCCCCACAGGAGAGGACGCCGGATATATGGCACGCCAGTTGGGTGCTCCTCACTACTCAACTGTCGCCCCCCCGGCAGCATATGGGTGTCTCCCTTATGCTCTAGGACAGGTGGACGCAGAAAATGCCCAGTCAAATCGCACCGCCACGATCCCGGATACTAGGATCAATGGCATGCGACACGGCACAGGCCCCGGCCCACACGTGGCTAGTGTTGGTAAACAAACCCACGTGATACAGGGCCTCCCATCATACACCGCACAAAATGGCGCCTCGGTAAACAAACCAAAGGCACCCTCCGTCGGTGCTCCGGTCAACAGGGAACTGACTGACCGCCATTATACTGGGAACTATACAGTCGACACAAGCATTAAGCCTCGTGATATGCGACAAATCAACTGCCTACCCGGCCCCCCAATGGTCACTGGCCCGTTGGATGCAGCACACGGGCCGGCAGAACCCACTGACCGACAGGCCCATCCCAGCGCCCGGGACATGCTGCCCACTCGCCCGGATATAGGCGGGGTACATACACAAGTCATCCCCGCCGATAAAACCGTGAGGACCCAGCCTAATACCTATCACAAATGGCCGGACTTCTTGAAGGACATCGAGTATCCCCACTTACAGGTGAATGTCGAACCCAGAGATGACGGGGACGAGGCGCTCGGCTCCATGGTGGATTATGGCGACTGGGAATCGGACCTAGTCCAGCCAAAAGGGCCACAGGGCGGGACGGCTCAGAACCAAAACGCAGCCTTCAATGCCTATCAAAATTGGCCGTTCCCCACAATGGAGATGGACAAGGACACTGCATACATATATGATACGGTGAGATCCGTGGGCGCCCCTAATTACAAAGGGGCCCGCATTAGGCTTGCCTCCCCTCTACGCGCGACCGCCTGGGAAAGGGAGGCGACAGACCATCCACATGACCACATGCTGATTGATGGAGTAAAATACGGATTCCCACTGCAATATACAGGTGGCCCTGCATACGAACCACAACCAGACGGCAACCATCCGTCGGCAGAGGCGTACCCTGACCATATACGAGATTATCTCCATAAAGAGATAAAGGAATCCGCCATCTCAGGTCCATATAGTCGTCACCCATTCACACCCTGGTGCAGGGTGAGCCCCATGATGACCAGGCCCAAAGCCGAGGAGGGCCAAAGAAGAATAATCGTTGACCTGTCCTACCCAATGGGAGGCGTGAACGAGTTCATACACCCACATGTATTCAACCAAATGGAGGCCCACCATCAGTTGCCAACAACACATGACCTCCTGGACCTGATCCGTCAGTCGACAATGGACCGCCCCGTGCTGGCCGTCATCGACATCAGTCGGGCATATAGGCACTTCCAGGTATGCCCGCTTGACTGGCCGTTGCTGGTCCTTGTCCAACAGGGAAAGTACTACTTTGATCGTAGTATCCCCTTTGGTGCCCGGATGTCATCCTTTGTCATGCAGGCGGCGGCCCAATTTATAGTCAGGGCCCTCGCCTGCCGGGACATCCGGGCACTTATGTACCTGGACGACCTTATACTGGTACTTCCACAACAAGGAGCAAAACAGCAGTACCAGTGTGCACTGGACCTTATGCAGACACTCGGATTTGTGGTGGCCGACCATAAGCTACAGCCCCCCAGCCGTCATGTCGTGTGGTTGGGAATAGATGTGGACCTGGATGCTAATACCATATCTATCCCCCCCAAGAAGCTCGCTGAGATACGGGAAGGTTTGGCAGGACTGTCACGCCGAAAGAGCGCCACAGTGAAACAACTGCAGCGAGCTGTTGGACAGATTAATCACCTGTCCAGGGCAGTTGCCCCGGCTCGTCTCTTCATGGGCCGTATATTGGCGGCCATGAGAGGAACCCACAAGGACAGGATCGCCATTGACAGGGCAGTCTCGGCTGACCTATCCTGGTTCAGACGCTTCCTCAAAGACTATAATGGAAAATCCATCATCCCAGAGAAACGCAAACGCAGAGAGATATGGGCTGACGCCTGTCTACAGGGAGCTGGCGCCACCGATGAACGAGTGTGCTATACGTACACTCTACCGGGAAAGGCGCGAGACAAGTACCATATTACGCAGCTGGAGGCCATCAACTGCCTCGCGGCGGCACGCATACTCACCACATCGGAGGACCAGGGGCAGGTCGTCGTCATTAACTGTGATAACATGGCTGCAGTTGACGCGTATAGGGGGGGTCGAGCTCGTGACCCAGTCCTTAGCGCCTGTGCGAGAGCGTTCTGGTACCTGGCTGCACAGAACCAGGTTGTGTACGAATTCAATCACATCCCGGGGGAGCAGATGAAAGTCCCCGACGCCCTTAGTAGGGCAATGACAACCCGGGCCTTTAGGGACCTGGCGGACTGGTACATTAATGAAATGGGACTGAAGGTAGTTAAGGCCCCTCATAATGCCTTTGTGTTCTCTTCTTTCTACTTCTAGATCCATATATTGCCCGCTTAGTGACGAGGGCCGAGTCCCGCCAGAGACAATCCCATCGTCCAGGGACGACCGCCAATCGGGAGGCGGCCGTTAGGAGTTACGTCGCCTTCGCGCATAGGGCGCACTTCCCCTACGACGCCCCCGCACCTCATCACATATGCTGGTATTTAGAGCACCTGGCCCATAGGGGCCTAGCCCCCACTACGCTGGCAAATCACCTCAGCTCACTACGGACCTACTTTGCTATGGCCGACCTTAATAAGGCCACATTATACTCCCCGCAGGTGGTCAACGCCATGAGGGCGTTGTCAACCACCATTAGGCACATTCCTGCCCCGGCTCTCCCAGTAACCCCGGACATACTCCTTCAGGCGCTGGCCCAGATTCGCTCGGTCCCCCAGCCCACTCACACACGCCTGGCGGTAATCTGGATGTTCATGGGATTCTTCAGGCAAAGTAATCTGGCCCCCAAAACCATCCGGGCCTTTGACTCGACCCGGCAATTGACTAGGGGCGACGTTCGCTTTGCCCCTCACTGTCTCAACATATCCCTGAAATGGACAAAGACCATGCAGAAGTCTCAGACCCCTACGGTGGTCACGTTGTGGCCCCTTCCGGGCTCCCCTCTCTGCCCCGTAGCGGCCTACCAGGACTTACTGGCGGTGGCGCCTACTTGCCACCCCAGACAGCCCCTGCTTCAATTCCCAGACGGGAACCCCATCACGGCACCGTACCTGGCTCGCAACTGGACCGCCCTCCTGCAGGCGGCGGGCCTCCCTTCCCACCGGTATACCTTACATGGCCTTCGGAGAGGCGGCGCCTCGTATACGTACCACACTGGAGGTGCCACCCTGGAGGATGTCATGGCTCACGGCAAGTGGGCCTCCTCAGCTGTAAGGGCCTACATTAACCCCCAACAGCAGCAACAGACCTCGGTGCACAGAGCACTAGGGGCCCTTAAGGACCGACATTTGGCGCAATCATAAACTGTGTACTCTTAACCGGAGGTTCACCTAATTACTACCTCTTTTATCCATGATCGCCAATTTTAACATTGTCGTCTCTTATCCCAAAGTCTTAATAAATGTCTTTATCCTAACTTGCTCGTTTCTTTTAAATGTGGACAGGATTGCACTTTTGTGTAATTCCTGCGCATTTATACAAGAGCAGTGGAACTTCATTGGATAGACTTACCCATCATCCCTTGCGCACTGCGCATGCGCCGATCTCCAACACTGGTGCTAACTCACTTCATTGAACTTATCAAACCATCGAGACGCTTTTTATTTCCCGCCCACCAACCCTTTACAACAAATATTGACTCAAAGGGTGCAATCATAAACTGTGTACTCTTAACCGGAGGTTCACCTAATTACTACCTCTTTTATCCATGATCGCCAATTTTAACATTGTCGTCTCTTATCCCAAAGTCTTAATAAATGTCTTTATCCTAACTTGCTCGTTTCTTTTAAATGATACTTAAAAATAAAATACATGTCTATAAACAAGAGAAAAAAAGATTGCGCAGTCGGCAGGATTCGAACCTGCGCGGGCAGAGCCCAATAGATTTCTAGTCTATCGCCTTAACCACTCGGCCACGACTGCCTTGTACAACAACGGCTTGCAAAACGAGAATTTAATATGATATTGAGTTGACATCCATCATTTTGTGAAAGAGTAAAAATTGGTCCAAGGGCGAATCCAGGGGGGGCAGACGTCTCTTGGCCCCAACCCCTTCCCTGTTGAATCATGTTTTTTGGGCCCCCTCCACACATGTACATTCATGTTCGTGCCCCCCCTCTCCTTCCCCCATCAATTTCTGGATTCGCCCATGTGGTTGGTGGCATCCCAACAACAATCGGTGCAACAACTTCAAATGTATCAAGGAAAAAAAATCGAATGAAAATCAAGTATTCCCTTTAGGCATTGGACTCAGGTTGAACCTAAAGAAATAGGGAATGGCTACCCCCCCCCCCTTACACACACACACACAAACACACACACACCACAGCCTTGTAGACTCAGCCACTGCTCCTCTCAGCCACTGATCCTAAGGATAAGTTCAGTCTAATGTTTACCACACACAATTCTTGTGATATTGCATTCTGAAAAATGTTTTATCTGTTATACTATTGATAACAAAGAAAATGAACACATGATCATCTCGATTGATTCTTTTATTACAAAAGTATAAAATATACAGCTAAGAACATTATTATTTGTATAATTATTCATCATTTTGTTCGTTTACTATTGCATAGAGAATGATATAAGCGTGTTTCTTTAAACTTTAAACTTTAACAACATGATATTATGTGTATCTGTTAACTGGCATTATTCATACTTGAACCTTGTAGACAAAGGGACAACAACAAGTGCAACCATTTTCTTTTCGTGCATGTGAAAAAAGAAATCATGAATGAAGAAGCCAAGTGATTTATATCTTACAGAAGATCACACTTTTGGTTCAAATAACGTACACCTCCAAAAACAGTATTCATACTCCCTATGCTTTTAAGAAAGCCATGAAGAAAACATTGAATAGATCAAGATAGATCTTATATATAGACATAGAACCTCATTCAATCTCAATTCCTAAAAACATATATCTAGATTATACTATCATGTACAATATAATGTTGGGAAAATAATAGCTCAGGGTCTTATCTCTGCGATTTTATTTGGTGACAATGAGTCCTTAGATACCACTGATGAAGCTAGGAGTGCTAAGGTGGAAAACACATTATATAGTGAAAAAAACAGGCTTAGACAATAAATTATTCATTAAATTCTAAAATGAAATATACTTTTTCTCATAGAATACTTTCATCTACTCTTGGATGTGAAATAAAGAACACATGTTTCCAAGAAGGTACAAGCATTCTTAGATCATTAACAATCGTGAAAAAACAGTTGGGCATTGGGCCTACGGGGTTGTATTCACCCATCAGCAACGCTCACACCTTACTGCAGCGCCACCTTCAGCGCATATCATAGACATGTTTATATATATCATTAGAGAGGATGGTCTGGTAATCTTCAAGAAGAAAAAAGCTTTAAAAATATTTCCTAAGTATGGAGGGCAGTTATGGAAGTTTGGAAAAGATACAGGTGTATTTGCTATCTTCGGAGGTTTCCCCTCTGAGATTAATCTTTAAAAAGTGTTATTCAAAATATCCGTAGCTAGATAGATTCTTATGAAACTGGCTGTAGGTTGTCTAAAGATAAACTTAAGAGACTTTGATTAATTTCATTATGTATCAAGAGGGAGTCTCAATCTTTAGGAAACATGCGTAGAAATTGTTCAACTTGCGCTATATTATCTTCACACAAATAGTTATCATAGCTCTGTTTGTGAACATTATAAGTAGTATCATTACTCAATGATAGTGATCCATGGTTTATTATCCAATATGTAATTCTTGTTTGTATGTTTGATATTTTGATGATCCTATGATACATGCGTCACCATGCTTATCCCAGCTAGTGCCTTTGTTCCTTAGACCACCATATATTAAAGTAAGACATCCTTCTGCCATTATACTAAGATGGAACACCATTCATCTTATGAGTATGGTTCAATTAACAAACTGCAGAAGTCGGTTAGCGTGAGTTGACACATACGTAACTGCCATAGGAGTTGATGCATGTTTGGCCTGGACCGCATGGGTTGGACCCACACTCATCCAAATCTATAAATCAGAAATATGTAATTCAAATTACTGAAAATAATGTCAGTCAAATAGGGAACCCTATCTTAATTTGTGAGAAAAATATCTTGTTGTAAATATAATGGTGGCATAGAGAGATCCTTTACATATCTAAAATAATGTTGATTAGAAGTCTATAAAACTCTTATCTCAGCCATTTAGATTTCTCTTTGCTTAAAGAATATAATACATTTAGGTATAGGCCTTTCTCATGACAGGACTCTCACATACACGCCTTGTACCTAACTCTTTTAATCTAGCCCAATTATAAACATTTCCAATCACATTAATTCAAACAATGACTCAGCACTTAAGAAAAGGATCCATAGACTATAGGCAGAAATCTTTTCCCTATGGTCCGGTTGCCTACCAAACAATGGACTTTTCAAAAAGAGAATATATGATAGAACATGAACGTCTGTTCTTACCAACACAAGTATGTCGATTGGGACTGAGCTGAAAGCCGCTTTGACATGAACATCGGTAGCTTCCCTCTATATTTCTGCAGATGTGAGAGCATCCCCCGTTTTGTATTTCACATTCGTTGTCATCTGAATCAGTGATAGAGAAACATGTGATAACTCATTTCTTTACTTATTTTCCCCTTTGGCATACACTTGAAAGAGGAGCACTGTTAATGGCCTATGTATTCATTTTCGGCGAAAAGCTCCCACCTCTAATCTGTCACAGAAATGAGTGCTACTGTCTTACTGTCACTCAGATGACTTCCCCATGTCAAACTGTCAAGAGACAGATACACGATTCCAGAAAGGGATAGATCCGCATATACAGGCTAAGTACTAGAGCAGCATGCATTTAGTAGGGGCGGATCCAGGGGAGAGGGGCATCCTGGGGGTCCTGACCTCCCCCCATCCTTTTGCTGAACCCCTAAACTACAAAAAGAGGGGTAAATGCCGTATGTGTACGCGAAAATGCATGCCATTTTAGTACTTTCAAAAATCCTGTATCCACACCTGATTTAGGCATGGCATCACAGGCATAAAACACTTTTCCCTCTGACAAGTTTTAGTCCGTACCAAAACGGAGAGGTCTGCCCCTACGTTGTCATTATGTCATTAAGTAAGATGGCCACTACTTTTCACACTGATTCTAAAGTTGTGTACACACACCACAATTTTACAAACATCGGGCAATTTTAGTTGGCTGATTGATCCGTTGATTCTACTACAGATTTGCATATTTTAAGGTGGTATTACAATACATGGCTTGAGCTGAGATATCAGCGCAATATGATGATATTACAGACGATTTGCATACAGCAGTGATATCACTGTTAAATATCAGTTATTTGGAGTATCCCATATGTATAACAAAGAACTTTATCTTTAAAATATATGACTTCTCCGCGACGTTATCATAATTATTGCAGCTCAGTAGTGGGGTCTGTTAAGGTCACGAGAAATTGTTACGCAGCGGATAAAAGCACCAAAATTGCTATGAGGCACCTCTGAGGCATAACTATGAAATCTGGAAGGGAAGCCACCTTCAAATATCAATAACATGGATGTAGGGGCCAAAAAAACAATATGGCCGACATTTACTATGAAAAATCTTATATCTCAGCTTCTAAAAAGACTAAAGAGACATGGTTGGTGTTAGAATTGAGAGATTATGGGTCAGGGAATTCAATTACTTGTGTTTGAAGTCAATGCGGAAATCTAAAATCCAAGATGGTTGACCAATTTTGAGAAATATTATGATTTTTAGCTTCTAAGATATAAGGCCAGGGGAAATGGTTCCAATATCAGTTGTTTATAGCCTGGAGAGCTCAATAAATATAATATTCATCCAATACAATACCATAAATTTCAAAATGGCTGAATTTATTAGCATGAAACCTTTGACAATGACTGCTGGATTACGAAATAATTCCAACGAAAGGGATATTGACTTTGCTCTTTTGCCACAAGATTTCTTAATTTCATTTGGTATGATGATCCCCTAGGACCTCTTAATTGAATTTAAAAGGGGAGCCACCTTGAAATATCTACACAACCCTGATGGCGGTTAAAAAATCCAAAATGACAGATTTTCAATGAAATAACCTGATATCTCAGCTTCTGAAATGCCTAGAAACACATTGTTAGATGAGATGTCAGGGAATTCAATTATTTACCTTTGGAATCTATACAAGAGACCTAACCCAAGATGGCCAATGTTTTTGGTCGAATACCGTTAGCTTCAAAAGCTAAAAACATACAAAATTTGTCAAAATTTCATTTTCGTATTTCAAGGTGGCTCCCCTTCTAGCTTTAATAGTTATGCCTCAGAGGTGCATCATACAAAATTTGGTGCTTTTATCAGCTCCATAACGAAAATGTTGTCGACAGACCCCACTACAGGTTGTCTAGTGTATTACCACCTCAACCCCCTGTGACATAACGGGTCTCACTGTTGTGAGGGTTGGCACACACAGTGAGACCCACCCCTGTTGAACAGCAAGCGAATCAAACTTTACCGATAACAGTGAGGGTTGGCACACCGAATTTTCAAATGTCTTGGGGTGGATATTTTGGGGTCATTATTTCAATATTCTGTTTTCAGCAAATCGCTGTGTCCTGAAGCTTCTGGAATATATAGGAAATAAGTGGCGGAAATGTATTTATCAATCAATTAAATGCATTCAACACCTGTGCAAAACCATTGCAACAGCGAGGGTTTGCATTTTGAAAACCTTAAGGACATCCCTGTTGTGAGACCCTTATCTAAACCCTCGCTGTTGTCTCACCGTTGTGAGATGGGCGATTCTGCCCATTGTTGACTATGACCCATTACCAAAACCTGGGGTGCAACAGTCATTTTACATCCGATTGAACATGGGTTTGATAAAAATGTTGCAATACACAATAACTACTTCTTCACTGTGTTAGACCATGTATGATCATAGAGAAGGTACAAGATCATAATTTTCGTAAATACATTCATTAACAATTTCGTAAAATGTGTCTGCTATTTTCATATTTGCATAATGATGTTGTGATTCATACATGACCTGACTGTAATTGTTGGTCATGAAAATGTTCCGAGAATCTCCTCTTTCCCAGGACAAACAGCTTTTTGTCCACCTCTCTCACCTGTCGTCACGAACAACTCATTGGTTTAGTTTGACCGGTCTAGTAATTGGCTTTCTCATTAAATCTGTGTCCCATTTAAAGGTGACAAAGGGGAGAATAAGTTAGAGGTGAACGCCCGAATCAAAGTGCTTCTTAACATGTTCTGAAGTTATTTGACATACTTAAATTCACTCAATAGGTTTTCCCTAGCTATGGGGGCTAATTTCATAAACAAAGATTAAAACACAGCCTTTACCCAGACCAATTAGCTGAATGCAGCAAAGAGCCAACAATGTGGTAACAATGTTCAATTAAGCATCTGAACAAGGATTGTGCAATTTTACTGCAATATCACACCCCTATCAAAAGGCACCTTGTTTGAACCTCTTCTGTTAGGAGGCAAGGACGATCGTCTATGTAATAGGTCCTCAGAATAATCCTAGGTTTAGTTCCTAAAATTTTGTTTGAAATCTATGCAAACAATGCACAAGAAGAAGATGATATAGGCCTTTTCTAGGTCGCCCCACTCAAAAGGTTTCCTTTGAAAGGAGAAAGGCAGTACAATCGACTTTGCTTTGTTCCCTGTACGTCTCAATATTCAATTAAGATCTAATATCAATATTCAATCCAGCTGTGGAAATTTGGAAAAGGGAGTGGGCTTGCTTTAGTAAAGATTTTGACTTTGCCCTCCAGGCCAAGGAATTTAGATTAAAAATAATGATAGGTAAGGAAACTATGATGAAGGAGACATTGTTCCATCTATTATGCCCACCGAAAACATAGTGCCAGATACAAAATCAAGAAATATATAAATTTACTTGACAACAACTAAATTGATATAACAAAGGAAAAATTAAGGCCATATTCCACTTTGCGTCAGGTCCCGTTTGCGGCCGCTATCTTAAGTGGCCGCAAGCAATTTGCGGCTTTGATACCAACATGCTGGTATCCCCAAACAGTGGCCGCAAGCAGTGGCCGAAAGCAGTGGCCGCAAACACCTATATTCCACCTTGTTTGAGGCGGCCGCCGTTTGCAGCCGTTTGCTTGCATCTGGTCACAAACAAGTGGAATATAGCAGTATATATAGCGTTTACAGCCACCCTGGACGCGTTTGCGGCCACCCTGGACGCGTTTGCGGCCACCCTAAACGGATAGTGGAATACGGCCTGTAATTGGGTCAAAATAGGGGGTCACATGGGCCGATACAGGAAACAGAATTTTCAAAAGGCGGGGTCAGCATAAAGGCCAAGTTCTAGAAATGTGTGCAATTGCATGTACGAACACAACATTTCCCCCTCTTCTGTTGTTTAGGGGTCCCCCCCCCCCCCGATACATAGTTGCCTATCTTTTACCACTGAAGGACCCCTGTGCACCGGCCCGGGCGATACATAACCAAGAAGGTGGTACGAGGGCGGCGATCACCCCGAGCCTAGACCCCAATATCAGCCTGAGACCAGGGCCCGC
The DNA here is from genome assembly GCA_936440205.1 of Lepidonotus clava. NCBI lineage: Eukaryota > Metazoa > Annelida > Polychaeta > Phyllodocida > Polynoidae > Lepidonotus > Lepidonotus clava. The sequence goes on along the minus strand of OW387144.1, from coordinate 36,627,891 downwards.
AGGGCCAGTCAAAGGCTGATATCGTGGTCCAGGCGAGGGGTGGTAACTGCCCGAGTACCACCTTCGAGCTTGGCCCTGAGAGCCCTCTAGCAGACATCAGCGCACCAGACCCCTCGCTGCAATACGGCGCGCAGGACCACACCCCGGTCAGTATTTACATAGTACTTACCCTCACAGTCAGTGCTATTGGCCAGCACGTGACTGTAGGCGCAGTGACAGATCGTCCCATGCAGGGTCGGCTCACACACCTTGGCCGAATGGCCATAATCTGAGGCGAGAAGTAACATAATTATTGATGTTAGTAATACTAATGATATTATAAGGGCGGGGGTCGTCCGAGGGTGTCTGTATGACACAGAGGGATTCGTCACATACCAAGGGTGAAGCCCGATGTACATAGATCCCCATTGGTCGTAGAGACACTCAATGATGACTACAAAGGGACTTCTATATTTTATCACCCAAACAGGTTTTAAAAGCTCTTGAAAAAATTATTAGGGGCACATACAGCATGTCACTATAGACTACCCTCTGTATGTGCCACTCCTCTGTCGTGTGGGTGATAAAACCCATACAGACACCCGAGAATGACACTTAAGGGTACTTAATTCTATATAATTATTATCACAGAAACAAGATCAAAATTAATGAAAAAACTGAAAACAAAGCGTGCTACATACTGACCATCATTACACACTGGCTTCTGTATACACTGCTCGTTAGCAGTGCAGGTGATAATGGAAACGATAAAGTGATACCTAGATTGGTTACATAGCTTGAACAATTCATTATTCTTAATTCTTTATTTTCAGCTTTCGAGATGACCTTATCAAATATGATTATATAATAACCAACCGGGTATTGGGGAATGAGATGGGTTGTTAAACCAATCGAGGACCCCTATGCCAGTTGATCATCATACCCTGGCAACATTTTGTAGTGAATTTCTAACAGTGGACTAAAGCCTATATTACACATAGATTTTGAGGCAGATTTTAAAATTCAAGAGATGTAATAAAGCGCTAGACAGGCCTTACTATTCTCTTGGTACATTGGATGTAAGTTTACATGCCATATTCTTGTAGAAAATCTAGGAAAAAAACTAAATTGGCAGTACTAAGATCGGTAAACTAATAAAGAAATTTATTGAAGACCTTCACAGGTGAACAATTTAATTATAATTATAATTTGAAAAGTCTGAAACAAAGGCGTTGGTGTCGGTGTATCAACATCTTTATTGATCTTGATGCCTTGTGCAAACAGGGTCATGTGACCAGTGTGGTCACCACAACCACCTGGCTAGGAAATAAAATAAAAATTTTCATATCAGGTATGAATCTATATAAAGAAAAAGAAATAGATCACCAGCATTGCACCCAGCCCATTTTGGGAGTTATAGGGTCAGTTGCGTACATCCATATATATATTCATTAAAGCCTCCAATTACATTTTTTCCTATCAAATTATATCACAGTCTATCAAATGTTTCTCAGGGATTTCCTAATACAAGCCATTAACATGTATTCTGTCATATGGTTACACAGCAGTAGATCCAAATGTCATACAAATAAACATTGTGTATTATTCCTTGATTACTCTAAAGTCATGGATGACTTCAAAATGTTTCATCTTCAAATAACTTATGTCTTTGTTGTTGTTAAATGTCCTAGCATTTGTCAAAGGAAAGATCCTGTAAAAGTACCGGCTGGCAAACACTGGAAGATCAGAAAAAACATATACCTACTTGATGGACACACCACGTTTTCTGTTTTGATCCTGTAGCCACTCCGACAAGCGCAGTAATATCCATCATAGGTGTCAACACACAACTGTTGACAGTTGGCGTATCCCTCCGCACACTCGTCCACCACTGGAGGTGAGAGTCCAAGCAAGAATATATGATGTTATTATAACGTTATTATAACATTCTGTTAAGTTCTGCTTTGGTTCTTGTTACATTATTTTGATGGAACCCAATAACGTCTTTAGAACCTAACATTGCGATGTCACACTATGACATTATTTTGACATTCTTGTAATATTCTTTCATGTTATAGTAACATTTTTATAATGTTCTCTATAAGTAAGGTCTCAACTTCACTAAAGTATAATGCTTTTATAACTCTGTGTTACGGCAAAGTCTCAACTTTGCCTTAAATAACATAACATTTGGGAGTGGGTGGAAGGTCGGCGATGCCAAACCCTTTGACCCAATAAAAAAGAATTGAAAACAAAAACAAAAGCTGGTATGTGAAAATTGGACAGGTTACAGACTAACCAAAACAGATTCCACATGGCAACAAAATTATACCAAAAGTACAGCAACAATCAGCAACAACTATTCTGATGTGATCCTGTTGTGTTCCCCATAAAATTGACATTGCCTAGCTGTTGCTGAGGGCAACAAATTTAACATGTTGTAACTCAAACATGGTGAATCTAATGAGAGCACTTCGACAAAGCAATCATGTCTTTTGATATTAGGTGGGCAATTCTGCCATTTTAATGTGTTTTCCAGTGTTGCCCATGTATCTTTTCAAAAGTGACCACATGCAATCCACCCTTACATGATGATTCCACATGGCAACAAGTAGAGAAAGTTTCATTGGCAACACTGGGACATAGGTGAATTACATAATTGCCCACTAAATGTTTAAAAATATTATTGCTGTGTTGAAGTGCTTCCATTAGATATACCATGTTTGGTTGATTGTTTTACCCTCAGCAAGGGCTGGGCAATGAACAGTATATGGACGATACTACAGCAACAGTTTAGAAAGGTTGTTGCAAGTGGCCAATTTTTCAAAACATGCATAGTGCACTATGTAATAATTATATCAAATTAAAGCCATTATCTTTCTCTATATGGCTATGTAAATGACATTACAATAATATTATATATCAAACAGCGACATCTTCTTTAATAGTTAACAGAATTTGGATAAAAGGCTTTGTGTTTATTTAATGCCCCAAAACGGGAAACGTTTTGTGTTTTTTTCAAACATTGTGGTATACATTTCATAAAATGGAAACTAAAACTTGTATAGAGAAAGTGAGACGAAAGTGAAACTGTTGCAAAAAGGATTCAGACAAAGTTCCAAAGCTTTATCTGACATGTCAAATGAGATATCCATGTTCAAAATTAAAATTAAAATATGCTTTTGTTGACCACTATAACATTTATATCCTTATGCAGACCTCTAAAAGGGCTTCATATTTACATAGGATACAACCATGAAACATCCGAAAGAAAACCAATATCTGAAATTTGTTGTACAGTGGCAAATCCCCATATCAAAAATTGTCTTTCCTTAATCATATTTTTCAAGATTCGTATTAAATGATTAGGTTTATGCATAAATGATAATCTTTAAAAGTACAAATACCTTGTGATTAGAATAACGTTAAAGGGGAACACCAGTGACAATCTACAACAACATTGTAAATAGATCCTGCCTTTCTGATGTCCCCACAAAAAACTGCATTAAAATTGGATAAGCGGTTCAAAAGTTATTGTGGAAATAAGATTCTCCTGAGCCCCCCACTGGGGGCAGCCATTTTGAATAGATTTCCCAGCATGCACCTCACCATTTAACCAAATTGTTGTTCTTGTTTAGATTCCTGTAGGCTTAGCTATAGTAATTTGTTCATTTTTAGAATCCTTTCATGAAAATGTTATTCGATGAAACATCATGAAATATCCTTAGTGGAGATACCTTGAGGCACATTCTGTAATAGGAAGTTCATAGGAATTTACATCCTAATATAGTAAAGTTGCTATGGCAACACTAGTATGTATAGCAACCCCACCATAAGAATAACAGCCCCTATCAAAGATCCAGAGACACAATCCAAGGTAGCGTCCAGAAAGTAACATAATTTTAGAATATTGAAAATGACATCTCCTGATATAGGTAAGAGGATTCATAGGTGCAGCAACGCGACAGGCCACTCCTTACTAACAGCTGTATATAGGTCAGCTAGGTGTCACTGCTGGTACTCACACCCCTGACCACTGGCCATGTTGTGACGTCATAAGATGCCTTGATAGTGTAGCAAACAGGTATAATAAGACACATAGGGCAAGGGAAATACTTTAATATCTATAGCCAGGCCCAGATATAGGTTCTGTTGGGGAGTGGGGGGGGGGGGGCAAGGTTCCTGAAGTGGGATTTCTGTTTATAGTTTCAAAAATTTACTTTTTTAAAAGAGGGGCTATTCATAAGGTATTTAATCTTACCAAAATGATATATACCATGAAAAGAAGATACAATAGTATCAATTCTACAGTTAAGAGTCAACCAACTATTGCTGGTTGCCTAGCAACCCACAGTTTCCATACAGAGTAGTATAGTAACCATTGGTTCTGCCTAGCAACAGCCCGTTGCTTAGCAACCCAACATCAGAATTGGTTGCTTAGTAACCTGGATGCATTGTAAATGTTTATTGTGAAGGGTTTCAGCATTCTGGTACCATTAATGCTGTTTAAATGGCTGGTTGCTATGGTAATACCAAATCATAGAAATGGTTGCTAAGGACAAACTACGCCATAGTTATGGTTTCTCTATAGTTAAAACAGAATGGGTAATTTGGAATATTACTTTTTTTTTTTTTTTTTTTTTTATTAAACCATACTCACTCACAAGGAATGATCTTCCATATAGGTACATAGCATGATAATACATTTCCAAATATACAATAAACAAGATCTTCAGTAAGTGATGTAGTTACACATGACAAACATGAAATTGTTTTATACAACCAATCAACCAGAGTCATATATCTGTGATCAGAATCTATGAGTTGGTGTTGGCCACATCAAAAATGAAAAGTCAATTCATATACATAATGTTCATAGCACAACAAATTTTACTCTTTCCAATGATGTTTAAGACAGTTTTTAAACCTAACCCTACTGTCAGAGTTTTGAATCTCAGTAGGTAATTCATTCCATATCTTTGCTCCAATGTAATAGGGAGATTTCCTATATATATTGGAACTAATTATGTCAGTTTTAAAGGTGGGCCTTTCAGCCAACCTAGTATTCCTGGAAGGAACCATTAAGTTTGCTTCATCAAAATGCATTCTATACATTATGGTAGCAAGTTGATAATTACGTCTCAGTTCCAATTTGTCAATATTGGCCATAGAATGCAGGTTGTTAACAGTAATTTCCATGGGATTATAAATGTTGTAACACAAACGTAGTGCCCGGTTTTGTAATTTCTGAAACTTTTCAAGATCAACTTTTCTGCAGAATGTAAGCATAAAGCCAACATATTCTACCAATGGAAGAATAGTTTGCTTATAGACCAGTACTCTTGTTTTGATATCAAGATAATGCCGAATTTTCCCAAACTGAAAAATCTTATAGGAAAACTTTTTAAATATTTGATTAAAGTATTTATCAAGATTCAGGCATTCATCAAGAATCACACCAAGATAATTGTAGTTAGTAATTACATGTACACACTGGCCTTCCACAGATAAATCCGATTTATCAACAGTACTGAGTAAATGTTACACTCAATATGACATAGCAAAGTAATAAATGACACTTATATATCACAAACCCAAACAAGAACCTCAATTGGATAAGTGGGTGAAGTGCATGCTGGGTAATAAAAACAAAATGGCTGCCCCCAGTGGAGGGCTTGATAGACCCTTATTTGGTCCATAACTTTTAAACCGATACTCTGATTTGCATTTCGTTTTCACCATCAGTTTGGGGATTTCATATTCTCTATGCACAAAATAGGTGTTTTTTCAATGGAGTGCCCCTTTAAGAGTGCTGACAAGCCTATAAAATCCATATAATGTAATGAATATCACTTTACATCACCTTCACAATAATCTTCACTCAATTACAAAGTACCTATTTATAAATATTTCAAAAATATAAAATACTTACCATTCACCCGAAAAATACTTGCATTTGGGGCAGCTGATCCGGGGGTCCCGGAGGGTCCCGGGGGTCCGGCGGGCCCCTGACCAGGGGGCCCCGGGGGTCCAGTGTTACCAGGCTGACCGGGGGGACCTCGCTGACCAGGAGATCCAGGGCGCCCAGCAGCCCCCGGGAACCCAGCGCTTCCCGGGTATCCTGGAGGGCCCCGAGGGCCTGCTGGTCCAGGGGGACCAACGGTGGCTCCTGCAAGGGCCACATAGGGAGCAGTGTCAGCAAATTAAACCTGTATTCCGCTATATGCGATTAAGAACACTATAAATTATAATATAGGAATTTGCTAATTTTCATGCATCTAGTATAGAAATATAACGAGAACCCCTGCATATCAAGTTTAAATTTATTTCATAAGCCTTCAGCCATTTTCATGCTTCATATTTTACTACAGACCTAAGTTATGGCCATAGACTATATTTCAATAATTAGTAGATTTTTGAACTTTTCATCTTGTACTGCTTTTGGCTTCCTGTAACATTGATTGTGAATAAAACCAAAATGATAACTACCATTATTGTTGGTGCTTCCTTGTGTGTTTGTAGATGTTCCCGGGGGCCCGGGGGGTCCCACGGGCCCAGGTGGCCCTACTGGACCCTGGGGACCGGGCTGACCACTGGGGCCCACAGCCCCTGGGGTCCCACCCTGAGACTGCAGCCCAGCACTGGTACTGACCTCAGTGTTCATTGCTGGCCGAACTGTAAATAAAGAAGACTTGAGTAGTGTGAAATGATAATGTAACTACCACCTTATTGTGCGGCCCCATGGAGGCCTTGTTCCCAAAACCTAAAGCCATATCCCCACATCAAACTGCTGGCAATAATGGATAACTTTGCCCTAATCCTCGCCGAATAGTGGACATTTTTATACATGTCAAATATTTTACTAGAAAACCCCGGCGACCAGTAGATTAGTCGCCAGACATCACTGCACCAGTGTGGAGATGATGGCCAGGCTGCTAAATATTTTCACCTGAAGACAAAGGAAATCTAATTGCCAAAGTGGGGACCAGGCTTTATCCTTCACCCATTGGACTCTGTATGATATCTCAAAACTGAGGTTTGGGCCTATACCTCTAGCAGGACGCCTCACTTCTGAAAAACAATTACAGACGTTGTACAGATGTGCAGATTTTCCATTTTTGATTGGCTGATGTACTATTTCACTCCAAATTTTTAATGTTTGTGCAGCTACCATCATGTAGAACATAATATATGGGTCTTAGGGAACTTAGTATTAATGTTTTTTTTGTAGAGTTTGATCTAGTGCAATTATTCACAAAAGAATTCAGAAATTCTTTCAGGAACCCATAGAGCCATCTTTCACACATGAAATACAAAGTTCAGGGGGGGTGCCCCCCCAAAATCTATGAAAGATTGGTCCATGAAAAGTTGTAAAAGCCAGAAAAGGAGGGTTGATCTATTGTGGGATTTTAGAAAAAAAAAATTGTGGATTTACTTTTTCAGTTTATTTTCAAAATTATACAAACTCAAAGTGTCCCAATGTATTTCAAACACACATTAGAAAGTATTTTAGTTGAATATATATATTAAAAATGACTCTAGTATGCTTTTTCACTAAATTCTAATGTTCACGAAATTTTCGTAATTTTTTTCTGGGGGAGGAATTTCTATAGTGGCCACAAAAAATGAAAAAAACAACTCAACGAAATTTTGTAGATTTTGTTTGGTCGGCCCCCCAAGGGAAGGTGAACCTGAGCATTTTGAGCATGACCAGTAAATATTCATCCACCCTCAATACTGTAGTTCTGCAGAGGCATATTGCAAGGGCATAAATCCTTTTTCATTTGGCCAAATAGTTAAAGTTACTGCTCAATATAACCATTCAATAATGTAAATCAATTAACAAATAGGTACAGAGACTGTATAATTTTTCATTCATTTTTTTCCAAATTTTCCGATAAGATTTTCAGCTTATGACAGCTAGTCTCTTTAGCTGAGGCCAGACTTTTCCATGAAACTTCAGATGGCGCCACATCTAAATCAGGCAGACACAATTACAAGTTATCCTGTATTAAATGCTCCTACAGACTAATTTTGGCTCATTTTGCAGACAAAGGCATGGGCACACCAATAGAAATATCAAATCTTACAGCAAAATAGAAATATGTTAAAGAAATATCTTTGAATTAACTTCAGTAACTGAAGTAAATGCAGTAACAATAAGGAAAAGAACCTAATTCTACCATTTTATAATCTCATACAAAGGAAGGTGTCATAGATCAATGATTATGATATGTTAAAGGGTTATCACAGGAAATGGACTTATATAACCATAATACTATTACCAACAATGCACCTTAATTTAGCCTGCAGGTAGGCTAAAATACTAACAATCAGAGAATCGTGTCTGGGAGACAATACCTTGTACTAACCTCATAAGGATGGATCTATCACAGAATTTATCAATCAATTTTCATTTAATCATAATTTATTTAACCAATTTGAAAAGCAGATTTCTTTTCCCACTACAATGACTTTCCTAAAATTTGCACTTGCTAAAGGCACATGCATGTAAATAAAAAAGTGAAATCAATCAAACTCCACCCTGATACTGGATATACATGAGGTGATTAATTTGCATCTATTCACTGATGTAACGCATGCTAGCGCCATGCTGCAGGGCGAATAGAAGCACTAATCATTGATGGATTAGCTGAAAAAAATCTGACATTTCCAATATTTTGCAGATGACTAGCTGTAATTCATCGATGATGAAGGTGCGTTGATGAATAACAGCTAGTCATTGACAAATTACAGCTAGTTGTTGATGAATTAGAGCAACTAGTCGTCATAATTTACCTTGGTATGTTAACACGAACAAGACGATGACGCCTATGAGGAGGAGGACCCCCAGGAGCATGGTGCACCACCCCCAGGCTGTCGGAGGGGGGCAGGCCTTGGGCCCTGACAGCTGGGCCAGCTTGGTGTACGCCTCCTCCGTACCCCCATCCTCCTGTTTGGGCTTCCCATTCACCTCCCCACTGGGCGGGCAGTTCACGTACGCCGGGTTAGAGTACATCGTGGATCTGTAAGAATTTTTTTTTTTTTTTAAAGTAAGTATTGGTATAACATCAACTTGCCAATGTATTTTTTACATGTGTAAAGACATGTGCATATGTATGCGTCCTCCGTACCCCCGTCCTTCCACTCGAGGTTACGTTTGCCTCCCCATTTGGTGGGCAGCTTACGTAGTGTTAGAGTATTATGATGGATCTGTAACAAAAGGTACCAGGGAATAGTTCAGTATGTGTCTGTACAACATGAAGTTGCCGAATATACATTTCACACACACACACTTACACACACACACTTCTTTTTTTAAGTAAGTGTTGGAATAACACGAACTCGCCAAATCCATATCTTATACTCACACAGGCATGTGGTTTCTACATAATCCTGTCCTGCTCCTTGGGTTAACTGGTCACTTCCCCATTCCCCATAGGCAGGCAGTTCATGTTTTTCAGGGTACAGGACATCACAGATCTGTAACAACACAATCATGTTAGGGGGTAGATTCGATAATGGGTCTATATAACATTAACTTGTTGAATATGTATATGAAAACAATGAATGCGAAGTTATACACTGAAAATGAAGGAAAACAACAATTACTAGGGACGGATGGGGGGGGGGGGAGCACCGGGCGCCCCCCCCCCCCCCTATTTTTGGCCAAATTTTGATTTTGTTAATGTAAAACTCTTGCCCCGAGAGGGGGCGCCGGGACTTTTTTTAATATAGGCGCCCCCCCCTTCTTAAAATCCTGGATCCACCCCTGATTACAGTGTAGAGATCGCATCTGCTGCTGTGAGTGTTCTGACAACAGAACTTTTGGTATTTGCAGTAACACCAGGTGGCAGTATAGTGTATACTGGTGACAGATCCCACATTATCTATACTGAGATAGCTACTCAGAATTGATAGACGTTGCTATGTGAAAAGTATAATCAGTATACCTTAAACATAAAAGGATGATATTTACTTACTTACTTTGAAAACAGTTAACAAATTGATTGTTGAGGTGTTGAGACTGACGATTGACCAATATAATTGGTTAAGTGTAAGTGATCATGTATAATTGGTATACTAGGTATCAAATCATTATTACTCTCATTCTTTATTCACACATATTTTATTAATTCAATTTATCGTCTGTTGGAAGAGCACTGTAATTGTGAAACGGATTAGTCCAATAAAAAAAAAAAAAAAAAAAAAAAAAAAAAAAAAGGAATACTGAATACTACCGTTGTGTTTTTGATAACTAAGAGACATATGCATAATAGAAAATTGCACCTTAAATTACAATTAATATAACTGCACCTAAAATTTGGGAAAATACAGCATTATATATATTGGCATTGTTAAAGCAATGTCAGCCCAACTGTTAATGTCCTATCCTATTTTGCCCTGAAATATTGCATTTTGATAGGCTGGCAAACCTGCAAGTCTTTCAGTCTGTCCCACTTTAGGTATATCCTGGGGTTGGACAAGGGTTGGACAAAATAGACCTATTATAATTATGCCATCCTTGTGTCAAGACTCGGGATTACTTAAATGAGCAAGAATTGACTTTTTCTATATCCCCATGATCTGCTAAAAACATTGTCCTTTTATGAATTTTACCAATTCTATGAGATCATCATACTCTATCAGCACTTGGGGATATAGAAAAATAGAATTCTTGCTTAATTTGGTTATCTCAACTCTATACGTCTAGAGGACAAAGATGTCTTAAGGCGCATCCCCACAGGACGACTAGATTCACTTCGTCGTCGATGACGATGCATTCATCGGCAAGTTGGACGCCTAAAAACTCGTCGGGCGACTAAATGCACATCGTCGTCCGCAAAATATCAGACATGTCCGATTTTTTCAGCTAATTCCTGGACGATTAGTGCATCTAGTCGCCCGCCAATAAGGCGCCAGTGATCTTCAGCATCGTCGATGACGACCAAGAACAACTAGTCGCTGTGTGGGGATCCAGTATTATACAGTAATTTTGTCCAACCCTTGTCCAACCCTTAGGTATACCCTAAGTGGGATGAGCTTATAGTAATTATGAGATGTGCAATAACATATAATACTTACCCTATAATCTTTGCAAATCTAACAGTCAATTTTGCCTTTTGACTGTTCACTTTAGACCAATGTTATTCATGGTCTTAAAAATATCTAATTGAGTGCATGTACATGCACTAAGAATGTTTCTTGCATCAGTCCAAACATAATGGCCAATTCTAGAGAATCTTCAAGAGTTCGTGAATAAGACTGGAAATTTACGATGTTCTAAATTTCTATTAAAAATGTGAAAGCAAGGTAATGGTGGTGTCAACAAATGGAAATCGTATAAACTTAGCGCCACGCCCCCTTTTAATGAGGGTTATAGCACTGTCCAGTAAGTTGACCATTATAAAAATAGTAAATTATAATAATAAAACATGACTTTCTATTAACTCAACTTTGAATGATGTTAACCCCATTATAAGTAATACATTATTTCAGCTATCCAACAACAACGATTTAGAAGCATTATATATTGAATACTGTGGTTTTATACCGCTTTCATGTACATCAGCATACACGTGGGAGCTGCAACTAGTAGTCATAGAGCAGTCAAGTCTGTCTCCTATTGTCTGCATACTATTTATTTGGTAATTCTCAATAATGACATACTACAGGTGCTGATGTGCATGGAACTACCAAACTGTATCTATCGGATATAAAATACGGAAATATTGTCACCACATCTCATTATTCACCTAATTTCTTCGCCTATATAGACTACCAAATGTAAATGTTCGCAAGATGTTCTACTGAATCCCATGGGAGACCAGACTATTGTCAGTTTGAAAAGGTTTCAGTATAATCAGATTTTGTTTAAAAAGTATAAATATGTTAAACATTTTAGAATAAAACCGAATAGGTACATAGACACATCTGCTCGGATTAATGCATATACGTATAGAAGTCAAGATGATGCCTTACAAAATCCTACTATATAGACGTTGTGCACATGACGTCACACCACCCAAAATGGGACGGGCGCCATATTGGTGATCATTGTAAATTTACTATTATTTACATTTTTAAAGCATCTATAACGTAGGTTTTTGACTGTTTTTATCAAAAGGAAGCGCACTGAGTGATAATAAACAATTACTACCTATAAATTATGGATATATCTAATAGCCACATGGGTGTGGTGACAATATGGTGATCACCAAAATCTGGTCACGTGACCCTGTCTGCACAAGGTCTATACTCACTATCCTCAATCAAGATAATGTTTTATGTATCAGCTGAATCGAGCACAAACCAACAAAAATATCCCTTCCATAGAGGAAGTATACTATACTCAGCTGAGTCGTGATATTCTACATTGGTGACAATGATTCGGGGCAGATTGGGGCGGGGGGGGGGGGGGCAGGGTGTTTTTTTGTTTTTATGGGGATTTAACCTTGCCAAAGAGTAAAAAACAAGAATGCATGCTGTTCTAGTATGTAGCCTATTGTGTTGACCCCCTTTCCCTGCGGCCTGTATCCACCCCTGTGATTTACTTTCTTCTCATTGTATTTGTATAGACAAGTGTACGTGTTTTTGTTTTTTTTTATTGGGGGGGGGGGGGGGGGTCTGAATAACAGTATCTTTCTCTAATAGCAATTCGCACGATTGTGCGTTTACGTCGTTGAATAGGCTTTATTTGAATGACTTGCCAAAAACATAGCCAACTGGTTTAGAAACGTTGCTGAACAAACACATGAATATCCCTGCAATTGTATTTGACGAAAACATGGCATAGATCTTATGGTTAAAAGGGGATGTCGAGACCCCAGGACTTTTTACACATGATTACTACTACATTCCACTGTTTCATTATACTACCTATGCTAGACAACATTCTATTTTTTTTAGACAATACTGTGCACAGTTTTAATTTCATATAAGGATTTTAATTGATTCACTATTTCCTTTTACATTTTGTTACTTTTAATCTATAGTTGAATTATGCCTGCAAGCTTACAGCGGTAGATCCAGGGGGTCCAAGGGGTAAGGACGACTCCCCCTCCCTCCCTCCTTTTGATAGACCTCAAAACTACATAAAAGAGGGAAAACTTCCACGTGCATGCGTACAAATACACGCCGTGTTAGTACTACATGCTGACCTTTCAGAAAACATGGGGGCCATTCCATAAAAAGATACGAACATACATTGCATTCCAGAAAAAAGATACGCACAAAACTATAACCCTACGTACTGTACATAGCCCAACAAATATATACGTAACTCCAAATTATCTGAGACAGGTATTTCAGTGTTCGTAAATCATTTTTATTATTCAAACATTATTTTCATCATGAGGTTATAAGGCCATAATAATATATAGGATATCATTGAAAAGCTTATTTCGTGAGGAATTTACCAATGAAAACCAAATAAAAAGCGGATGAAAACTCACCCAGTTATAAAAGAAAATACGGAAAATAAATTAAAATCCAATGTTTTGTCATAATTATGTGCACATTTGTGTATGAAAGTGTACGTAAGTGACCTTACGGACACTTTTCTTTACTTACACTATTTGCGCACATTTCAAAAAGAAAATGCATCACCTACAAACACTTTTTGTGGAACAGCGCCCTGTATCTGCCCCTGAGCTTCATAACACATTGCAGATTAAGATTAAATAACTTTTGTTATTTTTTGGTAATCATGTTACTCACGGTAGATACGTTTATACCAATTCGACCTACCACTGATAGCTGATTTTCTAGTATTTTAAGCACATTCAGTCAAATTTTGACCAATTTTGTCCACAAACCCTCTGGAAAAACCAAAGAAAATAAATGAATTATTATGATATACCTAGTTGTAATGAATGAATTTTCAAACAACTGGAAAAATATCTAATGTGTATGGATACAAATTTAAAAAGTAAAGATCTCTGTTTTTTTATCACGTCAAACTACAACGAGTGATATGCTTAATGAAAATTCCTAAACTAAAGCCTTGTGAGTTGGGTGCTTTGTACTTCCTTGATCAAATAAAGTCCCTGTTCTATCACTTAGCTTTATTGCATACCAAGGTGCCTTGAAGCCCCATTCGCTGTGGTGAACGTGGTTTGTCGTAGGCCTCTACGATCTGAGAACGTTGGAAACGTTGGGTTATCGTAACCCTGTATGACCTGCTTCCTTGCGAAATTATTCAACATGTTGAATATTTTCGTAGAGAACCTGTGCGATTCTAGCTGAGATTGCTTGTGAAAATGATCGCAAGGCACTGTACCTGTCAGTGTGAATGCTATGCGATTAATTTTTTTTTTTTTAAGCTTGCGCTCCTTTTGTCGCAACTGAGGTTATATGCGAACATCTAAGATAAAATTTTCGCTGGGCTCTGCGACGAAACCATAGGCCAGGGTGAATGGGGCTTTAGGCTTCCCTGGGATAAAATGACAAATACTTTCAGGCGTTCTATGAATACCTTCATGTTTGAATCTAGTGTGACCAACTCAATGCGTCTGCCAAAATAGAATTGGAGCTGTACATACAGGGGCTGGAGCTTATTGATAGACTGTATGTAGAACTCAACATTTTTAACATATTTTGAATATTACTTGGGTGATAAAAATACAAAAGAACCTTTAGCATCGTCCTGCTACGACTTTACGATCCATGGGGATGATACGAAACCTGGGGCTTCACCCTCGGTTTGTAATGACCTCTCCCCCCCCCCCCCCCCAGTTCTTCTTATATCAATGAGACAGATCGTATAATCATCTACGATATCAAATAAGTATTCTACTAACCAACATGAATGAGTTATTGCTGATAATTCTACAAATCAGTAGTTATGTGTACAGTTAGTAATTGATGTCCAATGTGAGCTGTACCTGCTGGTACTGGAATTTGATTTGGCAATAAATAGAAATGGAAAAATGGAAAAAGAGTTCAGTTTTGGCTGTGACTGGAAGTCGTGACATGGGTGGCCGCGCCTGGCTGGTTTCTGCGTCAGCTTGGGCCTGGGTCGGCAGGAGAGGGCTGGGGACGGGGAAGTGGTGTCTACAGGCCTGCTAGGCACCTGACGGGCATTTAAATACACACTTACACGGTTTACCACATACGAAGATAATAATAACGTTATATTCGCGAGTAAATTAATTCATTCAAGAACATCCTGCGAGACAATAGTCCAGTTGGTGTAATCACCAGAGTGGCCTCTGTGTGCTTGCAAGTGGCGGAACCGTGTAAGTGTGTTTTAGCACCTGGGGGAACCTGGGGAGCAGCTGGGAGCACCCGGGGCAGCTGGGGGCAGCTGGGGGCAGCTGGGGGCAGCTGGGGAGCACCCAGTTAGATAGCCGACTAGGCACGTGGCAGCTAACTGACCAGTAAACTGACTAGGCACTTTACAATGTACTTGGACCGTGACGCAGATGGCCGTTGGCGAGGGCATCCGACAAGGCACCTAGCATGCATTGGCTGTTACTTCACTAGGCACTAAGATACACACCCCACGGGAATCTCTTCAGGCAACTGACTATGCACTTGTCTGACCCCAGACACGACGCTCAATGCAGTAATAATGAAACAGGTATAAACAATGTCTACATCATTCCATAAATGCATTGATACATGACTAGATATGCCTCCCTGGCACCTGACTTAGCACCAGAGCAGGAAGTTTACTGGTCTCCTAATGCTTTAATGACATAGGGCTATGTATGCATTCTTATTATTAACAATGTCTCCAAACTTCCCAAGATCACTTCACAAGACGTTTTAGTAACGATAATAGTATAGGCCTACTCGTAAGAATGAGCATACATGATGATATGTATGTCATATGGAACATACACCATAACACCATAGTGCTGTGATATATACATTATATATGTTCTTTTCTTGTGAAGTGAAAGGGAGTTCCGCCGTACACTTATCAGTATGATTGTACTATTACATACTTATGTCTATGCATTAATGCAAACCTACAAGTATGTATTGATACATAACTATTATAAGTATGTTTTGGAATTGCTTGTCACTTCACCATCTCGTATGATCCAATAACACAGCTGCATACCAGCTTTATATAGCAGGCATGCACACACCGATACATCAACGTGACCTAGACGGAATGGTTAACCAATGACATGCCAATAATAGTTACAACAGTTAACATTGTACTCACCAGTTCATTGACGAGGGATGTCCCTGTCACCCACCACCAGTCCTGTCTCTACCCTCCTGTGGCTGGGTCCCCTCTCCGGCTCCCAGTGAGAGCTCTACCTGGGCCTAGGGGTGGGAGGAGGTAGGGGGGTGGGGGCTAGTCTGTTAGACGTACCCAGTGAGAGGGCCCTGTAGGTACGCTCATAGGCATTATATATTAAAGTAGGAGAAACATAGGAATTGCTACTCTTGCAGATCCAGGAACTAAATCGCTGGCCCTTTTACCTTTTATTAACATTAACTAAATAATTGATAAATATCAGTAGTATAATGGAGTCGCTGGCGCGCATAGTCAATGCTACTAATTAGGTCACTAGGTCAGTACGAGTGAGCATCGGGCATAAATAGGTTCATAGACTAATAGAGACTTTGAATAATTAGGTCATTACGACCTACTTTCGTGACCTACTTTTAAAAATACGTTTAAGGAACGTATGTGTTATTTCGTTATTTTTTCATTTTTTTTATATATACTTTCTACGTATATTTTACCGGATAATTTTACCGGATGTTCTATTATTTTCGTTATTTTTACATTTTTTTTGTATATAGTTTGTATAAGCTTATGGCATTTATTATTCATTACATATAATAAATAAAACAAAACAACATTTTTTTAGTTATTTTTTATTAAAATCGTAAAAAGCGGATTATAATTCATATATACATTGCTTTTCTTTTAGATTTTTTAAAAAATTGTTAAATATTTTATGTTTTTTCATATATTTTATACTTTTTTTGGTTTTTCATACATTTCCTATATAGTGAAAATGTTTCAGTTTTTTTTAGCTATAGTTCATTGTCCTTGGGCAGTCATTTTTCAGCTTTTTATCTATAATTCGTTGTCCTTGGTCAGTTATTTTCTTAAAGGGCGAAGGAATTGTTGGAGCATGAGAAACCACAGCCTCTAGATTGCGCTGAACGTTCTGTGAGTTCTTCCAGCTTACTTTGCAAGTTGGTAACGGCGAAGAGGAGTCGGTCAACATTAGACGACAGGGCCTCCACACAGTCAATGGTGTTCTCCAGATCACGTTGCATGCGACCTAGTGATATGGGACGTCTCTTAGGCATGTCCAGTATTACATCTTCTTCTTCTGATGACTCTCCTTTTTCCGCTGTATCTGTAGATAACCACATTTCTAGCGTTTCAACATCTGGTGTTTCCGTCTTCTCCATTTCCACCGGTTTAAGTTCATGTAAGAAAGAACTGTCTTGTCCGTTAGGTTTGTCATGGCTGGGGTACCTAGCGCTGACAGTGCGACGTAGGGGTTGAGAGTGCGACATGTTTCTATGAGAAAACGAACACAGTGCGCTCCGCAGGTGGTGGTTGTGAGTGCTTGTAGTTGTTGTCGGTTATACTCCCAGATACCGTATGACGAACGTTGGCAGAACGAGATGTGTTTTATAGCTATTGGTGGTAACCCGAATGAGTCAAAATAGAAAGTTTTCCCTTGTGGTGATACCCAAAATGCTACCCAATGTTCCCCTGGTTTATTGTGAGGATCTGTGTTGCTAATGAAACAAGTGAAGGGTTGTGGTTTTTTTGGTATTCTATCAGAGGGAAAAGTTCCAAGGAAATATCTATTTGTGTGGGGATGGTTGCGTAGAATTTTGTTCAATTCTGAGGTTTTGAGAACCATCTTCAGTTCTACACCATGGCGTAGTCAGTGACCGGCAATCGGTCGGCTGTGAGCTGGATCAAGCTGTCATAAGTGCTCAGCATAATTACTGAAACCGCGTGACCCAGCGCTTCAGCAAACTTCAGGGACACCGACAGCTTTCCCTGTCGCAGCAGGTTGATTCGGGCGTCCTCCGGAGTTCGGTCGGGGGTCAGGTCGAAAGCAAACAACGTGTACCCGTTCTTAAAATGATGTAACTGAATACCGCAGTCGTGACCCGAAGCTAATAGTCCAGTCTCCTTGAAGAGTTGACTGTAGGCTCTGCTAACGTTTCCGTTGACAAAGTCTGTCTTCACGTGGAACTTCTGATCGTCGAACTGCAAGGCTACTTCTGTTACGTCGTAGTGCTTGAAGTTGAACGGATTCTCCGTCTTGCTCCCTGAGCTGGCCGACTCTTTGACGAAGCCAATAATCACCCCCGTGGGGATCTGCGTTGTGTCGGGGACGGTCCACGTGTACTCCGATGAACCTTGCGTGAGGGTGTGCTTTGTGACCTTGCTCCTGGTGATCGGGTAGTTGAATGGTCCCATCTTGGGGTCGCGTACACTTTTATTGTGTACCTCCACCACCTCGTCCCTGACGTGAACTTGGCGCATGGTCATTTCGGCCTTCTTGATGACGACTTTGTAACTCTCGTTAGCGGCCATCTGCATGTAGAAGCTGGCGGGCTGACGTTCGAAGACGAGTTTGATCTCGCAGTGAGAGGGTAGGAGTTTACACTGAGTAAACAAATCGAGGTGTGGTCTTGCTACCATAGACTTAACACCTCCGACATGGACTGTTCGTCGTGAGTTCCAACCTGCGTTGGCTGCACCTCTGGTGTCCATTTTTTCCGGGGTGTCCATGAACCAATTCTGGCAACCTTGGAGGCGACACTTTCTGGCCCCCTCCTCCGTCGTCAGGAGGTCGATGAGATAGGACTTGTAGGAGTACTCTTCATTGTTCGAAGTTACCTTCTCCCCGTTGACGAGAAGCTGCACGCTGCTGAAAAGTGAATGAATTAAGTTGTTGACTGGAGCTGCATCGTGTGCCACGGTTAAGGCAGCTTCGTCGTTTGCTTGAACTACATACTCTAGGTAGAGTTCAGCTTCGCTGAGGTCTGTGTAAAGATTGCTCGGTTCGAAGGTGAAGTCAAAACAAGTTGTGGTGTCAGTGAGAGCGTTGTTTGTTGTTTTCTTGACGAATTGACTTCGGAGAATATCTTTCTGTGATATAGGTAGTGCGTGTAAATCCAATTCACCTACGGCACATGTTGCCGCACAGGGGTGAATGAGACTCATGATGAACCCTTTAGAAAAGGGTAGACTTACGTCTACCTACACTCTTCTTCTTCCCGTTACCACGTCTTGCACCTTGCGTTGCTCGGCGTCGTTTGGCTGGAGGGCCATCGTCGTCAGTGTTTAAGTACCTTCTGGCTGCACTGAATGCTGTGTCCATTAAGGAACTTCCTGCACTCTTTGACCTTTTTACGAGGCTCTTCTTAAAGTTTTTTCCAGCCACGACATCGTCAAAAACACCTTTTCCTGTTTTGACGATGGTGGGGACGGCTGCTTTAAATGCTGACGCACCGAGCTTCTTTATCATCGGAAGAGCCGATCTCATTATACTTCCGAATATTCCGTGGCCACGTTGTCTTTTAGCTCCACCGAAAGCAGGTAATTGTCCACTTCCAAATTGTGAACGCTTATAATATTGGCCATATTCACCTCTTGGTGATGAATACAAGGGTGGCACGTTCATATAGTAACTCACCATTTTCCAATGTCTTCCTTCTTATACTAATGTACTATAGGGATGAGAGAGAGCTCTAAAGGTCAGTACTACTGACACTTCCCCGTGCTCAAATGGTATAGGTTCGCCTGCACTGTCTCTTAAGTACACTCCGATCTCTTTGAAATGTGTTATTCGTAGAGGATGGAAAATCAAATTGGGAAAGTTTATTGTGTCCATTGTTTTTTGAGAGTAGTTGTTTACAGCCATACATCGAAGAAGTGGCGCTTCAGTATCTCCTACTACCCCGTTGTGAATAATGTCAGAGTAGACATAGACTGTATGGTTTCTGTAGTTGACATCTGTTATTTGTTTTGCTCGTGTGCGCCTACCCATGTATATTTTTCCTTCGAAACCAAGTTGATAAGAAAGGTTTTCTGGTATGACGAGCATTGTGTTGGAAGGCAGTGCAATAAGTGTTTTCATTGTGAATTCGTTATAAGAGAAAATTTCATCTGGACCATTTCCTTTATTTTTTCGCTTTTCTTCTTTCATTTTCTTGATGACTTTTGGTATATTTTTCTTCATTATTTTATTCAGGAGTTTGATCAGATCTTTGTTGGTTTCCACTCGCCCGCTTTCCATTGAGAAACGAGCGTAAGACCGTTTTCCTGGAAAGTGCTTCCTTGCTAATGAATCGATGTAACTCAATGTGGGAGGCAGCTTTTTTGGTTCATCAGCATCAGCTTCTTCGAATACTTCTGTGGGCTCTGGTTGGTCGTCATCGTCATCGTTTTCTTCTTTTTCAATTCCCTCCATTTCAACTTCTAGTTTTCTTTTCGGGGGTGTTTCATGCATGTGTGTTACCAAATCAGTATCAAACATGTCTGTTAGGAACGGTTCTCTGTCACGTTTTTTCCTACTGCTCTCTATTTCACGCTTTAGTCGAGTGATAGCTTCAACGGACCTTGTCGGAGGTGTTTGTAATGGAGTAACTCCTTCTCTAGGTTTTTTAGGAGGTGTAGGTCCGTCGGAAGTGTGAGAACTTGGTGTCGGAGGAGCTATACTCTCACTAACTGTTCTTACAGCTGACACTGCATCTGAAATAAACGCTCCAGAAGACTCTTCATGATCAGGGTCTGGTACTGTCGGTGTTTCAATTGAACCAGCTGCAGTTCCAGGTGTAGTTGTGGAAGTAGCAGGAGATTCAGAAGAAGGCTGTTCATCAGAACCGCGGGAAGTTCTTGCCCTAGTTGGTGCGGTGTTATGTTTCTTCTTTTCTGACGGTGCTTCTGCGCTGAGAAGGTAGAAAGTTGATTTTCGCACATTGTACCATTTTCTGGAAGCGTTATTTCAGATAACGCACAGTCTGTGTCAGCTGGTAGTACCATATACTTTTGTAAAAGAACTCTGTAAGTGCTCAGAGTGTTGTCTGGAAAGGTCTTAGTAGATGAGTTACTGGGTAGGGTGCAGGTTACATCCATTTTTGTATGTTCTTGACTGGTTCCCAACTGTTGAATTTGTCTCCGTATCCTTTCCACTTAATGAGTGCTTCTCTTTTAGCACCTTTTCCTCTATATTTAAGGATGCTCTCGACAGTGTACTGCTTCCTCGGAGTAACTTTTACCTTCTGAACCTCTTGAGGATAAAACCACCCCTTTATTCTTTCTTGAAGGGTATCTTCGATTTCATACCCCTTAATATAGTCTGGGTTCTTTACAGTGAATATTTCTTCACTCCAATTTGGTTCATATCCACGATTAAAGGTTTTCTTTTTTCTTAGAATTCGTGCTCTATCACCACTTTTCATTAAAGGTTTTCTTTTCGTCTTTAAATCTTTAGCTCTCACTCTTTCATACAAATGATAGAACAATCGATCGGCGTTATCTTTATTAACGTCTACCGGTCGACCTCCTATGGTAGAATGAAAGGTGTGGTTGTAAGAATGCACTAGATCTTGAAGTACATCTATGTATGTGTAGGTTTTCATGTGAGTGAAGTATCGCCACATTTTCTGTTGTAAGGTCCCGTTGAACCTTTCTGCTATAGAACATTTTATGTCATCATTTTCTCCAGTGAAAAAAGATACACCTGTCTCTTTCAAGTAATCCTGAAAAGTTTTGTTCAGGAACTCTTTACCTTTATCTGTTTGAAGGTATTTAGGACATCTTTTAACTGTCATAACTTTGAAAGCTTCCGTAACATCTGTGGCTTTTTTACTTTTTATAGCTTGTGCAAATCCAAATCTGGAGAAGACATCTATGGCAACCATTATATATGAATAGCCTTTGTTATACTTTTTGAACTGTTGCATATCTATCAAGTCCATTTGCCATTGTTTATCTATTCCAAAAGTCTGTGTTTTACGTCTAGGAAACCGCCTCTTGAATGGTTTATGTTTAGTATAAGCATCAACAGATTCAAGTGCATCTTCAATATGCTTTATGTCAGTGTTTTTGAAATAGTGTTTCTTTATTTTGGATGCACTTGTGAAGCTTGCTGGCTGTTTAGGATCAGTGAAGTGTTTAACCACATCTTTCTTCAGAGCCTTGTAGACCATTTTACAAATGGTGTTACTGTAAAGTGTCGATGTCTCTTACTTCGGCCGTGACCTTCTTGTTGAGGAGACTTCTCTTTCCGCCTAGGTGTTTCCACCTCTTCATGTTCCTCTTCACTGTCAGAACCCTTCATGTTGTAGTTCCTTATATATTTCATTTTCGGATTTAACTTCTTAACAATCTGGACGAATTGTTTCTGCCCCGGTAAGCTGGCTCGCTTCTTAGTAGTCGGTCGCACTGCACTCGAAAGAAGATTCATTAAATGTGTTTCATCTATAGGTGTGTCTCCTAGAATGAGCCGACCGTCCTTTGTGAACTGTTTTCGTGATTTGGCCAAGGTCTTGTAGAGATTACGCACAGAGTTATGGTAAGAACCCGGAACTTTTTCTAGTGCTTTTTCCATCTTATGTGGTAGTACCTTCGGCATAAGTAGTCCTCTCGGTTTTGTAGAAACTCTTTTAGGTTTCATGATAGTCGGAGAAGGTGGTGGAGATGGTGAAGGAGAACGTGAAAGGTGCGATGTTGAAAACAACATACTTTTAGCTTTAGAGGAAAGGATAGAGGACCTGTTCATGAGATCATTGTATGTGGCTAGTTTCTCCTCTCTGCTCATCGTTGGATCGTTCAATACACGACTCATTTCTTTTTGTAAACGAGCTAACACCTCCACGGTAGGCGCTGTAGGTTCAAGTTTTTCTTTTACCATTGACCTTTCGAAAAAGGAATCCCTGTCACTTTCTTTGGCAGGAGGTGGAGAATCAACTTTGCCAGAAACAGTTGAACTCTCCATTTCCACTTTGTTAGAACTTTGCAACACATCTGGATGAACGAGCAGCATTCGTTTATAGCTTGTCATTTTCTCCTAATGATGTCTTGTAAGGCCTCCGATAAGACTGGATATGAGTGGAACAGCTAATCCCAATAGAGTACCAATAAAACCACCTTCTTGTTCAAGAATCTTACGTTTGTGTCCTACTGTAGTTGAAGGCTTGGTAAGACCCTTGAGTTGTGTCTTGTACCTCGATAGACGACCGACTGCTTGTTTATTGGAGATGTGCAAGTTTTTATTCATAATATTCACACCTATTTGCGCTATCAACCTTATCACCTCATTAGACATTCCCATCATTATATGTTTACACTCCTTACCAGTGCATTTAGACAGATGTCTCAATAGAGGAAGATGTTTCTTTATGAGAGCGAGTTGTTTAGCCTTCATTGTTTCCGTGTAGTAGGAATGAATACAGTTGTCTTGAGAGGTGTAGTCACGCTGTTACGCACCCTTAGTGTATTGGGTGTAGTCTGCTTGAAGTCTAGCACTAGATATGAGTGTCTCGCCGATGTTTCTTCGTTATATACGTTGGTAAGAAAACGTGGATGAGTTGGAAACACTTGACGTGATAAAGCGTGAATTTGACTCATATCTCTTGGATTTTTGAAAATTATCATGTAATGAGAATTCAAACTAAGTGTTCTGAAATCCTTATTAGGCAGAAATAAATTTTGAGTTATGAATATAACACTCATATTTCTATGGTGAGAACCTTTTATGAATAGATCTCTTATAAGAGGTGCATCTTCTTTATCTAACAGATCATCTATTATAAGTAGAGAATGTTGAGATAAATCCTTTTTCTTATGTAAAAGTTCTTCTCTTGAAAGTAGACCTTCGTTGAATTTCACTTTTCCCTGATACTTCTTGAAAACGTCTTGCCATTGTCCATAGCAATATATAATCTCATCGACTGGTGGGTTTATTACAGTTTTCGCCTTTTCTATAATTTCAAACACTAATTGTGTTTTACCACATCCTGAAGGTCCAGCGATAAGACATGTGAAAGGTCCTTGTAGTCTTGGGTCAAATGCGATTTCCTTTACACTTTCCATTTTTTTTCTATTTAAGTTATAACACGTCTTACCCGGTCGAAGGTTAATGTACTGAATGACACTTTAATGAAAAAACAATCCTTTTTGTTTGGTTTCTATAACATAAGGGTGTTTTTCCTGTAACGAAATAAAATAATGACAAATGAAAAGAGATGTGGTCATAACAACATTTTATGAGGATCAAAATAAAATAACGTCAAATTAAAAGAGATGGCATCATAACAATCTTTTATGCGGAACGAAACAAAAGAATACCAAATTAAAAGTGTAAACTGTGATAACATGGGTTTTTCTCTTTCACAAAACAAAAGAATAACAAATTAATGAAACCGAACCATAAACGCTCTCCATACGTTTTGTTTTTTATTTGATCAGTCTTTGTTATGGGACAGCCCCTGGATGTCGGGTGCAAAACGCACCCTCCCACCCAAAATGCACCGACCGCCGAACCGCGCCCGCCACGCGGATCACCCGCGAGCGGAGCGGCGCGCATTTTGTTTTCTTGAAAAGAGAAAAGGGGTGAGCTTTATGCACCCCCTTTTCTCTTTTCAAGAAAAGCGTTGAACGCCGTTTGAGGCGTTTGTGTTTTTATTTTGATTAAGTGGTTATAACCGTTAACGTGTGGTTAGAGTTACAAGCTTGATAGTATCAACTTTATTATCAGCTCGTATGTCGCAGGAGATAAACCTAACCAGCGTCTAATTCATCACTACATAAACGTTTTGTTTCAATGGCAACATAAATAATGGCATGATTTATAGATCTGTATAGTAAATAAACGGACGTCTTTACGTTATAAGTGTGAAAATAAAAGAGATTGGTTGAAGGGTGGTTTTCTACCTTTTGGTAGAAAACCGAATAGTCTGGAGGAGCATAAGAGGATCTTTGTTTTCTTTTTAATATTCGATAGTAGGAGTAGGAGTAAATCTAGGAATAGAATAAGCCGTCACGAGACTTGATTCTTTACCATTCCTTCCGACAACCCTCACAATATGGTCACAACCCTCCTGACCATGTCCGATTTCTGTATCGAACTCTTTTTCATAGAAGAATTTGTTGTTGTCAAGGGTGTTCACTATTTTGTCAGGATATCGGATGGTTGCGTTGATAAGGGGAATAACAATATCAGCGTGCAGAAATATAGAGGGTTTTCCATCAGGATCTGCTTCTGATTTACGCCAAAAACGTCTCTGCACTGTTTCCTTGACAGAGTGTCGCGCAAAAATGTGGCTCAAGATACCTTGTGTTGTCGGTAAACCGACAACACAAGGTTTCTTGGTTATCATATCTTTGAGCGTTAGATGAGATTGTTGGGTTAGCCGAATGTTTTTCAGAAGTTTGCAATTTTGAAATAAAATGTTTGGATGAATTTCACCCTCAATTTGATACATTCCATCTCTCGGACAGATGTATTTCACCCAATGATGCTCTCCACAGATACCTGATGCTCGCGCAAAAGGCACGTTGACCAGCGCATTTCGAAAATGAGATGGTCTTCCAATGAGCGGTGCCAGCGGTACACGGTGCTGAACCGAGGGTTGTGCGTTCATGTACATGATGAGACTGGTGCGATTGGTGACAAGTCTAGAAATGAATCTCAGAGGGTCTCTGAGAGCGTATATTATCATTTTTGTTAACGACCACAATACGTATCTCCAATGAAACTGATACATGTAAATTTTGAATATTTTGTTATGGAGTGCACGTGTCAGACTCTCGCGTCGCGTCACTAATGGAACCATGTACTCAGTGATATCTGCTTATCGGTAACAAAACAAAATATGAATAAAATAACGGACGACGCTCATGAAAAACTTTGTGAAAATGGAAAAACCGTCCTACGTTTAATCGACGTTGATAGTAAACTTTTGTATAAAAGACTCATGGGCTGGAGTCTTCTCAACACTCTCATGATGGGACGTAGAAGTTTGACTGCTCGTGGAAAGACCTCAACATCTTCCTCCGCTCAGGAGGGACTTCCGAAGCAGCCCCCTCCTGGAAATTCGGTCATTGATGAATACTTTGATCAATACCGAGTGTTTCCATCGAGAGAAGACGCCGGTTACGTTCCTGTTGCAGTTGGGGGTTATGCGACAGATTCGTCCATGGACACTCAATCTGGCTATATTACAGATGTAGGCGAAGGTACGTCCATCACCGTCAACGCTGTTGATGCCAGTCTATACAGCGATATTTCTGATCTGTGGAATCCCGAGCCACCTGCATCTTTGACTGACGCTGTCACTGCCACAATCGCCACCACCGCCGCCGCTGCCGCCGCCGCCGCTACCCTCCAAGACGACTCCAACAAAGAAAACGTGCCACCACCGAAAGACGGCGAAGCTCTTTCGGTACCGATCACCATCGAAGAAGAGTCGGAGGGAGAACCAACAGACAAGAAAAAGGCACCGCCGAGAAAACGGAAGCCTGCTGGTGAACGGAAACCTCGTGCAAAGAAAGGTAAAGTAGTTCCACTGGACGTTGCACTAGCGCAGCAGTATGCTGATGCGGTCTTGAAGGAGCTAGAGGCACAGCAGAGTAAAGCCGCCCCTCTCTCGCCTATATTGGACCTGACCGGATTGTTCTGGCCACTGGAATTGGACGTCGAGTACAAGGACGGTTACATCACGCAAGCTAAGAAGGTGTATTTCCTCAACAGTGACGCCTTCAAGAACACCTGCATCCACGTGTATGGGCCACCTGATCCTGTAGGGGTAAGTACGATTTTAAATTATAGAATCATTATTTTTATTTCAGGTAACATGTACTTCGTTTATAGTTAACTTTCATTGTAATTATTTAATGTGAAATAGAAGTAAAGAATACATAATAGTTTAAATAGAAATAGAATGAGAGAGAGAGAGAGAGAGCCCCAAATTTATACATATAACTCAAAACAAAATTATGCTTATATTTTTCAGGTCGCCATAATTCAGTACCCTCAGCGAGCCTACGAACGCCGGATCAACTTGAGTAAGACAGGTTTCCAGAACCTTCTCGACGCCGCAAGAACGATCATCCAGCAGTACGAACGGGCCTCAGGTGAAGCAGAACAGGGCATCCCGACTATTAAGCCTTACGTCCAGGAGGTCAACAAGACGCACAACATCTGGGTCATCGTGACCACCTACCAGGGGAAGGCCAAGATCCATATCGGGTCCCGCTACTACGTGGAGCAGCTGGAGAAACGGGTCAACTCGGGCGGGGTGCACGACGCACCTCCGAAAGACCAGGGACACACCGTGCCATCCGCACTGTTCTTCGACTTGGTCAGCACGCTGGGACCAAAGATCCTGAATGACTTAAAGCAGTCCGAATAGATCACAGAAACATGATGTAATCACCAAGGGCAGGTAGGTGTGGTCTTAAAACATATCAGTAACTATACATGGTGTGGTGTGGTTGCCTATATACTTATATACACAGAAAACATTTAATCATGCTGTAGATATTATATTAGCTAGCTTCAAAGAAAGTATTTAGTCAGCTTTATATATTCACCTAGCGCATAGTTAGTGTAGCACATAGTTAGCTTCAAACAAAAATATTTAGTCAGCTTTTTAAATAACTAGCTAGAACATAAGTGTATATTTATATAGTTATTAAGTCGAAAAATAAGAAAATGAATCAGAATATAAATTGTCCGATGTGTAACTTGCCACGTCGTCCTCGCAATTTTTCTTTACATTCTGGAAAGGTGATCTGTTCTTCACCTACATGCGTAAGAGAACAGTATGATATAGAAACAACAGTAATGCCATCAACTATAGGTAGTTATTGGTGGTATCACGACACTTATGTTAAAAACTTTAAGTCAATAGCAAACGGTTTAGTTCTCCTAGGAAGTGTTCAATCAATTTTCAATGTCAGACTCTCAACTCTGAACATGAAAGAAGCAGTTGAAGAGATAATAGAGGCTATTAACAAAATACATCAGAACCAAGTTTTCGAATATAGACTAGCTATATCTTTAGGTGCATTACTTGAAAGACTTAATGGAGGAACAACAGAAACTGCTGAAGAAAAGATTTATACAGAAGATCGAGAAGTTATGTATTACCATCCTTCAGTGAATAACTCCTCTTTATT
Source organism: Lepidonotus clava (assembly GCA_936440205.1). Lineage (NCBI taxonomy): Eukaryota > Metazoa > Annelida > Polychaeta > Phyllodocida > Polynoidae > Lepidonotus > Lepidonotus clava. The sequence continues at coordinate 36,599,771 of OW387144.1, read as the reverse complement.
TTGGTTAGAGCACGAACAGCAAAGCAATTACAGACATATTAAAAATGATTCTGACTTGCAAGATGTAATAAGTTTTTTACGCGATAAAGAATGGAGTGTCAATAGAGCTGACACAAGTTGGAGACTAGTGGGTAATGTAAACGCAAACATTTACATAGTAAGGGTTCAAGGTAGAGAGGATGGTCTAATAGGAAGATTGGATACAATTCCGAATTTCCTACGTAGACGGGGTTTACAACATTTTCATCGTAATCCAAAGAGCAAACGGGTGTACAAAGACTACCTGTGTTTTTTTAGGTGTCTGTCATATTTTCTTTTCAAAAACACATCCCACTGTGAAAGACTACTTCAAGAATGTTTTCCTGATGAAACTAAAGTATCATTCAGAGGCATTTCAATTAAGGCATTGACCCAGATAGAAACCAAATACAACATTATGATAAGAGTCTTTTCACTCATTCCTAAGAAGAGTACTACTTCCAAGAAAAAGAAATTTAAAAGGGGGACACCTTGTACATTAAAATGTATAAAGGGAAATTTAATGAGTGTTGAGGATGAGTCTAAAGTTATGACACTAAATCTATACGACCATCACTTCAGTCTAGTAAACGATCTAAATAAATATTCACAGTTCCACATGTGTCGTAAGTGTAGAAGACTCTTTGAAACAGAGTATAATCTTAAGCGACACACTAACATTAAAAGCGACTGTACGCAAGTTAAATTCATCTACAAAGGTGGTATTTACAAAAACAAACCATCTGTATTTGATAGACTGGAGGAGCTAGGTATAAAAGTACCATCTGAACTTCGAATATATCCATACAAAATTGTGTATGATTTCGAAAGTTATTTTTCTCACAAAACAAAAGGTGATGTTCAGACAACTAATACAGTAGTCGAATCACATCATGTACCGCTTTCATCTAGTGTAGCAAGTGACTTTCCAGAGTGGGAAAAACCAGTTTGTTTCATAAGAAAAAGTGATGGAGAAAATGATGAAATAGTTCACGACACTCTGGATTACATACAAAAGTTAGCTGAAAAAATAGGAGCTGCTGTAGAAACACGTTTCTCTGACATAATAAAAAAGCTTGAAAAGTATAAGAAAAACGAGATTGCCGAAGGAAAAAAAGTGCCTAAATCACTAATGAAGAGTATAGGAAAAAAGAGTAGCAATAAAACTTCGCACAGAATAGATAAAATCAAAATTCGTCTTATGAACTATATTTACAGAGTACCTGTCATAGGTTTCAATTCGGGTCGCTACGACTTAAATCTAATAAAGCGAGATTTCCATTCCTTCTATGCAAAGAAGCAAACAGCTGAGATGAAAACCATAAAAAGGAGTAATCAATACATAGCTGTCTACACAGAGAACTGTGTTTATTTAGACATGTTAAATTATCTAGCTCCCGGATACTCGTATGCTAGCTATTTAAAAGCTTTCCTACAAGATGAAAGTAAAGGGTTCTTTCCATATGAGTGGATGACATCAACTAGAAAACTAGGGAACTTAAAACTTCCACCTCGCTCAGCTTTCTATAGTTCACTTACGGGTACTTCTATATCAGCGGAAGACTATGCCAAGTGTAAGAAAGTGTGGAAAGATAATGGAATGACAACTTTCAGAGATTATCTAATATATTACAATAACAAAGATGTAGAACCTTTTGTCAAAGCTATAAACCAACACATGAAATTTTTCAGTGAAAGAGGAATAGATATGTTCAAAGATGGTCTGACTCTTCCAGGCCTTACACTAAAATTTCTATTTGATAACACATCATCAAACAGCCTTCCTTACATTATATTCTCAGAGGCAGACAAAGATGTACACAAATTAATTAGAAGCAATTTGGTAGGTGGTCCATCGATTATATTTCATAGACATCAAAAAGCAGGAGTGACACGAATACGGGGCAGATCATTCGGACCATTAAGTAAAGTGTGCCGTCATATCATAGGAGTAGATGCAAACAGTCTTTACCTTAAATGTATGGGTGAAGAACACTGTACGGGGTACTTTGTAGTCCGCAGAAGTAGTAACAATTACAAACCTGAACAATCTCAAAAAGTCAGTCGCGCTGCAACAGAATGGTTGCGGTTTCGAGAGATTACAGACAAAGTTAAAATACTACATGCTTATAACCATGGGGAAGTTAGTGTGGGTACAAAAAGAGTTCGAGTGGACGGCCTGGTTCCAGATACAAAAACCGTGTATCAATTTCATGGTTGCTACTGGCATGGGCACGCGTGTCACATGAATAAAAACACTCTCTCTACTGATAAAGGTCGTAAACTAATGTCAGAAAGATGTCGACAAACTCTTAAAACAACACTGTATCTAGAACTAATAGGCTATACTGTCATTGAGAAATACGAATGTGACTGGAACAAAGACAAGAATAACAACAACAGTGTTATAGCATGTAAATCACTGTGGAGCATACCGATTCCAAACACACACAATATCCTTTCTGAAATAGATATAATAAACGGTGTAAAAAATGGGACTATTTTTGGACTAGTATCGGTGGACATACACACACCTGAGCACCTTAAATTCAAATTTGAAGAAATGACGCCCATTTTCAAAAATACATTGGTGTCAAGAGATGATGTAGGAGAACACATGAAACAACATCTATTAAAGAACGATAGAGTCAAAAGGCCACAACGTCAATTAATCGGAAGTTATTTTGCAAAAAATATTTTATTAGGTTCACCACTACTTAAATGGTATTTAGAAAAAGGCTTAATCGTAACAAAAGTTCACTTACTAGTTGAATACATACCACAGAAATCGTTTCTCTCATTTGTTGATCAAGTAACAGAGGCACGAAGAAAGGGCGACAAAAACCCTGACTGTAAAAATTCTCTCTGACCTCTACAAACTCCTAGGAAACAGTTCATATGGAAAAACGATTTGTAACAAACAAAACTTCACAAACACTCGATATATGACACCAGAAAAAGCCGCTAGAATAGCTCTTCACTGGACAGTACAAGATGTCCAAGACTTGTGTGAAGATACATGTGAAGTCTCATCACTCCCTACGTCAATAACATACGACCTTCCAGTTCAAATAGGTTTCATGGTATATCAATACGCAAAACTGAAAATGTTACAATTTTACTACGACTTCTTATCAAAGTACATCGAAGAATCTGACTTTGAACTCTGTGAAATGGATACAGATAGTCTGTATTTCGCCCTCAGCGCACAGACTTTAGATGAATTAATAATTCCAGAAAAAAGAGAAGCCTATTATAGAGAACGCCACTTATGGTTACCATCAGAATCTTGTGATAATGAACATCACAGGGAACAATATATAATAGCAAAAACAAATAATTTACCATGGTTTCCACAACCATGTTGTAAAGAAAGAGAAAAATATGATAAACGGACCCCAGGACTATTCAAAATTGAATGGGAAGGAGATGAAATGACTTCACTAAATTCAAAATGTTATATCGGTCATGGAAAAGAAAAGAAAACTAGCTGTAAAGGTGTCATACAGAAACAAAACATACTTGACATGGAATCTTTTAACACCGTACTCGAAACACAAATCACGATGGACGCCGTTAACACTGGTTTCAAAGTTGTAGATCATCATATAATAACATACAAACAGAAAAAGACAGGCTTAAGTTATCAATATATAAAAAGAAAAACTTGTGAAGACGGAGTGAGCACGATACCCTTAGATATCTAGGAATTCGGCAATCATGTTGTAAATATTCTTTAATTCTGAAAAAATAACAGACTTATAACTACAAAATATATCATTTATGAAGGAAATACTCCAACAAAAAAATATAAAAAATATAAAAAGAAAAAGAAAATTAAGCTTGTACATATCATTTATCAAAAGTTGAAATTAAAAAAATATTCAAAAGTTGAAATTAAAAAAAGAAATAATTGTTTAAAAAGAAAAAAAACTTTAAAATTATAATAAAAGTAAAAATAAATTATACAAAATCTCACATAGAGACAGAAAAAAATGCTTGAAATATAAATATTTGTCTAAGAAAATGAAAAAAAACTTTAAAAATTAGAAAAATATTAAAAAAAATAAAAAATTATACAATATCTCAGAGAAAACAAAAAAATGCATGGCTTTATGCATGGCTTTATCTAGGGTAGAACTCCCGGCAGCGAAAATCTCAGCGAATCACAGAGAAATTTAAGGTGTCTACCCACTACCAGTTATTTTCTTAGTACATACTAAATAGTAAATACTACAAAAATAACTGGCTACCCATATTTTATTCATCTAGTTGCTTAGTGTAGCCATAGTTTCCAGTATTATATTACAGCTTCAATATGAGCGACAGCAGCTATTCGGATTTTCTAATCGATTTGGCAAGCAATGATTCATCAACAAATGATAACGAGACCACACTTAGTTGGGGTCTCGATTTATCATTTCTCAATATTGCTGAGTCACGACCTGAATCTCCGGATAGTCCTCTCGACTCTAACTATCCATCAGCAGACATTAATTTTCAACTTATACCCAAAAATGATAAAGTGGCTGTACTTTGCGGATGTAGTGGATATTTCTTTTGGGAGATTATCCCCGCACAGTACAGCGACTTTTATCTGAAACCACACCATGTTAGTACTGTAGACCACACCACTGGTACGACGCGATCCTGTTCCACTTTTACAGAAGCTATGTGGGACGGGTATAGTTTCGCAACGAGCCAGCTTATCAACGGCGATAACCACAAGGACTACTGTTTGGCGGTGTATCAACATCATCAAGACTCATGTTTCAGAGTTACTACCAGATACACCGTCAACAGTGTAAAGTCACTTATGGTTTTCATTGAGCAACATAAAGTGACAGCCGTTTCACAGGCCTTTTGTAAATGTCGAATCCGTGATTCCGATGTCACTTTTGTTGGTCCTTTGTTCTGTTTTACATGTATACAACTACACTGTGAGCTGAAATCAATTTACATTCAGGCCATCGAAAATTTCTTTTCATACCAGGTGCAAATGAATCCTGTTTTCGGTCACAATGTGTTGGCGACTGAAGTAGACTGTAACTTTTTCAAAGCACAGTCTCTCTTTCACCATACCATTGCTAAATCCGTCAGAAATCCTCATCACACATATGTATACACTCACACATGGAACAAAGAGAAACTGAAACAGCCGAAGATAAGGACACTTGCCCGAAACTGTTCTCATTGTTTAATTTGTTTATTACCAGGCAACGGAAACAATGTTTTCTTATGCCAACAGTGTAAATGATTTTGTATTATATATTTTTCACTTTGTGAACAGTTTCAATGTAAATAAAAGATTACACCATGTATCTGTGACACTGTAAATATGTTTCTATATATGTTTCTAATGAATAAAACTTATAAACGAATTTTATATGTTGTGTTTTCTATACGCATATTATTTAATCAATATAAACACGAAAACTCTATATTCAGTTTCTATACGAATATTATTTAATGAATATGAAGACGAAACTTTATCAAAATCATATTAAATGAATACATACACATAAAGTAGATATAATCGAATCGAATAGTAATAGTATAAGTGATAAAATTGCAAAGGGGGCGGTGCACGCAGCCCATGGGAGGGTTTGTTTTAGAAATGAGGTGGAGACCTCCGGCTGTGCCTCCGGTCTCCACCTCATTCCTAAAACAGCCCTCCCATGGAATGCCCGCACCGCCCCCTTTGCAATGAAAATATCAGAACATATGTAATATTTTAGCCGTAACCAGAATATAGGGTCCCTGAGAAAGCATGCCAGGGGAAGAGCGCGTTGAGGAACGACGTGCAGACCTCCGGCCTTACGGCCTCCGGTCTCCACGTCGTTCCACGCGCTCTTCCCCTGACATGTTTTCTCAGTGACCCTGTTTTCTAATATTTCTAACCTCTGACCTCTGACCTAATTACAAAAATAGCTTTTATAAGTAGGTCGTAATGACCTAATTATTCAAAGTCTCTATTAAGCTATGAACCTATTTTAGACCTAAACTCAGTCGTAGTGACCTACTGACCTACTTAGTAGCATTGACTATGCGCGCCAGCGACTCCATCATACTACTAATATCAAAGAAAAACTTTACAAAGACATGGAGGCACCTGCACTCAATGGCAGCTTGAAAACATGTGAAGCCCGCCAAAACTAACATGTGACAACATGTTACCTAATGAATATTGATGAGATGCAGGTGTCCTCTAAAATATATATCTATATAATACACAATTATATATGTGATAAACAGATCATGTCAGATGACTTCTTAGGAGAGCAATATCATTTCATTGGCCTTGCTAAATACAGTTTACAGAATATTCAGTCTTTTTAGGTTATACATGCCCGAAGTGGAAATATTATTGGAACAAGTCCCTACAAAAAGAAACATGTTGTTTGACCTATGCAAAGAAAAATGGGCATTTGCACGTCTAAAGGCCGTATTACACTATGCGTTTGCTGGTTTGCGTTGGGACCGATTCACATGAGTTTTTGTCGACACAAATAGCAAACGCAAATCTGAATGATCAACGTGAAGTGTAATATATAAGACCTAACGCGACCCAAAACGCATAGTATAATATGATTGGCCTTGGCAAATCAGATGCGTTAGGAACAGGTGCCCAAAGTGTACCTTGACCCGATGCGTAGTGTAATAAGGGCTTAAGACTTGAACTCAGGACCTCTCACACATTAATCCAAACCCGTTATAACCACTCCTGGCATAACACAGACTTGAAGTCCTTATGATACTCTTTATAGGTATGGGGTTCTATAAACAAGGATATCCATTTACTCTCTTTTTTGAAACAAATGGTAGACCATTTTCCCGCTAGTGCACCATGGAGAATCAGCAAATCCCATCTCCTAGTGGCAGACACGATCTGTCCTATTGGGAATCCCTAATGGTAAGAGTTGGAAATTCTTAATAAAGAGAACTAAAACTACCAGAAAGTCAGCCATTTGACTAAAATGTACTATGGGAGAGGTGGGAAATCCCACTTCTTTATTGCACACATGATCTGTCCCACTTCTAACCCTTGGTGGTGAGTGTTGGCCGTTCTCAGTCTAGTGGGGGCTGGCTAAGGTTGAGGGGGTATCTGGGGTAGGGGAGCACCATTCACGAGAGATGTGTACAAGTTGCCGCACCAACCATCATGGATCTGTCACCTGGCACCGAGCCACCCGTCGTCCCCCGGTTAAGGCTTCCTCCTCAGAGCTCATAATGAATCAACTTTTTTCACTCCCTTGAAGTTTTTGCCTTACGTTGAGCAAAGTTGTATCAGTGGGAGATAGAAAATTTGTTTTTGACTTCAGCGGTCGCACCGGTTACCTACAGCCACGTCCACCACACACATTACTCCTCAGAGCTCACCCTGTAACATACCGGAGGGGAGTTAAGAAGTTAGAGAAAAAGGCGAATTTAGAGCTGCAAAAGAGTATTCGCATATATGTTGAGTATTCATATGATTGTGTGTATGATCCACTGCAGCAAAAAGTTGAAGGGCTTAAAAATTAAATTGTCAATGATCATGCCATCATCTCAACGTCGTGAAATCTAGCATTAGGTATTTGTTCAGATATCACTGTGTGTATCGAACATCTATCGTATTGGTTTTGGAATTTAACCCACATAAAATTAGTTTAATTCCAAATCATTTGTATATTTGCTAGAGGTTTAGGATAAATGATATGTTAAAACAAAGCTGCATGTGCAAAGCTAGCACATACTTACAGGATGATTTCTTTTCGATAATATTTATTGAACATGTCTTTTACATCAAATACTAAAATTGCTATAGATATCTTTTTTAAAAATCAAAGCATAGGGCTAGTTTTGGGGTGTTGAAATATTGGCTCTCTTTTAGATTTCTTAGGGGAATTCCAAAATCTATGACGTCACACAGGGATTAATTGGGGAACCCCATTTATGATTAAAAAGGAATTCCTCATCCTCAAAAATGTATTGTTTGGAGAACATCTTTTAATCCAAAACATTTACACAAAGGCTAGGTAGGTCAATTCTAATTTTGATTTTCACTCACCTAGATTAATTTATTTACCCGGGAATTCCCAATAATTAAAAGAGGGAATTACCACAGGGACTTTTGAATAGCCCAGAATTTAGGGAATTCCCATAGTTTAACTTATTTTGTGTATAGTGCACTATTCTGTTAAAATTTTGTCTTTTCTTCATATCAGACATTTTTTGAATAACAATGGGAAACGAAATATAGAACAAATAGAAAATCTGACATTTGTGTGCTAGTTTTCGTTTAAACTACTATAAATCTGCTAGCTGTTGAAGGCAGATATTAGTAGAACAGACTGAGTGGCAAAATCAGTTTTATAATTTATTCCCATTTGTTTACACAAATTGTTTAGTTACTAATCATGAGATATTGATTTGAAATTGTGCACAGGTGTTCCACTCTAAAAACAGCATACTAAAAAACAAAATGCCGGCTGTATGATGAAACAAAAATACAGTGGCCTAAGTCAAAATGTATTTTGCCGAGAAGAACACTTGAACACAATTCTCCCTACTACAGATAGCTGATTTATAGTATTTAAAGCACCGGCAGGCTAGTTTCACTAGTCTTGTCAACAAAAGCCCTTGAAAAACTATAACTAGTCAAATAACGGTTATATATCCATAAATGACGATTGGATTTTCAAACAAATCATAAAATATTGAATGTATATGGCTACGAATAAAAAAATAAAATATTGATTGCTAATTTTCAATCATCTTTAACTACAAATAATGATCATTTATGAAAATGTACATCCTAAAGCCTTGCAAGTTGTCGAAATATTACAAATAATGCATCCTGATCAAGGCTAACCTGCAGGTAAAACTAGAAAAACATGGCTATCCGTGGTTAGGAGAATTCGGTTCAATAGCATTCATCAATGGAACTCAATGTGCCTTTATGGTAAAGCTGACCGGGTGGTGCCACCTGGAGGATCGGGCAGGAACTGAGGTTTGCCTCTGTGGGGACGGCTCTTGTGTCAGATTGTTTGCTGAATTTTATCCCAGGGTTTTTGCACAATATTCCTTTCTCACTGCCCCGAACCTTATGATTATCTGGTTGGGTTCGATTAGATGGATTGAATAAGTTCAGGGAATGTTTTAGAGGGGTGCGCATTGGGCGTGCGCCTTCCCCCTTTTTTGTATGTTATATATTACTTTTTTAATGTAAAACTCATGCCCCTGGAGATAGCGCCAGAAATTTTTTAATATAGGCGCCCCCCCCCCCCCCCAATTTCTAAAATGTTTGGATCCGGCCCTGAAGGTCACAAATATCCTGCAGTGGTTAGTCCTGTAAACTTTTGTGGTTGTTAGTCCTTTCACTTTTGATATTGTTTTGCGTGTGCCAGTGCAATTTCATGAAGTGAGGGCAAATTTTATGCTAGGCTGTTTTGGGAAGGAGGGTAATCTGCAGATGACAGTGACTTGTTAAGTGAAACACAAATGTACATCAATCATGAAAAGTTATTAAATAACTGAAACAGAATCTGTTATATCAGAGTGAGACTCTTGTCGAGCAAAAGAGAGGATGGGTTATGTCCTCAACTAAGACTAGTCCTAACTTCTACTCATTCTGGGCCCAAGTTTACTGTGATGATTGTCCGAAGAAGATTTAAAATATATGTCTGTTCACACTTTGTATGTATATAAGAAGATGAAACAATTGAAGAGTGGAAAATCTAAAATAAATATCAAGTAACATAAAAGGGTTTTTGGAAATAATATTATTACGGTGCTTGAGTTTTCGTCAACCATTTCAGGTCAGAGTACTGGATAATTCCATGATAATTCCCCCAATTCCAATGTCAGCCTTAGTCAGGGTACATGTTTGCTCATACGTCAACAAATTGCTAGGCTTTAGTATGTTAAAATTCGTGAATCCTACCATTAATTGTAGTTTAATATGCTGAAAAACCATCAATCAATATTTCTCTTCACAGGTATCCAAATACATTTTAATATCTTTGAGTTGTCTGAAAATAGATTCATTATTGATTGATCTTATAGCGCTTAACTGTGTATTGTCTATAGTTTTTCCAAAGTCCACATAATCAGTCCAAAGTAGTCTGCAGGTGCCTGAAATACTGAATCAGCTAATCACGTCATCACAGGGCCCCCAGCAGCAGCCTGATCCCCCATGATTGGCCAGCTAATCCGTACAAAGGACACCCCTTCATTAACACATTCTCTGATCTACCCACGCTAGTTAGGGTTTATGTGGGGTAGGGGGAAAACAAAAGGTTCAAGACAAATTCAGTTTCCTAATACCAAGCCTTGTTTCCTTTATGTGTGTCATTTGGAATTTGTACGAATTTAGTAATCAAAGTAAGAAGTTTCAGAAACTTGGAATATATCCCAGGCTAGCAGCATTCACGATGGGCGAGTGGGTCAAGCCCCATTCGCCCTGGCTGGTACCTCTTTCTCATAGGAGAGAAAACAATCACAGGCTAGTAAATTTTGAACACATTCTCCATGAAAATATTATTTACAAAATATTCAACAGGCCGCAGAGGGAGCGTAGTTTTTTTTATATATATAAAACTCCAAATCCTCTGAATTTAAAGGTCCTAAAGAGGTGTTCTACACTTTTCTCATTAGTTATGGGTTCTTGACATAGATTTACCGAATTGAGGTTCACTTGAGAACAGTTCTACAAATAGTATGCCAAGAGAAGGGCCGATTTAAGGTGGGATCTATGAGAGGCAGTTCCTAAAGACCCAAGAACAGTTGCCTCATAAACACAGGCTAGAAGTATAATCAAGGGGTCATGAAGATAAGATGGGGCAGTCAGGTACACACCCCTGAATGGTACAATTTCCCTGATGATGACCCATACTGTCTATTAGGGTAGGTCTTCAAAATTTGCTCGTATGAAGCCTAAACTGAAGATTTATGCGCGGATACAATAATGCGGTACTAAACGCAATAAGCCCCTCATTGTTTTGCCACTCTTAGGTGGGGATTCCATGTGCCGACAAATTCTATGACATCCTTAGTCAATCCCAGGCAACAAATGTAAACGGCACAATCATTTTACAATGCAACTTTTTTTTTCTATGATATATGTAATTGTTGTTTTCATTCTGGTTATGCCAATTTTTAACTAATAAGCCTATATCAAATAATTGATGTGATAATTTGTTGATAGGCCTGTCATACTCATACTGTGCTTTATATATGTTGCTTTGTTTTTGCTTAAAGACAAACGCGCCATTTGTTCATGCGCAAATGGACCGCGCAGCCTGCAGGGATAGGTGTGCAGTGGACCGTGACGACCAGTGACTCTGCAGTGTGCCAATGGGAGGTGGGGAGGGGGCATTGCAGTAATGGGTGTAACTTTGTTAATATATATCCAATCTTCACAAAGTAAGCAGTGATATACTTCTTATGGTCTATGGAACAAGATTATAATATAATACTTTAGGATATTTTGTATTTTGGTAGGTTTAGGGACCATTAAAACAAAGAGACCTGGTGGGTTAATTCCAGACTTGCAAGTAGATAATCAATTTTTCTGACTAAATTCATGCGGTGACCCCATGTTTTCTTTGTTGAAAATGAAAGCTAACAGTCTGATGCACATTATGTGTCATATTCATTTATTTTTCAACTTTGAATTTTTGTGTGTGAACTTTCTTGTCAGAAAATTAATTTTTCTACTAAATTGATTTGCAATGAAAATATATCAAAATGCAATAAAAAAAATAAATTTTTTCTAGGCCATGCATAAAGTCTGTGAACATGTGTCCTAGCTTTAGATTCAAGTGATTAGATTGTTTATTTGAGGATTAGCATGAAAGATTTCACAAAAAATGTATGCCTGAATATGGCTCTCCCAAACCTTAATTTTGAAGGAATTATGCCCATATTACAGGACCTGTAGATCAAAAGTTAGCATGGTGACCCTCTAATTTTTTTCCATTTTTGGACTATAAAGATATTTATCTGGTATTTCTCTGAGTTTCAAGAAAATCTCAACTTTAGATCTATAATGGCGCCATTGCCCTTAATACTTTTCATTAGTTGTTTAAACTGTGTAATATACCTAACTTTGTGTCAAAAAAAAAAGATTTGGACGCCACCTTATTTCAATCTTTTTTTCCCATCCATGATTTCAAGCAAAATTAAATGTTGGAAGTAAAAAGTGGAATCATTAAAAATCAAATGGAATGCCTTATTTCTTTTTTTTAAATAGTTTACCTACTATTACTTTTCCTAATTCCATAATGAAAAGTAACCTATTTATATCTAATGTGACAGTATGTAAACCAGGAAACTTAAATTGATGGGCCACAAAAAGGATTTAATAGTGACAATGTAGAATACCCTCATTTAGTTAATTTCATTTCATCGATGTTATACTCATAGACTGGAACAACATGTAAGTTTGTGAAATCTTTCATCAAATTTTAATGGGAAAGGTTTTTGAATCAACGTTATACACCCTTCTCACGACCCTGCACAGTGCAGGCCTGCTGTGGCCCAGACCAAGGTGGCAGGAGTCCCCTCACTGGATCACTGCCCTGGCATATAGGCTAACACAGGGACCATTCTGAACTTTTTGTCTGAATCCTATCAATACACTAACAGAAAATCAAATTGATCATTTTTTGCACTCATATTTACATGCAAAAATATCTGTTCTTTGCTACAAGTAACCTAATTTCATGATACAAGATGTAGTTTAGATACATTAAGGAATCTTCCATCATAGCTTGACTATTATTTTGAAAGGAGGTCAACTCTAAACACAAATCAAATACAGGTACTCACCAACAGGGATTGTTTTGCCCCTCAACTTGAGTGGGTATTTAGGGGTCCTGGGCTGTGGAACTGAACTGGTGTGAACAACCACAACTAACCCCTCTCCCACCCCCATGCCATACACACAAACTGTGAACTACTAACAATTACAGACTTTGGCCATCTGAATGGTCACTAGTTCTCACTTCATTCTGCTTCAGGTATAGTGGTCAGTGTTGCAGACTGAATTTGACTGGACTCCCCTCACCAGGGTTCATATTTCTGCCAAGAGGGGGTGCCACCAATTAGTAAGAAGGGTCTATAGTATATATACCAGACACTTACTTCATTCTTATTGTACACAAAGGGCAAAGGATCCTGAACAAGGTAAAATAGCAAAAATCCCCAGAAGTTTAAGTCTTCTACCCTCAGAAGTTCAAGTCAAAATCTATTTTGATGCGAAGGTTTTTGATGCGAAGTTATAGTATATGTACCAGACACTTACTTCATTCTTATTGTACACAAAGGGCAAAGGATACTCAACAAGGTAAAATAGCAAAAATCCCCAGAAGTTTAAGTCTTCTACCCTCAGAAGTTCAAGTCAAAATCCATTTTGATGCGAAGGTTTTTGACGCGAAGTTATAGTATAGATACCGGACACTTCCTTCATTCTTATTGTACACTAAGGGGAAAGGATCCCCAACAAGGTAAAATAGTAAAAATCCCCAGAAGTTTAAGTCTTCTACCCTCAGAAGTTCAAGTCAAAATCCATTTTGACGCCAAGGTTTTTGACGCGAAGTTATAGTATGTATACCAGACACTTACTTCATTCTTATTGTACACTAAGGGGAAAGGATCCCCAAAAAGGTAAAATAGCAAAAATCCCCAGAAGTTTAAGTCTTCTACCCTCAGAAGTTCAAGTCAAAATCCATTTTGACGCCAAGGTTTTTGACGCGAAGTTATAGTATATATACCAGACACTTCCTTCATTCTTATTGTACACTAAGGGGAAAGGATCCCCAACAAGGTAAAATAGCAAAAATCCCCAGAAGTTTAAGTCTTCTACCCTCAGAAGTTCAAGTCAAAATCTATTTTGATGTGAAGGTTTTTGATGCGAAGTTATAGTATATATACCAGACACTTACTTCATTCTTATTGTACACAAAGGGCAAAGGATACTCAACAAGGTAAAATAGCAAAAATCCCCAGAAGTTTAAGTCTTCTACCCTCAGAAGTTCAAGTCAAAATCCATTTTGATGCGAAGGTTTTTGACGCGAAGTTATAGTATATATACCAGACACTTCCTTCATTCTTATTGTACACTAAGGGGAAAGGATCCCCAACAAGGTAAAATAGTAAAAATCCCCAGAAGTTTAAGTCTTCTACCCTCAGAAGTTCAAGTCAAAATCCATTTTGACGCCAAGGTTTTTGACGCGAAGTTATAGTATACATACCAGACACTTCCTTCATTCTTATTGTACACTAAGGGGAAAGGATCCCCAACAAGGTAAAATAGCAAAAATCCCCAGAAGTTTAAGTCTTCTACCCTCAGAAGTTCAAGTCAAAATCCATTTTGCACGAAGGTTTTTGACGCGAAGTTATAGTATAGATACCGGACACTTCCTTCATTCTTATTGTACACTAAGGGGAAAGGATCCCCAACAAGGTAAAATAGTAAAAATCCCCAGAAGTTTAAGTCTTCTACCCTCAGAAGTTCAAGTCAAAATCCATTTTGACGCCAAGGTTTTTGACGCGAAGTTATAGTATGTATACCAGACACTTACTTCATTCTTATTGTACACTAAGGGGAAAGGATCCCCAAAAAGGTAAAATAGCAAAAATCCCCAGAAGTTTAAGTCTTCTACCCTCAGAAGTTCAAGTCAAAATCCATTTTGACGCCAAGGTTTTTGACGCGAAGTTATAGTATATATACCAGACACTTCCTTCATTCTTATTGTACACTAAGGGGAAAGGATCCCCAACAAGGTAAAATAGCAAAAATCCCCAGAAGTTTAAGTCTTCTACCCTCAGAAGTTCAAGTCAAAATCTATTTTGATGTGAAGGTTTTTGATGCGAAGTTATAGTATATATACCAGACACTTACTTCATTCTTATTGTACACAAAGGGCAAAGGATACTCAACAAGGTAAAATAGCAAAAATCCCCAGAAGTTTAAGTCTTCTACTCTCAGAAGTTCAAGTCAAAATCCATTTTGATGCGAAGGTTTTTGACGCGAAGTTATAGTATATATACCAGACACTTCCTTCATTCTTATTGTACACTAAGGGGAAAGGATCCCCAACAAGGTAAAATAGTAAAAATCCCCAGAAGTTGAAGTCTTCTACCCTCAGAAGTTCAAGTCAAAATCCATTTTGACGCCAAGGTTTTTGACGCGAAGTTATAGTATACATACCAGACACTTCCTTCATTCTTATTGTACACTAAGGGGAAAGGATCCCCAACAAGGTAAAATAGCAAAAATCCCCAGAAGTTTAAGTCTTCTACCCTCAGAAGTTCAAGTCAAAATCCATTTTGCACGAAGGTTTTTGACGCGAAGTTATAGTATATATACCGGACACTTCCTTCATTTTTATTGTACACTAAGGGGAAAGGATCCCCAACAAGGTAAAATAGCAAAAATCCCCAGAAGTTTAAGTCTTCTACCCTCAGAAGTTCAAGTCAAAATCCATTTTGACGCCAAGGTTTTTGACGCGAAGTTATAGTATATATACCGGACACTTCCTTCGTTCTTATTGTACACTAAGGGGAAAGGATCCCCAACAAGGTAAAATAGTAAAAATCCCCAGAAGTTTAAGTCTTCTACCCTCAGAAGTTCAAGTCAAAATCCATTTTGACGCCAATGTTTTTGACGCGAACTTATAGTATATATACCTGACACTTCCTTCATTCTTATTGTACACTAAGGGGAAAGGATCCCCAACAAGGTAAAATAGCAAAAATCCCCAGAAGTTAAAGTCTTAAACCCTTAGAAGTTCAAGTCAAAATTCATTTTGACGCGAAGTTAGGGTATATATACCAATACACTACTACCTATCTGTCCATTCATTTACACACTGTTTTTGATGCCTGAACAGTGTGTTAATTAATGGAATGGACAGATAGGTAGTAGCTTCTTGGTATATATACCCTAACTTCGCATCAAAAGTTGGCGTCAAAAAGAGAAGTCAAAATGTAATTTTTAACCCAAAAAAAATCCTAGCCCCCCCCCCCTTTTTTTTACACTCCCCAAAAGAAACCCTTTTAGACAGTTGGAGTATCCTAGCCATGGAATAGATGGATTTGAAGTAGTAAGTGTCTTGGTATATATACCCTAACTTCGCGTCAAAAGTTGGCGTCAAAAACAGACGTCAAAATCTAATTTTTAACCCCCAAAAAAATCCTAGCCCCCCTTCTTTTTTACACTCCCCAAAAGAAACCCTTTTAGACAGTTGGGGTATCCTACCCATGGAATATATGATTTGAAGTAGTAAGTGTCTTGGTATATATACCCTAACTTCGCGTCAAAAGTTGGCGTCAAAAAAGAAGTCAAAATCTAATTTTTAACCCCCCAAAAATCCTAGCCCCCCCTTTTTTTTACACTCCCCAAAAGAAACCATTTTAGACAGTTGGGGTATCCTACCCATGGTATATATGGATTTGAAGTAGTAAGTGTCTTGATATATATACCCTAACTTCGCGTCAAAAGTTGGCGTCAAAAACAGACATCAAAAACAGTGTCTTCAGGAATGGAATGGAGAGAAATAGCCTTAGTGTCTTGGTATATATACCCTAACTTCGGGTCAAAAGTTGGCGTCAAAAATATACGTAAAAAATAGTGTCTTCATGAATGGACTAGAGAAAAATATCTTTAGTGTCTTTGTATATATACCCTAAATTTGCGTCAAAAGTTGGCTTCAATAAGAGGTTTTAATAATATAGTTAGTTTAAACTAAATGAGTCTTAACTACTATTACTAAGTTTGCTATTAGAAATAGAACGTAATATGATGAATAAGTAATAGTAGGTAGTATTTTTTGTCATTTATGTACATGTAATAGTACGTAATATATTTGAAAAAAAAATTATTTCATTAATTAGTAAATTCGTTTCATTTTCTAAGTTGAGAATCCGTATTTTACTTTCAACCAAGCCCACGTCAATTAGAAAATCTTTTGATGCGAAGTTAGGTATAGCCTAAATTTTGTTATTAACTATCTGTTATATCCGTCAAACTCATATTGTTATTATTCTATATTGATTTATTGATTTTGAAATGCTGGAGAACAACAACAAACTAGCATTCTTGCTACATTAACTAGTGAATGACTATGAATGACGGGCTTAAGGAATAAAGAACAGACGCTGCAGCTTGGCTTCCAAAATTTATTAACCCCTTATTGAATTTTGGGGTATAATAAAATAGATATAAAATTGATAAAATTGATAAATAGATAATTAAGATAAATTGTATGTAAATATAAATTAGGGAGATAAATAAAATTGAAATATGAGATGTAGATGAAGATGAAGGGGAGGGATGGTGGCAAGAAAGGTGTATACAGGTGTAGTGTTAGAAGAAAAGTGCGGGAGAAGGTCCAGACCCGTATGAGGTCATGTGACCTGTGACGTGGAGAGCAAAAGAGGGCAGGGGGCCCTGAAGGGAGAAAGAAATTCCCGCCGCCCGCCATTCCGTCCCATTAACTAGTGAATGACTATGAATGACGGGCTTAAGGAATAAAGAACAGACGCTGCAGCTTGGCTTCCAAAATTTATTAACCCCTTATTGAATTTTGGGGTATAATAAAATAGATATAAAATTGATAAAATTGATAAATAGATAATTAAGATAAATTGTATGTAAATATAAATTAGGGAGCCAAGGAGCCAGGGGGTTAGTGCCACTTACTTGTGAAGGGGTGGATATGAAGGGTGAAGAGCATTGATGAGAGATTTATTAACTCGGGATTGTGAGTCCGAGTGGACATAAGTCTGGTAGGCCGAGGAGGACCAGGCAGCTGAACGCTGTAAGTCCAGTGCAGAATGTCCCGCATTGAAAGCTGTAGTAGTAGCTGTTCTGCGGAGACTGTGGAGAGTGTATAGGGCCGATTTAAGACCCAGGGCCTGTAGAGCCATCCGGAGGCGGGCCGTCACGTGTGTGACCAGCACGAAGGAGCGGTCCGGGTAGACAAAGGCCGGTGAGCGGGGGGAAAGGGCTGGGGAATGTACCAGCATATCCCTGTACAAAACCAGTGGGCAGGTCAGTGGGTCACCTGTAGGGTGCATCACGACGGACCTGCGTTGGCTGTGACCGCTCATGTTCTTTGCGTGTTTTATGTTTAGACACAGTTTTCCCGCTTGTATAACAATATCCGCGGCCGTGAGGTGTCTTGTCTTATCAAACTGTGAGGCAGAATGAACAATAACCTCACTTTGTCGAAGTCCCGTGAAGTAGAGGATGGCTATGATTAGCCTAAACATGGCTGAGTGCTGTTGTCGCGCCAGGTGTTTCATTACCTGGTAAAGGGTGTGAGGGTGGATGGGGGGGCGCTTGGGCAGGGCGGGTAGGTAGCCTCGTTGCTGCTCACTGGCTGTCCACCCGATTGGCGAGTTGTCCTAGGCTGGGCTGAGGGCCTTTCCACAGGATGGGGAGAAGGCACGGTCAGCTGTGTAGTATTGTTGACTAGAGGAGTGGCGGGGGTCGCCGGGCTATGGGGCCCGGGGACGCCGCCGTGGTGTGAAGTCTGCGACGAGTAGGTAGTCGTGGGCGGCAGGCGCTGCGAGGTCTCCCGGGGGCCATCCATGCTGGCGGCCGGGGTGTCGTTATTGGGGGGGGGGGTTATGGTAAATCCAGGAAGGGCCCCCCCCTCAATGTCGACTCGAGCGCCTACGCCTCGTTTTTTGGACGCTGCTGGTGTTGATTCTGGAAGACAGCCGTCGTAAAGACGTTCCGTTTCTGCTGGTGTTGAGGGGGCTGTGGTTGTGTGGTATATGGCTGCTGCCCGTATTGATGCTGTTCTGGTAGGTAGAGGGGCTGCCGGAGTTGGTGGTGCTGTCCCGTCTGTTGACGCGCTACCCTCTCTTGACGGGAGAGGCCAAGCTTGTTCTCACATTGTATAACGTTGTGAGGATTCTTCTGGTTCTGAGCTGCGTGGCACCAAGCACAGACATGGAGGAAAGTAATCCCTGCTTCGTCGTGTGAGGCTCGGTGCTTGCATTTCTTCGCGTTAAAGTCTGAACATACCACCGTCCGGGTGGCTTGTTGTGTGTTAGGCTGAGCCGATGTAGGAACTGTAACAGGGGGGGCGATAGCCAGGCGCATGCGGTCATACTGTATTTCCGCAGTGGCCTGCCAGTCAATCTCGCCTCGCTCTATCCTGTTAAATACATGGTCCGACCAGTTCCTAACATTCTCCCATGGTCTCGTGGATGCGTCACACGCGACCTGGCTCAAGTGTTCAATTAGTTTTGGCCATTGGTCCCTTAGCATGTTTGTGAAACCCGTTACATATTGTACAAACGACATCTTTTCGCGGTATGCGAGTTTGTCTTTAGTTGTGTTTATGCCTGGGCCCTCTATAAACATGTATGGGCGAGGAAGGAGTTGGCCTACGAGAAAGTCTTTGAGAGAGTTGTTGTCCTTACCCTGGGTTGCCTGGAATGGCGGGTCTGCCCGGCGGAGCTCCCGCTCAAAATCCAGGTATCTTGCCGGGGAGGTGTAGGGTTCCTCTCGTCTGTGGGGCGTGCTGGTCCGCGAGGCTGTCCGCCGGGTATCCAGCAGCCCTGAAGGGAGAAAGAAATTCCCGCCGCCCGCCATTCCGTCCAATTCTACCATCCAGGATAAATAAAAGTATCTAAAAAAAATCCACATTTCAAAATATTGTTCCTACTAATATTAATGCAACTTTTCTAGGCAACATGACAGCAACAATACTAAAGGCCATATTACGCTATGCATCGAGTCACATTCATGTTGGGTTCCATAGCCCAACTTATCTGACTCCTGTTATTTTACATGGTATGATATATTTTGCACTGGGTCCGACGCGTAGTGTAATATAGCCTGAACGTGAATTGTTTGCGTTGGGCAACACTAACCAACGTGAACACAGACCCAAAACATAGTATAATTAGGACTTAAAAGGTCCATGTCAGCCAGCGTTTTGCCGTGAAGTGGAAGCCATCCTCTACCAAGACCCACCCCCATAGCCTGCGGTGTCTGGGGGCAGCTGCAAAGGGTATTCTGAGGAGGCAGGCAACAGAACACATTTAAATAATCAGTTATTGTGAAGGGTAATTACGTGTTACAGTATTGCTAATGTTGAGTACATACTCACGGTACATCTCACCTAATGGCTGTTGACAAAATAAAAGTTTTTTTGTCTGAAAGAGCCAGAAACGGGTCGCAATATCCAAAAGTGACAAAGATGTTCATCCCAATGATAACAATGTCCGTTCCTATCTCCTTTAGAGTTAGGGTTCGGTTAAAATTAGGATAGGACTAAGGTAATGGTAGGTTCAGCGTAGGGCTAAGGTGAGATGTAGAGCTAGGGTTAGGGTTTTTGGATAGTAATGAAAGGGTACATCATTGTATGGACCATGCAAACTATTTTCATGACCAGAGACATCGTTTCCTAG
The DNA here is from genome assembly GCA_936440205.1 of Lepidonotus clava. Lineage (NCBI taxonomy): Eukaryota > Metazoa > Annelida > Polychaeta > Phyllodocida > Polynoidae > Lepidonotus > Lepidonotus clava. The sequence continues at coordinate 36,579,335 of OW387144.1, read as the reverse complement.
ACCATATTCATCCCCTGGATAAATATGTTCATTTCTGTCATAACAATGTTAGTCTTCGTACTTATGCTGTTTGCCCCCCTGCTACCAACGTTAAACTTTGTACATGCATATTTTGATGAATGCCTTTTTCACACGTGGCTCGCCATAATAAAAAGGGTGGCAACTCTTGCTCCTAGCAGATGGTCTTTCTGCTCCAGGCCCTTATTGTATTGGCAATATGGTAGGATTACGACCATAAAGAGCCATGGTATAGTCTGCCTAGGAGGGTGTGAATAATTCAATACACAGACAAAGCATGGCAGGTGAAGGAGACCACTGATTGGAGGCTGCCTGTGGGAGCCTGTGAGCTTAAAGGGGGGCATTCCATGGGGCAACAAGCATTCTGTGCTGGATAGGACATATTGGCAACCTTTATAAGTTTCCGGGTTGTTGCCTAGAAAAAATACATAATCACTGAGGATGATAAATGCAATTAAACATGGTGGGAATTATGGGAGGATTTTATTATAACGATATTATTTTCAAGCCATTTATTTAGCAGCCATGTCCAGCCAAAATAGCGGTGCAAAAGGTCTTGAGTGGTACAGTCCAGGTGTATACAGGTGGCACACCTTGACCAGCGACCACTTGGACCTGTGATCTGTGCACTCAGGTGTGTCACCAGTGAACACCACTGGTACCTGTAATTAGCACAATAGGCAGTTTGGTGTCCAGCTTGGGTCACTTCCGACCGCTATTGGTGAACACTCCCTGCCATTCATCTTTGTTGCCCAGTTTTCTCCAATAACTATTGTGAATTCACACCCAACGGATTCTCCATTCGAGACACAGTCTTCCACGCACCTTTGGAGGTCAGTATTTAGTCTGCAAAGATATTCAGCATCTTGATTTCTATTTCTTTAAACTAAAATTGCGTGTTACTTTTTAAAACCAAACTGCAGAAGTGGTGACAAATGTCCATCACTGAGTGATCGAAGGTGTTTAATAGACATATTTCAACTGGTTATATATTCATCATCCATATATTTTTAAATCACTCAAGTATTTCCTTAAATTTCACATATCTTTTTTTTTAAACAATTAGAAACATGGCTTGTTATTTCAGTATTCGTTTGGAATATTTTAACAAAATATCACAAGAACCTGCAAATGAAATATTATTGATGTCAACAGGGGCAGATCCAGGTGGGGTCCAAGGGGTCCTTACCTCCCCCTCCTACCCTTTTGTTGGAGACTTAAACTTACCAAAGAGAAAAACAAAATTGTATTAACCTATATGTGGACTCTCCCTTTTTAAAATCCTCCCTTGTTGTCAGTGTGTGAAGTGGAGCTTTAAGCCCCATACCCACTAGGCGATTTTGCCGGCGACAGGCGACGACACGAGGGGCAAATTGCCCAGCAACTCTGATAGCTGGGCAACTCCCAGTGGGTAGAACATGTTGGAATGTTGCATGTTTGAACTGAATCGGTGCTGAAATCAGCTGATTCTACCCTTAGAATCGACCAATTTTAGGACCAATGAGTCGGCCGACTCAGCCAAAATCACCTAGTGGGTATGGGGCTTAAGGGGTGTGATGGTGTTTGTCCAGCTTAGACTGGCTGGTCGGTAACCCTGGTACGGCCTCCGGGCAGCAGACAGGAAGGCGGTGTTACACTTGACGACTTGAGCTGTGGTATGGCAGAGAGAGATGGCACATATTAGAAATAAATTGTTTTGTCAAGGTTATGTGAGAAGCTCCATATTGGGACTTTTAAAAATTATATCGCTCATGTGAGATCTCATGTGATTTGTCTGTAATATCATTATATTGTATCTATAATCATAGCAGCTACAGTCGTTCAATGTAATAGGGCCATAATGCCGTCTACGTTTTGTGCCAAGGCTGTTCTAGTGTGCCACGGTTCTCTAAGAATTAACCTATAAAGTTCACTTCATTGACGTGGCTACGATGACTCCCCCCAAAAAAAAAACAAAAAGAAAAAAACAAAAAAAAAAACAAAAAAAAAACAACAACAACAAAGAAGGCGTATCATCATGAATTATGCCATACAACATGGCGAAACGTATAAGTGTGTCCTCCTAATTGAGCAAATTGCACTGCTTGAAGGAGCCAAGTGCCTATATATAATAATTATGATAATGCGTGCACTCGTTTCTGAGCTAGTCTCTTGTCTAGATACTTTAAACTACTAAATAGGGCATGTGCGGCCAAATAGCAGTTCAGAAAGACCTGACTGGAACCAGCCAGGTGTATACAGGTGACACACCTTGACCACCGTCTATTGGCACCTGTGTTCTGTGCAGCTGCAGTCAGGTGTGTCACCAGTGACCACTGCTTGTACCTGTAATCAACACACTGGGCAGTCTGGGGACCGGCTGGAGCCACTTCCAGCCACTATTGGCGAACACTCCCTATCATGAAAGGTAACAATTGGACATGCAAACTTACACCTAAAAGGTTGATAGCGATGATCGGTGGTTCAAAACTACATTCAGTTTTTGTGATTTAATTTTCTATCTGCAGGAGTTCTGAGTAAGGTCAGTCACCCTGGTCCGTGAATATATGTTTTTTATAGGTCCCACATTTAAGACCATGGAGTGTGAATCAATGTGGATGTATTTTTATTATTTTACATTTGGAAATTAATTAATCAAGACCTGTTGTGTTTTACATGGATTTCTTAATCTAAAAGTATCATTTTGATCCAATGTGATTGTAACAGACTGGTACAAATTGTAGCTTTAAGCCTGGTTCCCACGGACCGATTGAACTGCTGGTTATTTGTTAATTTATTTCTTTTAACTAGTATTATAATAAAAGACTATATATATCTTATGAACCATTCAAAAGAGAATTAAAATCCCTTTCTAATGGTATATAACATGTTCATGATTAACTAATATTCCCACTGCTGATTTTTGAAATCGGTAGTAAAATCAGTTGGTAGAAACAGGGCATTACACTTACATAATTTATCAATGGTGGGCTCACAGCGGCTTGGGGTGTGAGCAGTCATCTGCTGCCACCTGTAGGAATTCCCACTCACTTACTTCCCTCAACCACTGCCCCACCTATCAACTCTTCCACCAACCAATCAATCCAACACTCTCCACTCCCATATCTTCTTCTCTCCACTCTCCCGCTTCCTCCCTCACTGCACATGCCCGGTGCTCACTTCCTCCCTCCTCAACTATTACCACTCCTCACTCAACCCTGGTCCACCATACCATCAACATCCACCTTTCCTCAAAATATAAAGGAGGTATGGTGTATACTCGAAGCCAGGTGCAACGTGCGTATAGCGGAGTGAGAGCTGAGCAAAGTACCAACCCGTCTACAGACTCGGAGATATCGTTCAACTCGACGTGGCTGGACGCCGCGTTTCTCACAAAAACACGGTCGGAGGACGCCGGTGAACCGGACCCCCGCACGATGTCGGACGAGGGCGACCGCCAGGAACGGCGAATGCAGCTCCTCGAGTCAGCAGTTATGGGTATGACCGAGAAATTTGACTCTTTACTCTTGGCTATGAATGACGGGGCGTCAGAGGGGACTTCACGACAGGCAACGCCGCCGCGCCTCCCGGCATCACGCCGAGACCATGCCGGTCGCCAGGCCCGGCCTTCCCACCCACATGTCCAGCCACTAGACCCGCGTGACTACCGGTATGCGGGCTTCGTGGAGGACCAACTCAGGAGGGAGGACTTTTATATTCCTCGGGCCGACGACGGTAAGGCACTTGCTCCCGATATGTTTACGAAGACTCTCATTCCTAAACCATACATGTACCTGGACAGGCCCGGGGTCCATACCTGTAGAAAGAAATTGGATCTCCGTGAGTCAATGACATTCCATGAATATTTGGTTTCTTATGTCAAGATGATGCGGGACCCTAGGGTGGAGCAGGTTGGCCCGGTTGATGCGCACCTGGAACATATCCAGCACGTCACCGAGGATGCGGCCATCCAAGACTGGGCGTCGGTACGCCGGTGGTCCCAAGCCACATTTGACGCCATAGAGAGGGGAGACTATACGTGGCACGACCGCCAACATATTCAGCTGGAGAGGATCAGGTTTGCGGTATCTGCCGTGCGGCCCCCACACCAGCACCAGGCCACTTCGGAGAAGAGGGACCTCCCCTGCCGGGATTTCAACGCTCCCACCGGCTGCCAGCAATTGCGGTCCCATCCGGGCCGCAACGTTAATTTTGTACACCTTTGTTCTTCGTGTTTCCACACAGGTGACCGAGCCCCGCACTCTGCAGTTAGCTGTCCCAGACACGCGAACGTCCAGGTCCCACAACCACGACAACGGGCGGCCCCACCCCACGCAGCCGAGCCGGCAAAAAACGGACCGGCGGCCTCCCTGCCGAGGAGGCCGACGTTCACCGAGACGACCCAGTAATCCTGCCCGGCGCGACGGTGGGCCCAGCCCTGGAACACCCGTCGGACCAAGGAGTCGCGGTGTCTGGTGACAAGGTAGGGTGCGGGGTTCCCCCATTTTCTGCTATTCGCAATATGTGTGAGTCGGATAAACCTGATGCAACTATTGATACATCACCAACTGCATTTGCGCAACATAGGAGGCGCGCCTGGCCCTACCCAGCGCTCTCTTTATCAACAGGGGGGGGCGGCGGCCTACGCGGCCATCTATGACGTGGTTCGCTCAACAGGCTTGCCCAATTGTGTCGGAGCCCGTATCCCTCTTAAAACTAACCTCAATGTGGACGCATGGCGTCATTATATTGACCCTGATACTGATGAAGCTGACTTGCTGGAGTATGTACAGTTTGGTTTTCCATTAGGTTACATGGGCCCCGTCACGGACACGGCGGACGCGGTTAACCACCCCTCGGCGGGGGCCTACCCTGCCCACATCGATGACTTTCTGGCCACGGAGAGGGAGGCTGCTGCCATTATTGGTCCGTTTCATACACCCCCTTTTAACCCGTGGTTGCATGTTTCCCCATTGATGTCGCGCCCCAAAGCGGACACCTCCAAGAGAAGGGTGATAACTGATCTCACATTTCCCAGGTCCCATTTGGTCAACGCCTATATAATGAAGAATAGTGCTTTGGGGGAGGTGAAGGACCACAGCCTCCCATCGGTGGCGGACCTGGTGGCTGTTCTACGGAGGTCGGGCACCAACACCCACATGTTTACGGTTGATATCGCCCGTGCTTACAAGAACTTTGCCAGTGACCCCCTCGACTGGCCCCTTCTGTGTCTCAAGTGGGGGGGCCAGTTTTTTGTAGATGTATCGATGCCTTTTGGGGCCAGGGCCTCGTCATGTTTTACGCAACGTATAGCAGATTTTATTACCCGAGTGTTAAGGGAAGAAGGTATTGAAGCCATTATGTACCTAGATGATGTTATAGTCCTGGCCCCGGATCGCCCTACAGCGGATGTGCAGTACGAGAGGGTCAAGCAGCTCCTCTCTGAATTGGGCCTTCCAGAGGCCGTGGACAAGTCGCAGCCCCCGGCCCGTTCGGTCAGGTGGCTGGGCATTGAGGTGGATGCAGCTGCCATGACCCTCTCTATCCCTGCCGATAAGATGAGGGAGGTAGCCCAGGTGGTGGATCGCTATTATGCCGCCCGCTCCATCAACAAGAGACAGTTGCAGTCACTCATTGGTAAACTGGTACATGTGGCCAAGTGTGTGGAGCCAGCTCGTGTATTTATTTCAAGGTTGCTCGAGGCCCTTAGAGCCTTTGGGGACAGGTGGTATATAAAGGTGACCCACGACATCCGGGCTGACCTTGCCTGGTTTAGGGAATTCATGTCTACATGGAATGGAACCTCCCTCATACCCGCCCTCCACCCCCACCGCACCATACAGGTCGACGCATGCCTCACCGGCGTGGGCGGCTCAGACGGACGCACAGCCTATGCTGCCATTGTGGCGGGCGACGTGGACCCTGTCGCAAATATCACTGAGATTGAAGCTGCTAATATTGTGGTTGCTCTTCACACCTTTGTTTCTGATACAGATTGCGGAGGACATATAATGGTACAGTTCAACAACTTGCCCGCTGTCCAGGCCCTAACATCCGGCCGCGCTCGCAACCCTGTCTTGGCTGATTGCGCTCGTGCGGCCTGGATGATACAAGCCACTTATGCCATAAAACTTTCATTCTCACATATAGCGGGAGAGCATAACCAGGTGGCCGATGCACTCAGCCGGGCCCATACATCTCCGGGATACAGAACGCTGGCTGAAGAGTTCATACGAGCCTCTAGCTTGACATTGGTTCAGCCGTGTACTTATGTTCTCTCTGCTTTGCATCCACCTATCCTTACCAGATCCGGAGCGGAATTGGCTGGCAGACAGGGCGGAGAGGCGGCAGACCCTAGCGCGGGCGCCGGGTACACTGGCAGCGCATCGGGCGACGGTGGCGGAGTTCAGCGCGTTCTGCCGCAGGTACAGCATGCCCCCCCTGCGGCTGTCGGAGACCGACGTCTGCATGTGGATCGAGTATCTCATGACCAGGGACATCTCACCGGCGACCGTCAAAAACAAACTCTCCCACGTCAGGGTCCATCTTCGCCTGGTGGGCGGGACACTGGAGGGTTTCAACCATATCAGAGTGACCAGAGCTATCGACGCGGTGTCCCGAAACAAGGAGCGACAAAGGAACGTCAAGGAACCAATACCCGCATCAACCCTGAGGGCGGTGCTCGCCGCAATCCCACCGACGGGCGACGGGGACATGGTGCGTACGGCCCTCCTCCTTATGTACTATGGCGCCCTTCGCCAATCGGAGGTGGCCCCGCCATCAGTCAAGGCCTTCGACCCCACCCGACACTTGACAAGGGGCGATGTGAGGGCGGCCGAACAGGTGACAGTGCGGGTCAAGTGGGGGAAGAATATGCAACGGTTCGACCAACAAAAAAACGTTATATTATACCCCACCGACGACCCGGTGACATGCCCCGTGATGGCAATACGCAGGTCCATGGGTGTGTTGGCAGGACTCACAAAGCTTACACCATTGCTGGTGTTCCCCGAGACTCTCACCCCAATCCCTACTTCATACATAAGACGCGAATGGGCGAGGCTCCTGGAGATGGTCGGAGCCGACCCAAAAACGTACTCACTACATAGCCTAAGAAAGGCCTCAGCCACCGCCGCGTATGGTGCAGGCTGTACAGAACTGGAAGTCCAGAGACATGGCGGCTGGTCCTCAGACTCTCACCGCACTTACATTGCCACTGCTGCATCTCGCAAAATCAGTGACATTTTATCAAAATCTATTCAAACTTCTTAATTTTATCCACCCACCCATCCCTACATTTACATCTCCCATGCGGGTTTGGCCACCCTTATCACTTTTAATTATTTATTTTTTTATCTACTTATTTATATTTATACAACTCAACACAATTTTATCTCATCTCTTATTGTAATAAAACTTTATCGGCCAAACCTGCTTTCCCTCACTTATTTATACTTCCTTCGGGGTGCACAGATGGTGGGCTCACAGCGGCTTGGGGTGTGAGCAGTCATCAGCTGCCACCTGTAGGAATTCCCACTCACTTACTTCCCTCAACCACTGCCCCACCTATCAACTCTTCCACCAACCAATCAATCCAACACTCTCCACTCCCATATCTTCTTCTCTCCACTCTCCCGCTTCCTCCCTCACTGCACATGCCCGGTGCTCACTTCCTCCCTCCTCAACTATTACCACTCCTCACTCAACCCTGGTCCACCATACCATCAACATCCACCTTTCCTCAAAATATAAACCCACCCACCCACTCCCTAATATACTATTTTATATATTCAACAAACCCACCCTTATCACTTTTAATTATTTATTTATTTATCTACTTATTTATATTTATACAACTCAACACAATTTTATCTCATCTCTTATTGTAATAAAACTTTATCGGCCAAACCTGCTTTCCCTCACTTATTTATACTTCTTTCGGGGTGCACAGATGACTAGCTGTAATTTGTTAAGATGCGCTGATAAATTCCAGATAGTCATTGACAAATTCCAGCTAGTCATCAATGATTATTCGCCTCGTGTGGATGCGGCATTGCACTCACGTAGGGATTACACCACGGTGAACAGCCTCACAAATCTTCCCACCTTTTCTCAGTTCAAGGTGTCTAGATTAGAGAGTTGGATTTACTCAGAAATCCTATTAGTTCCTCCACCTGCCGGTAGGAGGAGGACGTGAGGACAATCTGAGCGCTGCGGACGTCCCTGTCTGGAATATCTGCCTAGATACATCTGGTATTGATTTTGTCCTGTGTAGATCTGAAATGTGACAAGGGACTGACATTGACATATATACAGATAGAAAAATATTACCACTTCCATAAGGCACCGTTCTGCAGAGGGAGACAGTTACAAATAATATGGAGTGTCCCAAATAAGTGTCTAGACAGAAACAGTTTTATTAATTTCAGTATGTGAGGGGAAAGATGGCATATGAAAAAGGGATGTAGCAAAGCAACAGAATACTGACATAACCAAATCCTTCCTACCCGCCACTCCTAAACATGATGCTTACATAATATTATAACACTTATTCACCCTAAAGGGCCATACCCACTGAGCGACTTTAGCGGCAATAGGCAATGGGAGACTGGGAGAATCAGCGTATTCCTATGATTGCCTGTAGGTATACCGCATTGAAATGTTGGCCCATTCTATTCCAGTGTCGACCCGTTAGCCGATTGTCTAAAAGTGATCAAGTTGGTATGGGGCTGTAGCTTCTTTGCTTTCTGTAAGGTTTCCATCTGTAAACGCCTTGTATGCTGACCAAAAGACATCCACGAAAAGTCTTACCCACAATAAGTTAAAATCCCAAGATCATTCAATTTGTGATCTTTGTATTTTAGTGTGCCGAGATATTACATGGATTTTTCTTTTAGTTGTTTTCAATGGCTCCAATCTCCTTCCAGCATACGTTAAAAAGCATTATGCGACAATACACACAATTATATTTTGAATGACTTTATTACAATTTATCACGGACCTCTCTTGCCCATGATATATTGTGGATGTTATCTGGGCAGGACTTTGTATTGTATTCCTTAAAAGATTGCTACAATATATTGTGGATGTTTTTTCAGTTGGCACCCTTGGTCTACTGTTTGGATATGCTCAAAAAACAGAGGTTCAGACGGGATTTGGACAACTCAAGCTTATTTGGGGTCCCCAGGGTTTTCAGGTAATAATGGGAGTCAGGGAGTTCACTCAAGGGGATCCACTAGAGAACTGGAGAGGGAGTGTTGGGGGAGCCATCCTCTTTTCAGGTCGTCATTAGTATTTACTGTTACATAGTTGTGGTTACATGCCAGGACCAGGTCATGTCGCGGTCATCCTCAATGCACCTTCCTGGGGGCCATATACAGACTGGGCTGCCCCCAGGTTAGCAGGTGCCCGAGTCACCCTATAGATCTCTGTATCCTGGTTGAAACCCGTCCTTGAGTATTAGCAATCACCATTATGGTCTACACTGTTAAAAAATCCCGTCAAATTTATAGTAAAGTACTGGCAACTATGTTGCCGAACTTTTACCGTAAATTTTACGGGTGACCACAATTTTGTGTGACCGTATTTTTTACAGGTGAACACCGTTTAAGTGTAACAGTAATATACCATAATAATTATATACAGTGGACTTTCATTCTTACGGATCAAAACCGTTTAAGTTCAACAGTAATATACAGTAATACATACGGCTGACTTTCATTCTTATGGATCAAAACCGTTTAAGTGCAACAATAATAATTATACGGTAATACATACTATGGTAAAATGCCATACAGTTTACACTGGATGTAATTTTATATAATTAGCAGCATTGAAAGTTTTATTTTTCCTGTAATCACACTACAGGATAATTTAGCCAATAACCAAGTACATCCTTTTTCTCTTGGTTTAGCCTTGCATGGGTTGTTTGATTGTTGGAGGTAAAACCTACAGGGCTATAGCTGAGTTCTTGTACTAAAAAGGTGTCTACATGTTAATCCTACTGAAAAGGTGTTTTAAAACATCTTGTAATTGTTTTAGGGGTGTTCTGGTTGGTTGGCCGTACCAAATATAGCAGGCCAATGAGGTGATTATCTTGATAATACTAAAATAACCTAAACATCTAACATTTTTAAACACAAATTTCCAAATTCCTAAACGTATAAAAAACATATTTTTACTAATCAAAGCCAAAAATACAGAGGGCAAGCTGCAAACCACTACTACTGATATTACCACTACTGCATAGTAGTAATTTGATATCATGATTAGCCCGAGTCTTAAACCCGGGATCCCTCACATATGAAGCCTGTGCTCTACCACTGAGCTATGGAGGCCTGTAGGTAGACAGAGGCCTGCTTTCCTACTTAACTAAATAAGTAGGGGTATGAGAGTACTGACCTAATGTCTGTCTAATGTTGAACACCTGTACAATAATGCTGATCCTACTCATTGGTGCTGACTATGACAGTGTGCACCACATGCAGTCCAAGTTAGCTCAGTTGGTAAGGCTTCTACCTTGAATGTGAAGAATGTGGGTTCTAATCCAAAAGTGTCCATTTTTCTTTTCCATACCAGTATATATTTCCCAAATACAGTACATTACTGTGAGGCTAATTTCCGTAATAAATACAGTTATATACTGTAAATTGCAATGATATTATGGTAGATAGCCGTAAAAATAAAATATGGTATTATACTGTTGAGTTTTACAGTAAAATTAATAACTGTCAAAGTTACAGTTTTTTTTTAAACAGTGTACTTCTCAAGTATAAGACAACAACAGATAAGATGTTCACTGTAAATAAACAAAATCTCTGACTGGGATCAAACGCTGAATGGATCATATATGTTACTACGACAAAAAGATTACCTAGATTGACTTTAAAATTCAATTTGGTTTTGTTTTTCAGCCTTGCCAAGCTGAGTTTACAATTATATAAACTCAGCTTGGCAAGGCTGAAAAACAAAACCAAATTGTCAATATATATGAACTGATTAAACTAATGTGCAAAGGGCCCTAACTTATTTGTGCGTGGAATATTACAAAAAAAGAATTCCTAAGGTTCTTTGTTCATAATCAGACTCGATTAAAAAAAGTCTTCCGCACGGTACTGTGTTTTTCCAAAGGCCATTGTAAATCAACAGCGTCTTTTTTCTGTCAACTTAAAAGAAAACAATGTCTTCAAATGAAATTTGTCATCTTTTTACCGGAACCTTGTTAGTTTAATCTGCAAAGCTATCAAGAAAAGTAGTTTATCTTAAACAGATGGAAATTACCGAGGCATGCTTATAATGGATTATGATTATTCCACTGATTATTTCTAATTACACTCATGTCGTTAGCACCATGTATACATCATCCCTATATGACAGGCCTTCTTTCAAGTACAAAGTTTATCATACAAAAACTCGATCAGGTATCTGTGATCCTACTGAATGACAAATGCATGAAATCACAGTAACTGTTCTTTTCCTTTAATAATTAGATTTGATAAATTGTAATTCATGAATCCACAGGTATAATGAGAAGGACAGTAAATCACAACTGATATATATTGTTGCCTATAGGGCATTTCATGTGTAAATTTGTTCAGTACTAGTGTTTTAATTCATGTATATGTATTCGACATGAGGAGTTACGGAGTGAATCTGAAAGGTGGTGCATACAAGGGGTGGTGCGTATTGACAGGCTGTGCATACAGCTACTCATTTACAGTATTTGGAGCTTTGTTTTTGTGATAGAATATAAAGACCCCTTTGGGCCGTTCTTGGGTGTCTGCACTACCAATCGGGATTGTACATACCTTGGGCTTTGCCCTCAGTACTCGACGAGCCCTTCTGTGCCGTACAGACACCCTCAGACGACCCCTGAAGTTCTTCTTATATTCGGATGTTTCATTAATTAAACTAAAATTTGGTGCTTGTGTTGTGATCAATCATCGTATAAATATTTTGTTTCCTTACGTAAATTTGGCAAGGGGCAGATATAGGATTTCTGAAGGAAGCAAGCAAAGAGGCTTAGTAATTACGCATGTGTACGGTATTTTCTCCGTTTGTATAGTTTTGGGAAGAGGAATCATTGGCCTCTATGATTGCCGGCCATTAGTTCCACACTAGGACATGCTATATTTAGACATTATCCCAAGAACTACTAGGACCTGGCTGCCCATGCGCACCATTTCCCGCTCATAATTAACACACAGTGACATACACGCCACTCTTTCTTGTTTTTCAACCAGAGAGCACGCGTTTTCCCGCCCTCCCACTCCTAATATCTGGTTTACTATAATATATGTTAATAGGCCAATTTCTAAGGCCACACTGACTGTATTTGTATTACGTCACTACTTCAATCTATAGCCCAACACACAATGTTATAGCGCACTACTGGCGCTCGGGCCATTAACACATATATTCATTATCTCCATATTGACATAATAAATGTCGTGATTTTATACATGTCTTCCCTTTCTTTTATACTAATGAGCGAGGATTTGCGGAGGTCAGAACCCCCTGTACCCCCTGGACCCTCAGGACCCCCTGGACCCCCTGGGCCCCCTCCCGGACCTGCTCCTATTGGCAGGCAACAAACCCACACGTGACCCCTAATCTGCTGAGTGTCCGGATGAACCCCCTCCAAGGTCCTTAATCACTTCTAATTAAGCCTGTATTCCACTTGGGGATTTTGACTAATGGGAATTTTATAACTTCTCGAGCATTATAACAGAAACTCATGTGAGTCACATGTCATTTTTGAGAAACTTTAAACTCCTTTCTAATGATCTATGACATGGTTGTGTCACCAGCATTACAAGAACATTGTGAACTGTGAAGAATTGTTGAAATGAAATAATAATAAAGAAAGAAATCAGCCTTTATCAGAACTTGTGATTTAAAAAATAGCGAGTAAAATCAGATAGTGGAATACAGCCTCCAGTTCTTAGTTAAAGGACATACAATTGGAGGTGGGGTGGTGCGTGGGTCCTAGGGGCGTCACCCGCTACCCTTCTCCGCCTACCTAGGTAGACACGTTGTGCGGTAGGGGTCAGTGTTAAAGGAGCAGTAGCTCGTTCTCACCTGACCTGCAGGTCACCCCTGCAGACAGCCCGGCATATCGCTTATAGTAAAGATTCTACATCAAAGGGGATTTATTTGGATGACCAATCATCCATTCGATCCCAAATCTCGGTTCCTTTTTCAGACTAGATATCTTAATGTTATCCCTGTACCTCTCTAGTTCAAAAATAGAAAGTTCAACTGGTCCTGACACCACCACGTTTGGACGGTTCCTTCCCCTTTTCTTAGCTGGGGGCGGGGGCTTTCCTGTCCATAGTCTGAAACATTGATTGTCCTTCTAACTGTTTTAACAACTCCTCCTCCTCCGATAATCTCAACGACAATCCTGATGATGATTCTGAAGTGTGACCTCTCCCCCACCCTTGCTCCCGCAGCCGCCCCTGCCCCTGCCCCTGCCCCTGCCCCTGCCCCTGCCCCTGCCCCTGTCCCTGCCCCTGCCCCTGTCCCTGCCCCTGCCCCTGCCCCTGTCCCTGTCCCTGTCTCTGTCCCTGTCCCTGTCCCTGTCCCTGTCCCTGTCCCTGTCCCTGCCCCTGTCCCTGTCCCTGTCCCTGTCCCTGTCCCTGTCCCTGTCCCTGTCCCTGTCCCTGCCCCTGCCCCTGTCCCTTCCCCTGTCCCTGTCCCTGTCCCTGCCCCTGCCCCTGCCTCTCACCATACCCCTTGTAACACTACAACATTGTTCATGGGAGGTCAACTTATGTTTCTTAATATACAACTTAAATGCAGAACTCGTAGCTTTAACTGCTACATTAGATGTTTAGATGTTTAAAATCTCTTTTAGTTTTCCTGATAACAGCAAGCTTCTAGTCCAATATTGCAGGCATTATCTTAACAATAATAATTGCGGCAAATGTCGTTTATATAACATTAGTACGGAACATCCATAGCTCATTTAGAAGACATCCTACCGTCTTTATAATCGCCGCTGATCACATTGAATCGGAACCCCTTTAGACCATTGATTTATTGCAATCCCTTTTAGAATACCTTGGGATCCGCTCAGTTTTATGTTTAACCCTTCGGATTTGCCTGAAATCTATCAGATTAACCTAAAAGCCCTTAGACTACACACCTCCCTCAGATCCTCCTGGACCCCCTCAAACTGTATACGTAGGTGTCATAACAGCCTAGCATCCCGTGTATCAGAGCTTAGACAAAGTAATATGCAACATGTCGGATCGATTTTTGTCATTAGCAAGGAATTTTGAGAGCGATTCCTTGTAGAATGAATTGCATATAATTGAAGGATACCTCGTCGCATAGATTGAATGCTATTTTCTTCTTTTCTGTGTTCAATTATTGCAGTGAAATCGTCTGGCGCGAATGGGCCTTTAGCAACATGTAAGTAGTATATGGACATTGACAATCTTATGCCTTATGGCTGTCGCCTACAAAGGCCCTGCCTACATGAGTGAAGTCTTCACAATTTATTTCACAACAAACGCAACTTTTTTTCTCTATAATTAAGACCAACATACGGTTGACATTTAAGTAACACAATGTACATTGTACACACCTATACATACTAAGCCATATAACTACCTCGCCCTATTGGGTTTGGAGGTTGTGTGGGTGTAGAGGTTATGTAGTATATTTTATCATCCACACGGCTGCCCAGCGGTGCGTATTTTGGGGAGGGTGTACTGACAGGCCATACACACCACTCACTGTGGACTCCTTGTATTCAGTAAATTCCACATATTTTGAATAATGCTTGGGTGATAAACATAAGTACCTTTGGGGTCGTCCTCGGGTGGCTGTGCGACCAATGGGAATTGTACAAACCTCAGGCTTCGCCCTCAGTTTGTGATGATCCCTTATGGGTCGTACAGCCACCCTCGGACGCCCCCTGTGGTACTTCTTATCATAAAACCTCCTTCTCAGGTTTACCTTCACATAACCTGTGGACATCGTGTACACATTACCTATGACATGCACCACATCGTTAACACATAGATGACTCGGTTTGGGCCCCATTTCGTACTAATATATATAGTGACCCCGGGGTGTGTGTCACTTATAGTATATATATATATCGACCTATACATGTCAATATATAGGTGGGTGGGACGCGGCTGTGTTGAAAGTTCGTGAACCTGATGCAGTCCCTAGGATTCCAGACTTATGGATATGGGCATATTTATAGCTCTAGAGCTTTTACTTAACTAAATATGTAAAATAATGTAAATCCATCCTTTAAATGATATTTAACATATTTTTCATTAGTGTTGTAAACTCCTAGATTCTTTGCATTCCGGTGTAGTGGTAACTGGAATGTTGGTAGAATGACCAAACATGCCAATACGACTCCTATGTAAATATCAGTTTCCATGGCAATGCTTTATCCTGGCGAACACCAAATATGTTTCCATTTCCCCATCTCCATTTTCTCAGCGTCAAAATTAATGTGACTTTTTTCTAATTTCAATATTCAGGGATATAAGACGTTTCCCAAGGAGTCTGTTAGGTATATGTGTCTTTGTGTATGGGTGTAGGTGCAGGTCGATTAACGTATGTGAGTGGGGTGTGTGTGCTTACAAGTGTGTCTGAATGTAGGTGAATGTGTGGGGAAGAATTGGAAAGGAAACACTACATGAGTTCTTTCTTACGGGGGCAAGAAAGGAAATGCAGCCAGTTTTATGGAACATTTAAGGAAATATCGATTTGAAACAGGAAACTGCAAAAGGAAAACACAAGTAAGACCGGAAAAAATGCGATGGCTCGACATGGAAGGCGAGAAATGCGGATTTAATTACATAAATGATGTAGGATTAATCAAGCTACACGATGCGACATTTTCCAGAACGACGAAAAGAAATTGAGGGTAACCGATTTTAGGACCGACGGATTTTTGTCGGAATTAAAACGCTTGGTATTAAAATCAGTCCAGAATCGGTCACTTGCACATGATTCACACTGTAGCTGAAACCGACTTTTATTTAGAGTTTTAGTTAATCAAGGCACTTGTGCATTTGTTACACATGCATGTGTATAGGATACTCCAAATTACCAATCTTTAATAGTAATTATATCACTCCTGCGTGCAAATTGTCTGTAACATCACGTATCGCTCTGATATTGTAACTCAAGTCGTGTAGTGTAATATGGCCGTTGATATAATGCCCCCAACCGCTGCGTGCGCCCTCCCTCTATACATTTCACCCTCTGAGGCACTGCCAGTGACGCCCCTCTTGGCGCTGTAGAAATATTCATTGAGTTTGTGCAGGATTATAAGCATATTTCCCAAAATTACGGACCCACATTTTGATGCGGCCATACATAAGCCTATATGAGACTAGGCTATTTTGAATTTCTTGGAATTTGGCAATTTCTAAATTGTAAGCAGAAAAACGAAAGGAACCCTAGCATATTACATACCATTTGAACAGGAATTTGAAAACCTTTCTAATGATATGTAACATGTCTATATTTAACGCACAGCCATACAGGCGATTCCTGAAATATAGTGAGATCGGGTAGTAGACTAATGCTCCCAGCCGCTGCCTGCGCCCGTATACATACAGCCCTGTGAGGCACCGCCAGCGACGACGCCCCTCTGTGAGCGCCGCACCCATTGACGGCAGGGCAGTGAGCTGCTGGGAACTGCTCAGAGCTGCTTGGAGCTGCTCGGAGGAGTACCTCCCGCGCACGGGGCGCCGCTCGTCACACGGCCGTCTGTAGGCCCACACAGCGCACCCCTCTGCTGCAGCAGACCCTGCCAACCGCCTTACATTACACCGACCACAGGACAAACCTCACACTTCCCCACACGCAGCCAGGTTCTGCGACCGATCTCAGACATCCCCATCTCTCCCTTCTTTGAGCCCTCGGCGCTTATTCAGGAGGGGCCGGCGCGCACAGAAGGAGAGGTTACTCGGGATTTGTTGGTGAGTGTAGGGGCGCGCGGACTGCCTTCTACTTTGGTATGGGGACACAGGAGCAGGCTGCGGAGGGCGTGGAGCCTCCAGGGTGCGGGCCGTAGAAGCAGAAGGAGGAGGAGGCCGGTGCCAAGGCGAGCTGTGCTGGAGACTAGAGCTCAGAGGTGCGGCGACTGGAGAAGGTACGGCCAGGATAGGGGGACAGGCCTAGCGAAATATACAAACTGAAAGACCCGGTTTTGTAGGTATAGGGTATGTAAACGACCCATAGGACCATACGTCTGAACAGTGTGGAATATAGAGCACAAGGCTTGGAGAAGGACACGGAGATGGACATTCCAAAAGGTACTAACGATTATAGCTCGGGACGGATGTGTAAAAGACATGCTTGAGCTTAAAAGAGTGTCCGAGCCAGTTGTCATATAGCGAGCATAGGATACTACTGAACGCGGATAATTTATAGTCTTAGAGGTTGGAATCAAAGACATTTATACAGCAGCAAGCATGGATCATACGACAATAAGATGGTAGGACGGCAGATATTGACAGCGGCCAATAGGACATTGAAATACAATGATGCGTATACTGGCAGTTGTTCGAACAAAGCGCGTTATCCCCATTTACAGTTTATGAAAGTCTCATTGAACCACTGAGCTGCTCAACAGAATGATATAGAGTAGCTCATATTCTAACCAGTGAATGCCAAATGCCCTCCCTTTAGCTCAGTGGTGCGATTGCCAATTTATTCCGGAATATATTACACTGAAACTAAGCTATAATCGATAATCTAACCCTGGAGTGTTAGAAAATAATTCTTAAAAACTTGGAATTTGGTCGGGCTGCAAACGACCAATTCTTTGTCATTCAATATGCTGAAACTATTCTTTTAAAAACCTGGACTTCGGTCAGTTGGCACACGACTAATTCTTTTTTCTTTCAGTATGCATATGTCATACTGGAGCTGTATCAGGTGGTAAGGTGCCCATTTTTCCTACCCAAACCCCCACTTAGTCTTGCGGTTTCCTCCAGTAGACCATACCAGATAGCAGGTGGGTCAGTCCTCTTTATACGGCCGACACGGAGGGTCCACCACCTGGTACCCACACGTCCACAAGCAGGGCACAGTACCACACCTTAACCAGACCTTAACCACACCTTAACATTGAGTCTCTGACAGGTAGGAATTGAGCAACTCACTGAACTGGATCCAATAATTGAAATATTCACTGCAATGGATATAGGGCTTATTTACTACAGTTAAATATCGCTGTCGTGATAGTTGAGAAAATATTACACATATTCCACTCCTATATGTGTAGTATACAGACCTCCCAACCACGCCTATGCCTTGAGCTGTTCAGTGAACTAGATTTATGAAATGAGCAACTCACTAAACTGGATATAAGACACATTTCCTTCAGTTAAACCGAAATTGTTGCTGTCGCGGTGGCTTGAGGATATATCACATACAGCTGTGTTGAGTTTGTTCATTGATACTGTGGCAGGAATTTGCGGGTTGACTTTGAGCTCTGGTCAATGAACATGTTGCCTAGAACGCCAATGGGTAAGGCCATAATGGGATAAAGGAGCACTTGTAGGACGCCCACAGAACATGATACGTCAAACCAGGAGCCCCCTGTCACTACAAAAGGCGGGGATCACAGCTACAGAGAGGACGTATAATACGGGCCCATAGTGTGGTCTGTGTGTGGTTTGTGCTTCAGGCAGAGTGGGGCCTGCAGGCCCATAGCATTGTGAAACCCGCCCTCATTCTGCACCGAGACGAGAAAATAGACCGTGAGAATAACATACTCTGGTTGTGAGAGAGGTCCAGTTGCAGAGTGGCACTCAGCGGGCCCCCGGTGCTTTCATTAGCCCCATTTAGCAGCATTAGGCAGAGGACGTTTTACATTAACCAACCCCCTCTGATAACCAGCAGCCTTTAACAACCAGCAGAATTCACATCATAGACACAGGCGGCAGAATCGCCCGGATCCCTGCCCTATTTATAGAAACTCATTAATGTTCAAAGGGCTAAACTGAGTACAGACCTGAGAGCCGTCCTGCAGCGGAGGTCCTGATAGATTTGAGTCTGACTGGTTTGGGGGGGGGGGGCATCCCTTGGTCGGTCACCGGCCTGTATAATTGGATGTAGCAGGAAATCGCTAGGTACCAGCTCCGACCCCGGGACGTATAGCCGGCCCTATATGGACCTGGGCCTACACACCCACGTGAAGTCAAACTAGGTAAACCCACCCACCCTCCGGTGTTTCCCGATTTGTGTTTTCAGCATACATGCATCCCGGAAGCAGCTGCTATAACAAACTCGAAGACCTGCCATTTGGCTAACCACCGCCTATAGCTAGCTCTATAGTATGCACATATTGGATATGACGTATAACTAAAAACATATTGCTCTGTGTCAATGGCGAAATCCTGAAGGAATATAAATAAGCACATAAATACATAGTGTAAAAGGAAAGAATATGCATCATGTTGTGTGTCTTGAAAACCTATATATTCTACCCCTAACTTCCTCGGTGAATCTGAGAGTATAACGACTGCAACAACGGCATGTTAGTCTCTCTGGTAGAACCTTGAGGATCTAAGACCAAGCCCATTCACCTCCTCTCTCTGCCATCCTTCTTCATGCCTTTTATCCTACATGTCAATCACAGGGTCACGTGATTAGAGTAGCCCCGCCCCCTTCTAAGACCCCCCACGGCGTCCACCATAATTGACACCCCATTTTTCCCACTCTGACGCCGCCACCGCCCGACCAGAAATTGGAATTTTCCCGCCCCTACTGTGGTGGTCGGAGAGTGAAAGGCGCTAGGAGATTGACGACCTGTGAGTGGAAGGCGGGATAAAACAACAGCTGAGGCGGCCCACCGCGGGTACCAGCTCCAGCCATGAGCCCCAGGACCGCCACCCTCCTGCTCCTCTTCCTGCTCCTGCTCCTCCTCTGCCTCCTCCTACATCCGGTCGACGCCCGGAAGCGGAAGAAGGACCGCAGCAAACCTGAGGGCGACGACAAGGAGGTGGACGAGGAGGTCGACACAGGGGAACAGGGGCGGCGGAAGAAGGGACGCGGCGACAAGGGCGGTGCGACAACCCGGGAACAGGACCGTGCGGGTGGTAATAAGAAAGGTCGGGGAGGGGGGAAGCAGCAGCGGGCCAAGGAACGCGCGAAGAACGCCCAGCGTCCGTCGTCGGAGCGTCGCCGGAAGCGGCTGCACGTGAAGAAGACGGTGCAGCGGGAGACGGTGTTCTCCACCCCCAAGGGCAACTACACCTGGCCGCGCCGCGAACAGGTGATCATCGTGGACGGGAACATCACCATCGGGGGGCTGATGATGGTGCACGAGCGGAGTGAGGAGATGATCTGCGGTAAGATCATGCCGCAGGGCGGGCTCCAGGCCACTGAGGCCATGTTGTATACTGTGGACTACATCAACAGGAGGGAGCTGATTCCAGGCGTCAAGCTGGGAGCCCGCATCAAGGACGACTGTGACCGCGACATCTACGGCCTGGAGCAGTCTGTCGACTTTATCAGAGGTAGGTGCGGCTTGGTTTGTCTCCTGGCGCTGTCAAGGCAGGCCGGCCTGCTTGTGTTGTAACATGATGTGACACTTTGAACCTTAATCTGCAGATGCAGTGGCGGACCCAGGGGAGGGGGCAAACGGGGCTGGTTGCTCCCCCCCCAGACCGAGTGGATTTTTTTTTCAAATAATGTACGTTTGTTAATTGATTTGTAAAAATCTGATGTCATTAACCCTCATTTTTTTATGGGCGGGAATCCCCCTCTAGATGACTGACTCTGGATCCGCCCCTAAGATGTATGGCGTTTTTGGGAAGATGGGCGCTTGAAAATAGTGGTAATAACGGATGTTAGATTCTCTATCCATTATTCTGTTTTTCAACCACATCATTAGTTACTTCAGGACCCTGTATTTGCTCCCATTTCTTTTCATTGTTGAACGTTATAGTACATGCAAGTGCTTTCAGAAATTTGAACCATTCGAATGAGGGCGCATCCTGTAGAGTTCCTGTAGAGGTCTGACAACCTTTGAATGCGAGAAGAAAAAGTGAATGCCCAAAATGTATGTCCGACCACCTGGCAGCTTTGGCAGCAACTGACAGTAGCAGGGGGTTACCCAAACCTCTGATGGAGAACGCAGTGGTTTATATATATATATATATATATATATATATATATATATATATATATATATCTTACTCTATATAACACATAAGTGCCTGTGCACCCGGAGCAGTCCCCATCATGGACACAGTCCTCCAGGCTGGTCAGTGAAGGTCAAAGAGGTCAAACCGTCACCTTCTCCGGCGTTATGGCACTAGGTATCAATGTCCGAACCTGATATACCTTAGGGTTCACCGTATAGGTTGGCCGACATGATCCTAAAGCCGCATCCTCATGGCCACTTGGGCGACGAAGAGCCTAGTTGGCAGGCAAGTAGTGTTAAACATTTTTTGTGAGCCCTTAATTATAGTTTTTAGTATTGTAGCTTATGGGAAGGGCTCACTCAATCAGTCATGTCTTTTGTAGGTATTTGGGCTTTGATCTGATTGCCCGGTTACACAATCTTACATACAAGTAGCTACAGGCCTTTGTCCACCGGCATGCATTTGTAAGCAAGGACAATTAGTGTGCATCAAGTGTAATTTAGTGGGCAGGCCTCTCCCTTGCACCCTCCCCCACCCCCCCTCCTTGAACTCAGTTCAAGGAGTGGGGGTGGGGTAGGGTGCAGTTTGAGAAGCCAGAAGTGGGTTACATAACCAGTACTTGAGCCACAGTCACCTGCAGGTGGCTGGGTGCAGGGGACCGGGGCATTGACAGTCCACTCAACATAGTGGGGTGGGGGTGGGGGGGGTGGGGGTGGGGGGGGGTGGGGGGGGGGGTGTGCTTAGCCAGGTAGAGGGAGGAGGCAGTCAGGGTCTTGGCAGTCAGTGTATGCAAGGCCGGGTAGGGGGAGGAGGAGAGGGGGGGGGGGGGTCATGGTTGCTTGGGCACATTATCAGTGATATAGGAGGTAGTCCTATTGGTCAATCAGGTTGACCAATGAGTGTACAGCTGCCCGGGACAGCTGCACTGCCCAATGGACACTACTGGGACCCCCCCCCCCCCCCCCCCCAACCTCTATGATGAGATTTCTGATTTCTAGTTAAGGGCGAACATCGATCGTTCCAACGATCGGAACTTTGATAGTCATTTGCTTCTTGTTAATTTGGCGACCAGTTCCATAAACATGTATTTGTCGCCATGGACGGTAAACGAAGCTCTTTGTCGCCATAGCGGGGATGCGGCTTAACAGTGAAAGTCATGCACAGTATAGCATTAGAGGATGAGGTGGTACAAGCTTGTCAATATTGATATTGCAAAATTGAGTAAACCTACCAAGAGGGATGTGTTATCTTTTTGAAACTGTAAGTCAAGGGAACAAAATCTTCTCAAACATCGATAACACGAGTGAGAATTAAACCTTTAAAGGGAGCCAAAAGCAATGTAGGGTAAAAATTTTGCAAATTCAGTTAATTGTTGAAATATGTTCTATGGCCATAACCAAGGCCTGTGGTAGATATAGACTGTGAATACTGACTTAAACTGAGTTGAAATACATTAAAACTTATCCCTAGTCAATTTTGGTGACCCACCATGATTGGTTTGTTTACAAACATTGCTGTTTTCAAGCACAAATGAGTATTTTGGAATTCAAGGAAGGTTATAGCTAGTTATCATGGTTTATACTCTACAAATGGCTAAAGTTAGACTGTTAGAATGTATTTTCAAAGTTATTTGAATTTGCAAAATTTTGTCATATTTTGACACAACATTGCTTTTGGCACCCTTTAAGTCATTTGGATGTTTTGTAACAGTGTAGGTTTGACCCTCACGGTCATCATTAACTTGAGATGTCTCTGGGTTTACCTAGAATCGTTAGATAAGAAATCATTGCCCTTAAGTGTTCCTCAGGACACACTCTCAGAACTGGTATTAGGTAACTTATAATTTGCTCGTCATTAACCTGGGTATAAGGACATCACCTGAAGGGACCCGCGTCCGGGCATAGATTAAGGTATCATCACCTTTGACGATGGTTGGTTGGTTGGTTATTTGGGTTTAACGCCATAGCAACATCTAAGGTCATATCACGGCGGCAACAAGATTTGACAATTCTGTCGTTGATGATCGAATTTATGTAATAAATGAATCTATGAGAAGATAGAGACCATACCCCTACATATTTACTGAGGCAGGTGTTCTTTAATGTGCAGGGTCCCATAGGCAGGGCCCTACACACAACAGCCGGTGGCCCACAAGGAGCCTTTGATAACCCTGTTGTTGTCACAGGGAGACATGCAGAGGGGAGTAGCAGCCAAACCACCTCAGCCCAGACTTGAGCCCGGGCCACCCGCGCAGCAGACAGATACTCTGACCACTTTACCACCCCACACGCCTCCTTTGACGATGGTCAACACCGTGTATACCTTGATAGTACAGGCAATTCAAACAAATAATAATTGCTACAAGTTTGTTTTCAAAAACACACATATCCATACCGATTTGCTTCGAAATTAAAATGGACGTCCTGACATTGGCTTGACTCATGATGAATTCCATATAAAGCCCTATTTCCACTGAATGACATTTTGCTGAAGACAGCCTGAAACTGGTAAAGATTTGTAAATCTTCGATGTTTGTTCATAAAACCTTTCAGTGGAAACACAAAATTGTTGCTCAAACAATCGACATTTGCTCCAGACAAAAGTAAAGCTCAACACGTTAGATTCGTCTCAAGACAAAAGCCAATGATTTCCTTCAAAACCAAGTAAAACCAATCAAATTCATTATTCTCTGTACTTTGTACCTCTAGTCATTGGAAATAGCCATCATCGTTCATTG
The DNA here is from genome assembly GCA_936440205.1 of Lepidonotus clava. NCBI lineage: Eukaryota > Metazoa > Annelida > Polychaeta > Phyllodocida > Polynoidae > Lepidonotus > Lepidonotus clava. The sequence goes on along the minus strand of OW387144.1, from coordinate 36,555,458 downwards.
GAAACGACCAATTTTCCTTTCTGAACGCCCAAAATGAGCAAAGATTTTCTTTTTCTAAAGTAATTCATGGTCGTTAGGAACTCTCCAGGAAAGTTTTTGGGCGGAAACCTGGCTTTAATTTGCCGAACATAGAATGCAATCCTATGTTTTGTAACGCTCCTTTACAACTTGATCGAGAATCGTTGGGCAAGAAATTCGTGCCCTTAATGAGGCCTAAGGACACACCCTCAGAGCTGGTATTAAGTAATATAATCGGTCCGCCATTAACCTCGGTATAAGGTCATCACCTGAGAGGACCCACGTCTGGGCGTAAATTAAACTCTAAGGTATCATCAGAACCGGCGATGGTCAACCACGTGCTCCTTAAAATCAATGACAGTGAAACCAATTCATAGTTTGCCTTTAAAACACATGCGTACTGATATCGCTAATACTGCAAAATACCAATGTATATCCTAGATTTTGTCTTGATATTATCTGTATATGTCTGACGTTGTCTCACAACCCTATTTAAGGAATAAGAATATTTGACTTAATTATGCCTTTTGCATGCTTAAATGCATGTCGTTGATTACGATTAGTTTTCCTCGCTTTGTATTAAGTACTTATCAGGCCATGTTCATACATATATCTTTCTGCGTCTCAATATATTTTTATATAAACTACAGACAGATTTAAGTATATTTTGTACTTTAAATGGAACAGCAGTCATTATAAGCACTTATCTCAGAGGATTGGAATTAATTCCGACAAAGAAAATATAAATAGATCTAATGGCGTTCCAAAGGAGAGCTTTGACCAAATTTACCATATTGAATGTAGAATGGTCTAAAACTTTTAAAATCTGAGAGGTTCAAACACCAGGAAACTAAGCTCTAAGCACACACACAAGAAACACAAAAGTAATCGCCCCATGTAATCACAGCGGCAATGTGTTTGTATTAGGGCTGCAGGGAAGGCCTTTAAGGAATGCGATCAAGATTCCACAGGTCACAAAAACAACATTAAAAGCAACAGTAACCTCTCAAATAAGACAATGGTTTGAGAGGTGTAAAAGGGCCTTCTGGGGCCCTGAGAGGACACCTGGCGGCGCCCTGTGGAGGCTGTGACCTTTGACCTTTGTGAGTGTCAGATCTAAGTGATGTGGGCCTCTGTAGGGGCGGCAGGCAGGCGCCATACAAACAGGTCGATTAGCATAGGGTGGCTATATGGAGTAGTATAGGGAAAGAGGCCTACAGTGCAGGTATTGGATCCCAGCATGCTTGGGATGTAACAGAAACGTTCTGCAACCATACTTTTTTAGTCAGTTTGTTACTTACTAAGATGGCACATAACAATTACATTATTGATGGTGAGTATAAAACCTCACCAAATCAGAATGTTATCATTTTTTGGTGAGCTTAGGATGAAACCAAAACAGAACTTTATAAGGACATTCTGTTTGGGTAAAAAGCATAACCAGAATGTTGTAATAATGTCACAGTGCAACCTCACTGCAGTATGTTGCAGCGATGTATATTGGTGTCATTAAAAGAATGTAACAAGAACCAAATACAGAAACGGGCCTAGTTATAAGTTGCTGGTACTTGGTTGAGGCTAGAGCAGGGAGAAGTATAGACACGAGGGCATAATATACACAGATCATGCGAGTTTGGAGGTTTACAGGCCATTCGCTCAACGCGCAGTGAAGGTCGCGATGGGAAATGCTGGAGGCCTCTCCAAGCATATCCTTTTCTACAAGGTATAAGATTACAGTGGTGAGAGCTCCGCCTGGAGAGTGTGAGACAGGGATTCCCCTGGTAATTGTGGAATACATAGGCTTTCCATTGCAACTTGGAGGCCTGAATGGGATTTCTGGGATCAATATCTTTTTCTCTCGCTAACTGTATGAAGATTGGACAAATATTTAAAAAGTTAGAGTCAAAAAACAGTTTCCTGCCATACACTGCCATAAAAAATAGCCCCGACATTTCCAATCGTCATTTCCCTGGAATGTTGGTGAGCGATGCATGTTTTTTGAGACTCTTATAACCAGTATAGTTGTGGCTGGAGGTGGGCACACTGAGTGATATAGGCACGAGGGTCTGATTCACAGGTATACGCCTTTGTCACGAGTCTGCGCAATGGATCTTCACATAGATGCTATGTACCCAACGTCTTCAGCCTATAGCTGCATTCAAAACCCATACCCCAACTGATTATAGGACCCCAGGAACCTATAGTTCAGAAATGTCCGCTGTTTGAATACCGATAGCAAACTCCCGATGCAGCCATGTCTGCACATTATACTCCCGCAATAGCATGTGTGGTTTTGCAGTCACCATTGTATTTACAGATACAGGTAACGCAGAATGTAGTCATTGTTACTGCATTTCCGCATTCTTTACTACAATGCAGACTGACCAGTACACCATCAAAAGTTGTTACAGTCATGTACTGCGTATACCTTGTCGTATTGGGCGTTAAACATACTGCCCAACACAAGCAAATCCCCGGAGTAGTATAGGCACATTGGGCTAGTGTGCAGGTACTGGGTGGGTGGTAGTATATGAAAAAGGGGGTTAGCGGAAGGCACATTCTACCATGCCAGTCTTAAATGGACATGGGAATTATCTTTCTTTTTCCGATTAGTTATCAGTGTTCCTCACAACCGATATTCGTTCATGCTGTTCAGGTTAATATTAGGCGAGGGACCTATGATATGTAGTAATTAAACTTTTCTTTTATAAATCCGTCTAAAACTTATAATGTGTTGTAATACTCTATTTATACTATAAAGGATAAGAACAACTTTAAACGTATGGCAAAATCCCTGGTGTGTTGATCCGCAACATTCGGGTCGACTTTACGTGTAAAAATGTTGTATGATATTGAGTTTGTTACATATTATGATTGAGTACTATTGCAATTTTGATCGGTCTATAATGATATATATCTTTGTGTACATTATGATCATTGTTATATATAAGTCTATTCTATTATTTTGTGTTAGTATACCATAGCAATCTGGCTACATTTTTCTGTTGGAAGACCTTGTATGTACAGGAAACAGAAATTAGGAAAAAAAGAATAAAATGTTCAACCGGTCTATTGCACTAAGTGCCATAGCTTCAGGTATATGGCACTACTTACAGGCGAGTGACATATGATATGTATTAGTACCCAGGGGAAGTAGAGGAGCAGGTGGTGGCGGCCGGCTCAGAGACCTACTAAGACGGATAAGACGGGACAATTACTGCTCTAAGTACATCGCTCTCAAGCCTATACTCCACCAAGCGATTCAGTCTGAATTTATATCTTTTTACCAAAGATTTCACAAAACACCATGCATGTTACATATCATTTGAAAGGAAATTAAAAGTCCTTTCCAACGATGTGTAACATGTATGGGTTTGATCAAAATTGCTCCCGTCGATTTTGAAATCGGGAATAAAATCGTCTAGTGGGATACAGCCTTAATGCTGCCATAGATCCCCGCGCCGGAGAATTGCCCCACCTTGACACGCTTTATTTAGTATCATTGACGTCCTACAGGCTTACGGAGATAAAAGAAAAAAGGAGGGTAGTGTCAGATAGCTATGTGTCTGTGTAGTAGTGTTGTAACGTTGATGTAATTAACGTCAAGTATGTAGCCCAAGGGTTTACTGACAGCTGTTTTTTTTGTTGCTATTCAGATATACATTAAGATAACAAGTAGGCAAGAGTGATTATAAGCCTGTTTTCAAATATTACACTGTATACCATATGTTACTCTGCTTCTCATGATTTTCACATGCTGACAACGATTTCCTCTGTAAAGAGTAACGAAAGAGCAGATTTTATTAGTAATATGATCATTTTGAAAAATGTATTTACTTAAAAATTGATTTGTATTCTTTTCCTCAACTCGGTGACTGATGTTACATACTTGTAGTTCTGCTCTCTTATGTGAAAGTAACTTCACAAAACTCTGCTACATTATTACAACAATAGGTAAAATACGTGTCAACTAATACAACTGAGCCTTCATCAAGTTTAATAGCCGATAAGCTTGCATTCAAATTCCAGTCAGATTATTTCTATGGCGTTACAAGAGATTTGCTGACGTAAGCAATAACAGTGACACACAAATACAATCTCCTAGACTCTGATACCGAAAAGGGGAAAGTTCTGTCACGCACATAAAAGTGCAAGTTAGCAAGTCAATGTAATTTAATATTTGCTGAAGACGTAATTTATCAAAAGCTCTTGTGACAGAAAACGGACAAAAGTACTTGTTTTTTTTTCGAGAAAGGGAGCCACACAACATTCGCAACCAGATTGGATCCAAGGTATGTCATGGTATAAGTCATAGGGCAGGGTCCATAGGGCCATCCATAAGCCAATATCCCTGACACACTGAGGTATTGATTAAACCAATCATCCTACACTCGATGGCCATACATTCATCATATCTGTTGTTTTATTATCATGTAATACTTAAACATATATACTGCTGGAAGATCATACTTGTATGAAGTGGTTGAAATGAAAAAAAAAGAAATCGTGGCACACAATCAAACTCTAATCTTAAAGCTCGGACTAACTGAAGCAACAGAACTATTTTCCGATGCCTGGAGGGTATTCCATAACAAAATACTAAGAAATGGGTGAATCTTAGTACCTGAAATAAGATATTCTCAATTCAAAGTTGATGTTGAATTGTACAAAGATGCTTTTTAAGAATCGATTGATTCTTAACATCATGTTATGAAATACCTAGGTAAAATTATGTTCTTACCTGTGTTTTGCCATTGATATAACATTGACCATACTGGGTCTAAGATCAGGTTGTAGGTCTCTTTAATGAACAAAGATTATTATACAGCCTTTACAAAGAATTCTTTTTTTCTTCTTAAAACCTCTCTTATCTTTAAGAAAATCTTATTACAACAAAGAAAAAGAATCTTTAACTAAGATTTTGTTCTGAATATGCCTCCAGAACTGCTATCCTATGATTATAGGCCTAATCCTCTATTGTGATAACACTTTGGTTTCCTTACCTGTGATCCATACCAGCATCTGTCTTCGCTCAAGCTCACGATTACATAAATCCCTTTAGACATACAGCCACCCTTAATGGTCTTCTATATTTCATCACCCAAACAAAATTCAAAAAATGTTGGGAATACTGAAAACAGGGAAGTATGACCTTCCGGCTATATACACCGTTCGGTGATGTAACTAACTGCCCCTATTATCGGCCAGATAGTGTCCCCCATGGGACACTACTACTGTTCTATGTGTAACCCGAAACTTCACTTGAGACTAAGGGGTCACGTAGTAGGCCACACACTAAATCAATGGACTACTTTGAAAGACCTAGTTAGGGAAAGAGAAAAATACACAGAAAAAAAGGATCTTCCCGTAAATATCATTTTGCTGGCAAAGCGGCCGCTTTCACGCAAACCGTTTTGATAAGGGCAATCGAAACAAGAGGCTTTTTCGCTTTATGTTATCCCATGCTATTACTAGTGATTAATACTCATGAATGGGTTTCTGAAAGGCAAAGCAAGTAACTGAATCTGTGTACAGTAAAACTAGAAGAAACAGACCAGTAATTGATCAACTTGGCCAAAATGTTTTTTTGCTTGCTTTACTTTTACGTTATTAATTGTTAAGAAGGCACTATGAGGTCAAAAGCTGTAAAGGGGCCTCCATTAAAGGGATTTGTGACTGACCACATCAGCTATTATTCTGTTTCTAAGAGTTGTAGCTCTTAGATATCAATGGTGATCCCTATTTACTTTTGCTGAAATATAATATTGCTAGGGGGCATACACGCAAATATATATACATCGTTTTAGTACTTAGCCTATATTATGTTAATCCCCCTCCCTTGTAGAAATCCTGTATCCGCCTCTGCCATATGCATCAGGGTGGGAGTGGGGTTCTGGTTAATGTGCCTTCATTCCTGTACAAATACAATGTGTGGATCAGCCTCAGGCAGCAAGGATATCGGTGGAAGGGACATTTTTTGAAATGTGCTTATGTAGTAAACGGAAGCCCTCTAAGGCTATTTGCCTGTAGGCACAATCCATTTCATTGCTTTGAAACATACTGTACTGAAAGGTTCTATACGGTTGAATTTTCCAACGGGACTAAAGTTTTATTCTATTTTGTTTTTCAAAAAGAATGAGGTCTGCTTGACGAGTACCGTTGACATGACATCTCTTGCCACTAATCTTTGGCTAATATTTCTACTCTTATAATGTAGAGCAACGTAGTTAGACATGATCATCCCATAGCTATAGTATCATTAGGTGATATGATCCCACACAGCTATAGTATTATTGGGTGATTCTGACAATTTTCATTCTAATTAATGTCCTATTCAGCATCAAGATTATGCTCTTTAGAAAAGTAGACTACAGCCTGCTTTAAGCGATATACTCTATCATGAACAGACCTTAGCGTAGCACTTATCATTCTCGTACTTATAGAAGCTGTAATTACATTTTCAATATGGAAGTGCCCTAGTGAGAAGCCTTAAGCCTGTATTCCACTAGGCGATTTTGACTATCAGGAGTTTGGCAATTTCAAAATTTGTAAAAGAAATATGAAAGGAACCTTTATATGCTACATACCATTAAAAAGGGAATGTAAAGACCTTCCTGATGATGTGTAACATGTTTATATTTAAACCGTAATGCTAGTGGAGATTTCTTAAATAGTAGGTAAAATCGGGTATTGGATACAGGCCTGAGACTTTATTAAATGGGTTTCAGGGCTTACATTAGAAAGACATTAGCTAACTGTAATCTGGCATACCCCTGTTTCCTTAAGTGCTTATACATACAGGAACTCGGGTGGTTTGCAATGGAAAAGGATTATATATGTAAATAACCACGTAGGTTTAGATTTGTCTGTCACTAGACATCCATCTTCTATTCCTTTTAAGAGATAACAGTGACATTACAAGAATTCGTATATATAGCCTTAGAACTTTGGTGACTATTATTATTATCAATCAATGTTAGCTTAAACCTCTGTAGAATGTTTCAGGTTATGCCAAATTTATTAGTTCAGGTTCTACCACATCCCTAAGCTAGACTCATGATATAAAGTTACATGACATTTTTGAGTCTGAAAATACTTTACCATAAATCTCCTTTGATTCCCTTTAATGTAGACACAGACCGTTCAGCCATATTGGTCTCCACCATTGTATCTCACTTATCAATAATGTAGACGGCCCACCCTGCCCCCCTCCCAGTTCACACCTCAAAGGGAATCAAAATTAATGTAGACACAGACCATTTAGCCATATTGGTCTCAACCATTGTATCTCACTTATCAATAATGTAGACGGCCCACCCCTGCCCCCCTCCAAGCTCACACCTTAAAGGGCGGGAGGTGTCAAGCTGGCCACGCCCCCAAAGCCTGACCCCGAGAAATGGGGTCACCTAAAGCCTCCTTAGGTCACTTGAGCTGAAGCTGCCCCCAGACGATCACCATGGCCAACCCCCCTCACCCACCACCCCAACTTCCCAACGTGACCAGCCTCCGCACGCCTGAGTATGGGGCGCAATGTGTTGAGGGACTCAAAATGGACATGGTTGACAACATTTTCAGAGCTCAAATAAGTATAGTAATATGTTGGATGAGTCTAGTTAAGATCGGTGGTAAGATTGATCGGCATTGAAAGATCGGGAGTAGAGCTCCTGATGCTTAGGAACATGTTGGTAACTATTGGTAGGAATACTATCAATGTTTGGGATGCCAAACATCATGTGTTTGCAGGTATATTCCCCCTCAAGATGCACTCTTTAAATAGAGAATACCTCTCGATCTTCAGAATTTTTGTCAAACATCCTCTGAATTGAAAGAGATCGTGGCCCAGAGATAGTACGGTGGAATACGGTCTTTACATGATTGTTTCTCCTTCAATAATGATAATAAAGAAATCGTCTAAAAGTTGACACTTGGCGCCCCCAGAATTGCCATTCTTTCAATATAAAAGCCCTGCTCAGAAGTGGCCTCAGCCTTTCACTCAGAGGTCGGCCCTCAGCCCCCGCCACTAACCCTTGAATGCCCACAGGCAGGTCTTAGTCATTGAGGATATGACGGGCTTCGCGGGGGGTCGGGGGCCCGGGGACAAAAGGGTCAACGGCTGTTGTGAGTGGGAAGCAGCGGCGGAATCAAAAGGAACATTGTGGATGCAAAGAAAATTGAATGTTGTATGGAAATGCCCGAGGGAATGGTGGGAACTCCGGGGAAAAACTCTAACAGGGCTTCAGAGGGGCGATGGCTGCTGGCAAGCAACGAAAGGTCCTTTATCTTGGAAAAGCATTATAAAGAATGATGGATTGAGATTGTTCTAGTTTATAGATGGTCTATTCTATACTCGTTCAGTATTTATAGGCTATGACTTTATGTATGTATGTATGTATGGATGTATGTATGTATGTATGAATGTATACACATGTATGTATACCTGTATGTATACCTGTATGTATGTATGTATGTATGTATATATGTATGTATGTATGTATGTATGTATGTATGTATGTATGTATGTATGTATGTATGTATGTTAATTGGCCTGACATTGGGTGATATGTGTGGGATGATAAGTGTTGGTGACACCTTTTGGTTTGTAGTTGTTGGATAACAGTCGAGGACTAAAAGCTGTCACCTGATGGCTATAGGTTCATGACTGTGAGATAAGACAGCTGTGAGATTACACCTGTTGGTTCACAACTGTCGGGTGTTAGACGGTGGCTGAAGGGTGATGGCTCTCAGATGATGGCCGTGGAAAAAGGTTCCCTTGCTGTGAGATTACAGCTGCTGGTTGACAACTGGCGGCTGTTAGATGATGGCTGAGAGTAATAACTCAGAGAAGATGGCTGTGCAATAAGGTCCCCTTGCTGTTAGATTACAGCTGTTGGTTGACAACTGTCGGGTGTTAGACGATGGCTGAAGGGTGATGGCTCTCAGATGATTGCTGTAGAAAAAGGTTCCCTTGCTGTGAGATTACAGCTGCTGGTTGACAACTGGCGGCTGTTAGATGATGGCTGAGAGTAATAACTCAGAGAAGATGGCTGTGCAATAAGGTCCCCTTGCTGTTAGATTACAGCTGTTGGTTGACAACTGTCGGGTGTTAGACGATGGCTGAAGGGTGATGGCTCGGGGATGATCGCTGTGGAAAACCCTTGTCTTGAGATTACAGCTGTTGGTTGACAACTGTCGGGTGTTAGATGATGGCTGAAAGGTAATGGCTCGGGGACGATGGCTGTGGACTAAGGTCCACTTGCCATGACGGCTTGTCGGGTGACAGATGACCGGAGCACTGTGCTGGTCACAAGCTGTGTCTAATGACCCAGGGGCAGCGAATATTCATGGCAGTATGAAGTCTACTGCCTAGCTCTAGCGTGGGTAGAACGGGAAACAGATGCTAGAATTCAAATATGAATAACCAAAGGAACATGATATATTGTATATAGATTGTTCTTAAAATAAAGGGTGGATCAAGGGGATGCATTGTGCCTGAATATATCTTTCCCCCTTCATTTACTCATGGAAATACCCCTCAACTATTGAGTACCATATTAACCATGGATATTTTAGTGTATGTAATAAATATGTGTTCAAGTAAGGCATGCTTGCTGTATTCTGTACAATATAAGGGGAGATCCAAGAGGTTGTCCTGTCCACGGTGTCTGTAGACCCCCAACTTCCCCCCAACCTCTCTTTTTGTAGGAACCAACACTTGTCAAAGAATTAAAAAAACTATTTATGTGCGGACAAAATGTTTTCTTACTTAGCCTATATGCGCATCCCCCCCCCCCTTTACAGTATCCATCCCAGAATAAATACCTACTTTACCATACCCACTGTGGTTTATCATAACCTCACAGACGTAGGAGGATGCATGCCTTGCATTAAAGCTAAGCGGTAGATGCTCCTGTCGAGTGTTGCCGACACAACAAACCCCAGCGCTTCTCTCTATAAGTGTTTTTGGTTAAGGATCGGCCTAGGTGGTGGCCGTCTCTATGGTGACAAGGTGTGGTCGTCAGCACGGGAAAGTGGTGTTCGACTGATAGTGTCCAGGCCCCGCCGCCTCCTTTTACTACGACGTCCGTCACTGTCGACAGCGCAGGGTATGGGGCACCAAACGAACATATATGCTTATTTGTGCAACCTTAAGGGCCATACTCACTAGGCGAATTTACTGGCGAAGGGCGACGAGCGACTGGGGGAGGGGCCGTCGTCGTCGCTGGATGACTGTGATATTCAGCAAGTTTGATATTTTACCAGCGATTTCGCCGGCAATTTTACCGGCGATCATGCTCCACGTCGCCTGTTGCCAAGAAAGGACCCCATACCCACAGAAAATCGCTCGGCGAGCGTGATCCCCTGGCGATTGTGCCAGAAATTTGACATCCGTGTCGTCGCCGGGCGACAGTAAAATCGCCTAGTGGGTATGGGGCTTAAGAGTGATTCTCAATGAGCTGAAAATAAAAAAAACGTTCAAAATGATAATGAAGGATTTTATTTCCCAAATTGCAATAAAATAAAAGTGAAATCCTTATGTTTACTTACGATTGTGAATATTAAGTATCAATCATTGTATATACTTATCACATAATCTCCTTAGTTGTTACACACTATTAGCACCTGCTGTGCCTACTGTCACACTGTGAAGGGGTTCTTTGATGACAAGTTTTCATTTTCCTTTGTGTCTTCCAGAGATAAGATGAATAGGCCTAATAATAATGCAACAAATGATATAGTAATATAAAAGGAACTGATTAGCAATGACTAGAAAGTTACAGATTCTACAAAACATAGTTCAGGGTCATGGAAAATCAATTTAATCATTTTCCTAAATTTAACATAAAATTTTGTGGTTGCCCAGTACTAGTGTACGTTGACGGATAACATTGCCCATATTCATATATATACCTCTTACAATCGCACTACATAGATAAATATAATTTACATTTCACCTTTTTCTCAAATATCATAATCTTATTGTTACTCTATAAAACAGTGTTAGGTCGGTGCAGTACTGATTTACTGTCAATTCTCATATTGTCTGCTGTCAATGTTTAACGTAGCTCCGTATCAACAATAATAGAATTAATATGCTGACTAAATAGAGTTGCTCACACTTGGCACCTCCCACCTCACAGACAGATGCACGGACGGAGCTGTTGAGTGTTTGCCTTGGAGTGAAATACTCTCCGACCATTGTCACTGCCTCTGGGAACAGGCCCGGCTGGGGACGGCGGCTTTTTAACGCTGTTGATACAAGGGCTCTCTGTGGGGCAGGTTTCCACAGAACGACCAACCAGCTTTCTTGGCTGCCATACAGTGTTAACCCATTCTTAGCGGCCACTGCTTGTTGGTGCCAATAGTCAATGTTCTTTCAAAAGATTGACACTATGAAATACTATAAGTTTTTAACGTATGTCATTTCGTGAAAACCTGCCTGAAAGTGTGTACCCACTCCACCATGAAGAGTGCCGTCGATGGTCCATGAGTAATATCAGCATTCACTGGTTGTACAATGCTATCGGCAATCTAGGCATTGTCGATAGTCGACTTAAATATGTGTCTTCATTTTGGTGTGCTACGGATGACACACCATCAACGAGAGGTTAAAGTGTATACACCTAATGTTCAATCATAATTTGATATTATATAAAGCCCATCCCATTTTGGGTATATCCCAGGGTTGTACTAGGATTCGACAAAGTAACCATATGAGCCATCCTTGTCCTTTAGTTGGCGTCACTGAAATTAACAAGAATTATATTTTTCTATGCCTAGTGCTGCTAAACCATTATAATTTCTTCAATTCTATCAATCGACGGATTTGCAGGTTTGGCAGCCAATTAAAATGCTGTATTTTGGGGCAAAATGTATCGGAAATTTTACATTGTGCTGACAGGCTTTAACATTGGTTTCTTTGGGAAAAGGCCAGTATATAAAGCTGCGTTTTACAAATTTTAGGAGCAATCTGTCAATCAAATTACTTTTGTTAATTTTGTGTTATGGAACTCTCCTCAGGGAATAAGCATAGAGGCAATTGCGAAGATATTTCACAGTAAATTTTAATGTTTGCGTAAATTTGGATGAGCTTGTGGTTGGCAGACAAGTTCATGGTATTGACAGCTGACTTACATATCATGATCAAACATGTCTAGTTATGTTGGTTGAAATGGCGCCAACACGCTGTTTTGTCGGCTGAACTTTAAGTTGACCGCCAACGCTGAAACTAGTGGAAACTAGCCTTAACCAGAGAAAAACGTGGAATGATGGACAGGGCGAGAAATGGACTGAAACGTCACAGCTCATAGAGGACAGAATTAAGTGGAGTGGAGGAGTGGTTTAGACGATCAGATGTTGTTTGAATTGTTTGTAGATTGTTGGCGATTTATCTTCATCTGATATATCAAGCAGGTTACATGGGATAGTGGTTTGATTCTATAGACCTAGGATCATAACGACAGAGAAAGATGGGCTGTAAGTGTATTATGACGAGCTGCTATAATAAGCAGTTCTCTCTGACTTATTACTAGGTTGCAACTTTAAAAAAACGAACCACTAATGAGTATGAAAGATATCTCACGTGAATAATTTAATAGGTTGCAGTCAGTTGTAAGTTTATACCTTGCTTGTACGCATTGCATGCTTTTAATTGTTAACATTGTTCATGAAGAGTGATATGATTTCAGATTCTCGAAATGAAAAATGACATTCAAATAAATGAAAAAGAATTGTTATCCGATCTCTGTCCTGTAGCCATGGGATCATTTTATTCCGTGCAATATAAAGCAGGGCAATGTCTAATCTGTCGGGATATGGAGGTAGTTTTCTGCCACCAGCAGATCACGTCAAAAGCTCGTAATCAGGCCTTTATGAATAGAGAATGGGGACCATAGTACACCGTGACACAGTGCAGGCTAGACCCCGTTAACTATAGTAAAGGGGCCTTTACACGGGCCGTCAATATCCCCAAGGACCTATCATTTTGATACTGCAGATTTTGTATTTGTTTGATTTCCTCTTAGAGTATCACATGTGACGTTTCATCCCATATACCATCCAAAAGAGAATTGTAAGATCTTTCTTTTGATGTATGACACATCTATATTTGACCTTTATTAACACTACCGATTTTCAAAATCGGCAGCAAAATCGGTGCGTGGAATACATGCTTTACGAGACATGAACTATTGATATGAGGTTGAAGAAAATTCTTTTTTTATGCATATTTCCAATAATCGAAATTACAATGGCCAACTATCTCACTCCTGTATATGATTTGTCTGTAACATCACCATATTGCACCCCCTACCGTACCTCCTCAGGTCGTTTAGTGTAATAGGGCCTTCAAAATATCTGTTCAAAATAGTCAGTGATGTATATTTTACGATAACCCATACAATTGACATAAGCCATTTGATGGCTGTCAAAACCAAATCTTTTCTATGGAATCATTAGCGTACTGTTATCCTAAGTGAATTTAATAAAATTGAATCAAAGGAAATGACTGTCCTATGTCGTCTGTAAAATTTTTGGGAATGTAGAGCTCAATGGTAAAGATTTTTGACACGTTTGGTATTTCATGCAGTTTCCTGGCGACAAAAGACATCCTTCCCAACAATACTGACATATTTCTTATTCCAATGATAAGGCTAAAGGTTATATTCCACATACCCAATTTGCTGCCGATTCTAAAAATCAGCTGTGGGAATACCGGTCAAATGTAGACATGTTATACATCGCTAGAAAGATCTCACATATCTCTTGTAAATAACATGTATGATGTACAGTTGAATGCCTTATTCACAGAAAAAAATAAAACAAACGTAAAATGGACAGCTTCACAATCGGTATGTGGAATACAGCCTTAGTGTGAGAGTATTGTCTGTAGGTGTCCTTAACGGTATGTGTAAACAAGGCCTTAGGCAGTAAGGTGGTTTTGTTTTTCGTGTCTGTACAATCAATAGATCCTGTGGTACCCCGCACACGGAGATCTGTCCAGATTGCATGTTTAGGGGAGTTTGGTTTTGCTCACGGTCTGTAACGTTAACGTTGATGTGGTTGGGCAGTTGTTATAGACCTTGTGCAGACATGGTGACCCGACCACGGTTTGGGGGTTGCTATATGTGCATCATAACCACATGGCTATCTACTTTTGCAATATTATAATTTATAGATACTCTATAAAGTTTTAACTTTTGCTTGACTTTAACGGTTGATCATTAGTCCATGAGTTTATCTTAAGGATGTTTTAAATAAATGATTAGAATTACGATAATAAAGATTTGGAATTATTTACCAAAGTTGGAGCTAGCCCATTTGGGCATATGTGACCTAATCTGGTCGACGTCTATATCAAAAGAAAATGGCAGGCGCAGTTGGACATTAGAAAGCCCTAGTTTGATAAAATCAGAAATGCCAGGCAAAAACAGATGTGAGATATGAATATCAAATGGCTGAAGAGATGGTTTGACAGACCAGTACAGGGGCGGGATTCAGAAGGGGGCTCCAGTGGGCCCTAAACCCCTGCCTCCCTGCCCCCCTTTTTGGTTGGGACTTGAACTTGCCAGAGAGAAAGAATACATCACGGGCATACTCACGAATGTACTTAGATTTAGTACTTAGTGTATATGCAGAACCCCCTCCACCCATTTTTTTCCGAAAGCGTGTATCCGCCCCTGCCATATCCAGAAACATTGATGATTTCCCAGCAGTACAAGATAGATACATTAGGTGTGCTTCTTCTCTCAGTTACATGGCTTGGCAACAAAAGGCAGCTGCAACTGTCTAGAGTCCTGTGAATGGTACAGACCAAAGGGCCTAATGAGCTGACCAGCTCCTGTCTAATCTCCGGGACCTACTTTTACAACATTGGTCTACTACAAGCAGTTCCAGTACATGCTGCTTAGCAGGCTGGGGAATAGCCTGAACTTTCACTGAAACAGAGTTTCCGCATGCTGCATGTCAAATCTTTCCACACAGACGTATCATAATTATTGCTGCTTTCCGGTAGCCCGTCCTACTCTAATTTTTTTTTTGCCCCGACCCTTTAGTTTTATGGACTTTTTAGAGAAATAGATTTATATTAGAAAATCATAAAGGTTGACAACATTGGGGACATTTTTTCAATATAAGACAGTTAGCAAAATATTAAAAGAAAAAGAAATCCCGACCTACCTACCCTATTTATTTTGACTGATAATACCGGCCGAAACCCAGCAATATTGTTCTTTGGCCTCATATATGACCTGAATATTTTCCAAAGAACACCAGGGAAAACTGCATGATTAATTGCTTTGCTGTAACTGCAATTTAAAAACCGCTGTTATGCATGTATCGATGCGTATCTGAGGATACATCGCTTCAAACGTCGACTAGCAAAAATACATGCGAAAACCTAGATCTCAAAACACCTCAGATTCGCACCATACCCAATACTTATGTAGCGAATGGCAGTAGGGGTGTGCCTGCCGCCTCTAAATCCTAGTTTTTACATCCCTATCTCGTCCTAGACCAGTGTGACATGTTGTGGGGACCCATCAATCACTGCCCCACGCCTATAGGCCTACACTTAGGCCGGCCCTTAAGGCCCTCAAGGCCCTTAAGTCATGTTTCCACCAGCCGATTTTACTACCGATTTCAGAAATCGGCAGTGAGAATATTGGTTAATAATGGACATGTTATATACTATTAAAAAGGGTTTTTAATTCTCTTTCAAATGATATGTAACATATATAATCCTTTGCCATATGACCAGTTAAAAGTAATAAATTACCAAAGAATCGGTAGTAAAATCGGCTGGTGGAAAATGGACTTTAGGGCCGGCCACTCCAGCCGATTGGTTTACTGGCAAACCTACTCTCGACCCAGGAACACTAACACCTTATTAAAGGCCGTTCATTAATAATTACTACGCATTTGAAATGATATCTAGACCCCCTCACTTTGAATATGTTAAAGCTGCAGAGACCCCCACAAACAACCCTGACACATTTGTAATTTATGGACAGAGCTTTGTGATAAACCATGGAATGAGAACTATGAGTATCTCCAAGTTTAAGGCTGTCCCGACAGATAGGAGGGTGATGCTATTTCTCCAATATATGGACAAAAAGGTGGCACCTTCAGAAATGTTTGGAAATATTGTCTAAATTTGTCTGACTGTTAAGATTGTGTTTCAATTCACATATTTCTAATAACTCACAACTCATTGTCAACGAAGTGATAGGAAATTATAGAACCAGTGAGAGAGAGGAAAAATCGCAAGGTGTGAGCTGCCCCTAGGCTCACATCACGTAGGCCGGTGCTTAGGCCTAGTTTGTGTACTACTCGCAGGCCTAGAGTGTGTGTGAAGGGGTAGGGGTAGGGGTAGGAGTAGGGATAGGGAGGGTGGGGGCTGTTAACCACCATCAAGGCCCGTGAAGGCCTGAGGCGTCACGCGCCAAACCCAGAGGCACCTACTTATAGGACACGTTATGTGTACGGGGAGTAACATGGATCGCGTAGGTGTTTCCGACAGTTGTTGGTACTACCCAAATAGAAAACATAAATGTTTCTGGGACTAATCATAGTTCATTCAGTTTCAACATGTTACACCAAATGTGTGTCCAGGCCATGTATTCTTGGACTCTGACAAAGTGTGGTTTAAGAAAATGAACTTTGCGTCCAAATTATGATTGAAGGTAATTTTGAACCCTTCATATTTATTTGATTCGTGATATAATAGGTTGCACAATAACTTTGACCAGACTTAATAGATAGGAGTTTAGGTTCAGCATTTTACATTTGATTGAGTCTAAGAGTTATACATTGATTTACTTACTGGAAAATGACTCAACATAATTTCAAGAGACGAATTCAAGCCTTTTCACATGTAAGAACTTATCTTTTCATGTTTTGACCAAGTTGTTCCGGGTTCGATAATTAGGATTCTAGCACTCGTCCTTTCGGTGCACTCTAAGTTTGCAAACCTATGCTAAGTGCATTTTGATATAACTCGTCATATACTTGAATCCTTCCCTGTTTACAACTGCAAAATAAGGCATCTCTTCTTTAGTTCGTCTAATGTTGCAAAGCTCCAACACCTTATTTGACCTTGTTCCTAGTGTTTCATTCCATCTCAATATCACAGACAACTGCGGGAACACTGCTTATAAAGAAAATACATAAATACAATATGAGTATCTCTTATACATGAGAAGAGAAAGGGATTCAGGAGACCGCTCTTTCTTTGTGAAACAATATCACAGGACTTCTTCAGCTATCTGTTCAAAGTAAACTTCTCTGAAAGTTCTGTTGTCTTTGTTTTGATTTTGTATGACATAGGAGAGGGATACAATCTTCTTTGAAGGTGTGCCTTCTTTAAAACTTCTGATGGCACAGACCAATGGCTATTATGTTTGCTTCATTGAACAACATATCACTCAAGGAATACCTAGAGTGAGGGGAAAAACAAGTTACTGCACTAATTTTAGAGCTATTGCAATTGGAAAAGATTGTCTTCACTACAAAGTTCAATATGTCTTTTTTTCTTTATCTCCTAACACCTATTAAAAAGTACCATTGCCTGTGTCTTGATATCTTATTATCTAACAGTTTTTACTGTAACCTTAGTAAAAGGTTCCTAATATTGGAAAACAACTGCTAGTATTTCCATCTTTTGGCCGACTGGTAAGCGTAGATTCACTTTAAGCCCTGTTTCCACCAGCCGATTTTACCACCGATTTCAAAAATTGGCAGTGGGAATATTAGTTAATCACGGACATATTATATACCATTAGAAAGCATTTTAATTTGCTTTCAAATGGTATGGTAAGCTATATAATCTTTGTTTATAATACTAGTTAAAAGTAATATTTACATTACCAAATAATTGGCAGTTACATCGGTTGATGGAAACAGAGCATTACTCGGTCGGGTCGTCTGAAGGACGACTATGCCTCAGACACAGACCCCCTCCCCTCCCTGATCTACCCATCGACAGGGGCTGATTACAGTGACATTCCGGTCAGACTAATCACGTCTACTTACTGTCCACATTCAAAAGTCGCCCACACCAATTTAACTGGAGTAAGTACCCACTAAGGTCGTCCAGCCGATGGTAAGGCTCTCAGCACTGATAACGCTGAACTCACCGATGGCACGGGAACATCCTCCGCAAATTGCAATTGGTACCTTGAATTAGGGACATCTGCCGTTGTCTTGTTCTATGGTACATTTCTTCTTTTTTTGAAAGCCCTAAAGTTATTATCAATCTTTAGCACGGAGACACAGAACCACATTTCAACGATTGTTCTATGGTACATGTATTTGAATATTTGATAACGTGTGATAATACTGAACCCACTGAATGCAAGGGAATATCCTTCGAAAATTGCAATTGGTACCTTGCATTAGAGACATCTGCCGTTGTCTCTTTCTACGGTTCATGCATGTGGATATTTGATAATGTGAACCCCCCACTGGCACAGAATTATGCTTCACAATGATTGTGTGTGTGTGTGTGTGTGTGTGTGTGTGTGTGTGTGTGTGTGTGTGTGTGTGTGCGCGCGTGTGTGCGTGTGTGTGCGCATGTGTGTGCACATGTGTGAGTGTGTGGGCGCGTGTGTGTGCATGTGTGCGCATGTGTTTGCGTGCATGCACGTGTGTGCATGTGTGTGCGTGTGTATCTTCACACAAATATATTTACACATATATATCTGAGTTGTAATCTATAATTCAGTTCTTGCCATACTACAGAAAACTAGTTTAAAAGCTCTCCGAGGTAAAAAGTACGCCAATACCCACTGTAGAATGAACTGCTCCAAGCCCTCCGTGTTTTCACTTTGGCCAATTAGCTTCCCATAGCATTCCATACTGGGCTAAAACGAAATTAAATCAAGCACTTTCTGAGAATATTGCACGGTAAACCTTGTAAAGTGTAACCAGTTACCTACCGTGGAATGAATTACCCCTACCCTCATGTTTTCACTTTGGCCTATTAGCGTCCCAGGTTCTTTAGGCCTAATACTACTCCAACCAAGAACGCGTGTCCTGCACTCCCAAACCCATTACGCCTAAGAGCAGTGCAACTTGGCCTAAACTGGCCACACGGTTAACATAAATACATGCAAATATATTACGCACATGTTGTAGTATATAGTTATTGTCACATTACTATCATCTCTTTGGTGTACCGATCTGTGAGTGAGACCAAAATGAAAGGTAAATAAATAAATGGGCCAAAACGAAATCAAATCAAAAGCTTTCCGAGATGACTTTGCAGGATAAACGTCTTAAAATGTACACCCATTACCCACCTTGTAATGATTTACTACCTCTCCCAATGTTTTATCTTTGGCCAATTAGCTTCCAATAGCATCCAGATACTTTAATACTTCTCCAACCAAGAATATGTGTTCTTTAATTCCAAATGCATTACACCTAAGAAAGGTGCAACTCAGCCTAACCAGGCCTAAAGAATAATAGTGTGTGTGACACACATATATTCAGACATATATACATCTGAGTTCTAATCTATAATTTAGTTATTGCTAAACTACTCATTATTGCCATAAAAGAGAGCTGTACCAGTAATACCAAGATGAAGTTGTGTAAAAGGGACAATACAAACTAAATTTAAAACTTTCTGAGACAATTTTGCAAGGTAAACTTCTCAAAGTATATCAATTACCTACCTGAGAATGAATTACCTACCACCTGCCATGTTTTCACTTTGGTCAATTAGCATCCCATGGGGCCCAGGCACTTTAATACTTCTCCAACCGAGAGCACTTGGTATGTACTTCCAAACGCATTACGCCTCAGAGCAGTGAAACCCAGCCTAAACAGGCCTAAACTAGGGGGACGGTTAACCTGCAGGGCGGGCCTGCTAAAGTCCGTATGTTGCTTTGTCACGCCGTCCGGGCGCATTAAGCCCCGCCCCCCTTGAAAGGTGTGAAAGTCGCGCGGACGGCCCTGGTGCGCTTTTCCTCTGGGGGGGACTCTTGAAGTTGTATGGAAAAGCATCAGGTGGACCAATGTCGCAATATACATAGAACTTTGGGGAGCCCATCTAGGGCGAAATCCAAGGGGGGGGGGGGGGGGGGCTAGGCAGAACTTAATTGGCCTATAATTCAGTGGCGGATCCAGGTTTTTGAAAAGGGAGGGAGTGTGCTCATGAAAAGGTTGGTGTGCCCTCTTTTTCTCGAAATTTTACATTAAAAAGTATAGATTTAGCAAAAAAGCAGAAAGGGGTGTGCCCCCCTCTAAAACTTTATAATATACAGGTGAGAGGGTGATTTCTTTAGAGCCCCTTTGGTGCCCCAAAGGAATGGGTTACACACTTAACGATCGGGACATGGACACTGCCTCTACAAAAATCACTTTAGGCCTATAATATGAGAAGTAAATTGATGAGAGATTAAAAATTATTGATGCGGCCGGTAACTCTTCCCAATTTAGATTATGGAGGACGTGTAGTGAACTATGGGCATGTGGACAGCTTGTTTAACACCTTTTTCGCATACGCCCTTATCAAGGGTGTCAAAACCAACGTAACCATACCCACACAGCAATATGTGTCTGGCACTGCTCAGGATCCACTTGGGGACCAGGGGCACATCACAACACATTACAAATAAGGGACCCCGATTCGCTGTGTATATGTTGCCTAAACAGGATTAAACAAACAAATTTAACCCAGAGCTGTGGTTTTAACAACCTGATAAGCCCCCCCCCCCCCCTCAAGCGGCTGCCATCCACTAGTCAACGTCCCATAACCCTTAACGCAGGGGATTAAACCAGGCAGTCAATGTGGGTTCAGGTTCGCGGTCTAGCTAGGTTGGCCTATGTTGACTCAGACCTGGCTGATGGCTGTATCCACACTGAGGCGTTGATAAAACCATGTAGAATAATGCATCATTGAGCATTCTATGAGACCGTATAGACCACTTGTAAGGATGGTTATATATTTTAGTCTTGGAAATATTTGTCTATATTATTTGTTTACTTTAAAATTTACCATCACGTAATTTTAGACATAATAATCTGATACTAACAAGAAATATACTCATAGCTTTATAGCTTTATGAGTAATTTTGATATAAAACTTATTTTCGGGTAAACACAAATTTGACAAATAACATGATAATAAGCCTAAAATAAGTACGTTGCATACTTTTTCTCCATTTGATAAAAGAATGATTGCAGCAGATACGCCTCATAGGCTTACATAACACAAAATTTAACCGTTAGTTTGTGTCATATGAGTGACAAATGTAACCGGAAAGTATCATTTCATTAAAGATGTAATTTATATATATATATATATATATGTGTGTGTGTGTGTGTGTGTGTAACCTTTATATATATATATATATATATATACATATATAGGTATATATTTATACAATTCTATGTATATCATATACATATATATGGTATTTTTATACAGGCTGAGTTCACTTTATTTATGTAAAATATGTTCTTTCCCATGCTGCACTTCATGGGATGCCTTAAGGACGTTGGCCATCCCGACCCCCAAAAATATTAATGAAATATTAACCTCAGGGTTGTATCCCACCCTGTAATTAAAATTAACCTTCAGTGCACGAACCCTGCCTGCCCCCGCTCTTTTCGCGCTGTGGTCCACCCTGCTCTTCTCCCTAGCCTAGGGCCTTGCCCCCCACCAATATGTGGAACATCACCGTCCAGGTTCTGACCAATCAGCGCGAAGCGGGCGCGATGACGTCACCGCGCCTGGACGGCGTGAGAAAGCATCATACGGCCTGTTGCGGCGGGCCTGTTGCGTGAAGATTGCCTTAGGTAATTGCATTCATTTGCAAGGAGAGTAGGAAGTCTGAGGAAACATGAAGAATGTTTTAGGCCCAGAGACGATGCGGAGGGTCATCGAACAACAGGGCCAATTTGGGGAGTAATTCTGGAGAGGGCATTGAGCATTGTTTAACTACATTGGGCATTCACTGGTGAAAGGGGTTGCCTGGGGAGGTAATGCTATTGGTGGAGGAATGCCTGCGGATGACGGGACTGAGTGGTGCATGCGAGTGGTGTTATGTGTGATTGGCAGAGGTTTTATCACCCATTGAAGCAAAGAATATCGGGATTTCCAAGGGTAATGAGATATGCAAATAGTTGCATGTCTGTCTTAAATATGTAGGAGGTTAGGATGGGAGTATTCTCTCGCGAGCGAATTCCGAAAGTAAGTTTCACTCTAGAAAAAACATGTAAAGTACGAATGTTTCTGCTTATATCGATCTTCTTTCTTTTTTCCCTAACAGTTTTATTCAATATCTTCATGTAAGCACGTGATCCTCCAGTTGTTTGTGGAATAATAATAATACGTAAAGTGGTGATAACAGTTATAATGATGGTGAAAATAATGAAATATGTTATTCATGGAAATAAGTTGAGCAAAGTTTTTCGTTTCACCAAATAGTGGAGTGTCTATCGCCCCCTCGGTATCGTGAGATATCTATTATACTTAAAGTTGGCCTACTAAAATTCTGGCTGCTTCTGTTTATGAAACGACTTTTCAAATTTATTTTTCAATGCTACTAATTCTCATATATCATTATGATAATTTAATGGTATATTTCATCCTATATTTACCCGTTCTTTATATCCATATTTTTTTAATGATTTATTTTACACTTAGGAGTTGAGTGAACGCTTATTGTCCATAGAGCCTAGTTGTTTAGACAACAGTGAGTTTAGTATAAACATAAATCAGGTACACGTTATAAAATTGCGTCAATAGATAACACCATAGTTTCAGATCAACGTTCCATCACGGCGAGACACCAAGATTATTAGACAAAAATATGGCGGTACCCATCCATGTAGTATAACATAGTGCATATGCAGAATGGATGCCCCCACAAATAGTCATTATCCCAGAGAAGCGGTATATAACCCAACAAGCCGAGCACGCTTCCAGAACATCATCCCAAAAGGCTGCCCTCTAGGAACCATGCATATGGCAGTATGATGGTGAAGCTATATGCATATAGCGGTACCAATCCATATTTTTTTTTTTTAAAGGGCTTTATTACATGTAGACATCTTCAGAGTTACCTCTGGTTTTCGGATGTAACATAAGACAAAAATTTACAAAGTAGCTTATATATATAATATTACTTGAAATTAATTCTACATATTTTCATCAAAAGAGGTCACACATAATTAGCTCAATAGATGATATCTTAGCATTCAAGTCAATAGATCTACATATACATTATGTAATTGCTTCACTTTCGAACCAAAAATGATCCGATTTTGAGAGGACTTTATATTATCATTCAGCAAATTCCATAACACATACCCTCTATAAAAAGGGCTATTAATATATTTACTATTTATACGTGATGGTACATCAAAAGTCACTCGTTCAGCCATTCGTGTGGCTCTTACCGGAACATTAAGTCTTTTACCTCTCTCATAAAGTATATACATGAGTTTCAATAACTGGATTTGTCTACGCTGCTCCAAACTTACAATTTTCAACCTCGAATGTAATTCTCTAATACTAACATGATCCAACAAATTCAGTTTTAAGCAGATTCTACAAGCATTATTTTGCAATATCTGTAATTCCTTTTTTTGTGATAATGTGCATGAGATTAAAACAAACCCACAATAATCAAGTAGGGGTAAGATCATTTGCTTGTATATTGAAATAGCTGTATTTGTTGTAACATATTTACGAATCTTAGACAATTCAAATATTCTATTGTTCACAACCTTCATAGTATCTTTATGAACAATTTTATAAGTCAATTTGGAATCAATACTAACACCCAAGTACTTATAATGCTGTACAAAACTTAAAGTGCTATTACCTACATTAAATAGGCTCGGATATGGATTATTATTATGCATAGTACGGTTACCAACCAACATGCTCTTAGATTTACTGATATTAAGAACGAGAGAATTTTTCTTCCCCCATTCAACAAAATGATCTAAATCCTCCTGCATTTTTCCATGTAAACTGTCCCATATATGACCACTCAGATACAGAACACAATCATCAGCAAACATTGTGCATTTACTGTGTTTTACAGAGGTAAATACATCATTAATGTAAAAAACAAATAATGTTGGCCCTAGAATTGTGCCCTGACCTATTCCGCTATTAATTTTCATAGGGTCGGACAACTGATTACCAAAATTTAATGTTTGAGTACGATCTAGATAACTAATAAACCAATTTATAACATCTCTATGCAGGCCAATTGTTGACAACTTATATAACAGCCTCCTATGATTTATTGAATCAAACGCCTTGCGCACGTCTAAAAATATCATACCAGTAACATCTAATTTATTATATGCATCATGTAAGTAATTCAAAACCTCAAAAATCGCTTGTTGAGTGGATCTACCCGGTAAAAATCCATACTGATCTGGAGACAAGTAATCTATCCTATACAGATAATTTAATAGTTGTTTATTTACTATTTTTTCCAATAGTTTTGCTGGGAGGGGAGTTTGAGTAATTGGTCGCCAATTTGAAGGATCTGACAATTTTCCTGATTTAGGAATCAAATTTACGGAACCATTAGTCCATTTTCTTGGGAAAGTAGCAGTACGCAATGACATAGAAAACATATGAAGAATTTGTCTACCTATAACCAAAAAAGCATCTTTAAGTACCTGTGATGTAATACCAACAATACAACTATCCTTATTGACATCTATATCCTTAATAATAGTATGCAACTCCTCTAAATCTATATCATCAAATAACCTGCCAGCATCATTGAAATCAATTTCACAAACATCATTTTGTTTTAAATCCATACCTACATTCACAAAGTAATTATTCAAAAAATTACTAGTATCACAAATAGGAACTTCATTACCATTCTTTGGGTCACGAAAAATAATATGCGATATATTAGTATCTTTCTTACCTAGAAAATTGTTTGTGAGTCTCCAAAATTTCTTTGGATTTCCATTACAATTTCTCAAAGAATCCTTGATATATCCAGCCCTGGCCTTACGTAAGGCAAGGTTGGCATCATTGCGTGCTTTACGCATTAAGGATAATGAATCAGGATTTGGATTTCTCTTACATTCACGTACACATCTATTCCTATATTCAAGCTTAGTCAACACATACTTGGTCATCCATGGGGTCTTATTTTTACGTAAACGTACATTCTTATATGGACACATTATAGCTAGTATATTCTGAATTTTACCTTCTATAATATCCCATATCAAATTAGGATCTTTGTTGTTAAATAATTCATCCCATGATGAGTTACATAATAATTGACCAAAAACGATAGGATCATAATTTTTGTACACCCGGATTTTCTTAAAACACAATTTTGACTTATCACGATGCTTTTTACGAATAGCAAAAATTGGAAAATGATCCGATATCAAATCATCCAATATACCTTTATCCAATACAAAGCTACTGTCTGTGATAAGTAAATCAATGCAAGTTCCCCCATGTCGACTCAGTCTTGTGTAACAATCAATTAGTTGTTTCAATCCATGTCTCTTTAATAAAGCATTTAATGAGTATGGAATAATCTTCATTAAAATCTCCAAGAAGCCATTTTTCCCTATTTAATATCTGTTGATCTCCAAGCATGTTGTCTAAATACATGATAAGATTCGCAAATATTACCCTTTGGGGGCCTATAGATACAAGAAATACACAATTTACGAAATTTAGGCTTATCAACAATAATTGTTATTATCTCAATATCAGGGTTTATTACTGTATATTGAGATAAAACAGTTACATATGGAACCCATTTACTAGCTACATAGATAATGACTCCCCCTCCTCGCTTAGGTACTGATCTGTTCCTACGAAAATATGGGTCAGCATTACACCTATCATATCTAAAAAGTGACATACCTTCTATATTAATCATAGAATCCATATACCTAGTATCCAACCAACTCTCTGTTATACACAATACATCACAGAGTTTAAATGTTTCCCGTATAATATCGATTTTCCCAAAAACACTACGGCAATTTACATGGATAATCTTTAAACCTGATATAGCACATACACATATAGTATAATTAATTATAGTTCATATGCAGAATGGATGGCCCCACAAATAGTCATTATCTCAGAGAAGCGGTATGTAACCCAAAAAGCCGGGCACCCCACCACAACAACATCGTCCCTAAAGGCTGGGCCTCTAGGAGCCATGGCTGTATGATGGTGAAGCTATATTAAGTCCGTGTGAAGGATAGCTTCATAAGGGAGGGCCCTCAGGAGGTCCCTCACTCTGGGCCTGTCCCCTCAGTCACTCAGTCTAGGCCTAGCGCACCACTCTACTCTAATAGACCCGTTGTCATAAGATGCTGTAGATCAAAGAAAACAAGGAGGGGGGGGGGGGGAGATGCATGCGTAGGGACGAAGGCTTTTCTGTAGCTTTTTATTTTGCAATAAACATCTGGTTTTCAGATTATAACAGATTATATAAGTTGCCAACTTCTAAGTGCAACTGATACTTGGCGTGGTAGTGCCTGGCAACACAGACATACACAGTCCTTCTCTTGCATTTTCAAATTATAACATAAAGGAAGTATTCCGATTAGTATAAATAAATTAGTTATTCATACTTGCAGGAGTTGGTCATAGCATTTGAGTTTAGCTTCATCATTACATTGACGTTCCACATAGTTTATATCAATTAATGATTTTTAAAAACCCGCAGGTAAAGTAGAGTTTAGGTATAGACATGCTATATATGTCTGTTACTTACTAAGATGGCACTAAACAATTACGTTATTGATGGTGAGGTTTCAACCTCACCAAATTAGAACGTTATTACAACGTTATTTTTTTGTGAGGTTAGGATGAACAAAAACAGAACATTATAAGAATGTCCTGATTAGACTGAAGAATGTAACTAGAATGTTATAATAACGTCGCAGTGCCACGTCACAACAGTATGTTGCAGCAACGTTATTGGAAGCCATCAAAATAACGTAACAAAAACCAGTACAGAACAAAACAGAAGGGCTTAGGAGCTATGAAAAGGGGTGGGTTGAACAGTGTGATACTGCCTGGAAACTTGCCTTATTTTCATGTTTAAATCAGAAAATATAGTGTGACGGGTTGGGCGGGTTCGAAAAGTACCCCGAAAAAGTAAGACATTATTCATGGATGGCCCCTTATTTATCCTATACCAGCCTGCAGCTAAATTCCAGCCTACAAAGCACATTACAAATGTTATGAGAATTCCCTTTCCAACCAGTAGCATGCTTCCATGAAAGGCTCTATACACACCTTTCTGAAGGCTCTCCTCCCCGCCCCTACCCCATCTTATCACCCATCTATCCTGTTATCAAAGATTAGTTTTTCTCCGACAAACTACCGCGGGATATCATGCGGCCCTTAGGGGTGAGGGTAAGAGGCTTAGAGCCTGTCTAAAGGCTGTATTCCACATGTCGATTTTTTTCCTTTTTTCCCTTTTTTTGTGATTGTTTTTTATTGGGTCTAAGGGTTCAGCATCGCCGATCTTCCACCCACTCCCAAAAATTTCTACATAATTATATAAGTGACCCATATGTGAATCTTTTGTTGTTGCTGATGTTCTTGTTGTTTTTCTTGATTGAGTTTTCATTAAGACTATTAAAAATCGGTATTGGTAATTTTGGTGAAGCATTTGCATGTTACGCATTATTAGGACAGTCTTCAAATTCTCTTTCAAATGATATGTAGGGTGTGGTTATTTTTGAAATAAAACTGCTGACAATTTATAAATTACCAAGTAAACCACGGCTAAGATCATCTGGTGGAATACAGGCTTAAAGGTCTGGTCACATATAATACAGAGACTCAGCTCAACAGTTGAGGTCAGCTGGGTCTCTGAAGGTCTTGATATGTGACATAGGGTTAAAGGCAGTTGCTATGACCCAGCTTCTATATTAGGTGAGATAGCTCAAGATCATGCTTAACTGTCTTGAGTCCATTTTCCAATCAGAAGAAGGAAAATATCAAACCTTTCCTGTCAGTATGTCTCTGTGTAAATAGCCAGAGACATATATATTAGAGATACAATTCTATACAATTCTTTGTTACACGTGTGTGACATTAGAATTTTAGCGCCGATCTGTCAGCCGAATCAGGCACAATCGCTTAGTGGGTACGGGCCGTAAGTGCTACCTCTGGGAGGCCCCCACCCCTTATATATCACCCACATCTGAGGGGTGAAAAGGGGCCGCTGATCCGGGGTAAGGAGGGGATCGATATATCCTCAATATCCACTTCATTCTGTAGCCGGGATCAAAGACCTGCTCCTGGGTGCACCCCTCCTGGTGCAGCTCACGGCCGGCAGGGGGCGTGGGGGGGAGAGGGGTCACTGAGGACACTGGGGACTGGTAAACTGACTGGTGGAGATTGGCAATCATAACAGATACTACATGGGCTTATCTAACTCTCCCCACTATGGATCTTCTGTCTTTCTTGTTTTTATTTTTATTCTTTTATCTACACAGACAAAAAAAATCACTTTTCTGTCTGATGGCAGGGGCTGATCCATGAATTCAAGATCGTGTGGGCACCAAAATTAGAAAAGTCCCAGTACCTTCTCTGGGGGTGACAATTTTACTTTAGAAATTTTAACATTTGACCAAAAAAGGTTCGGACACACAAAGAGGGGAGGCGGGATCTAAAACGTTTGAAAATTGGCGTATGTTACTCTACACATTGAATGTATATTTCTGTTCTAGGAGTGGGGTAGGGGTCTGGAATTATTTAATATCTGCAACGCCGTACATTGGACATTGGTACATCGACGTGTGAACTCAAGTTAAGAATGTGTCAGATCCCAGGCAAGCAGCAACGTAACAAGAACGTTCTGCGACTGTACGTTTTTAAATGGTCTGAGACCTGGCCAATTTTCACGTAATAATAACGTTATTTTAGATAAGGTTTAGACTTACTGAAAAAGAACGTTATAATAACATTCTATTTTGGTAAAATTGAGACCAAACTAATAAAGAATGTTATAATAACGTTATTTTAACGTAAAATAATGTTACAAGAATGTCACAACAACGTTCTAGTGTGATATTGCAATGTTAGGTTCTAATGACGTTTTTGGGTGCCCTCAAAAGAACGTAACAAGAACCAAACCATAAACAGAACGTTGCTGCAACGTTATTATAACGTCATATTCTTGCTTGGGATGCAGTTTATTTGGGGGGAATTTTCTTCTTATCATTCAAAGAGTAATTTCAAGTCATAGGTGTTGATCTCTATATGTTTTCTCAGTGGCATCACATTAATGCAATATCTTAATTTCATCAACATGGTTGGAAATTTCATCTTACCCCTCAATTTTCATTAACACTCATTATTTCACTACATCCAGAACGTGCATCATTATGTAATCCATGAAAAACAAATCTCAACACCGAGAACTCTTCGAATTACCAAATAACCGCTTAAAAGAAGCTGTCCTATTTCCAAAGCCAAGCGTCTGTTGAAAGTCCCAGCAGCAGAAGCCTGCACCTTTTAGTTCCAGCCCGGATTTAACACTCTGGGATAAGAAACCCCCAGCTAGGTGTTTTAATGAGGGGGATTAGGCCTGCTGCTCCCACCCCCCTACCCACACCCACTAATCCAGCCCAATGAGGGAACCCATCTACAGCCACTCCCGTCTGGGTTGTCTTTACCAACTGGCGGTGGGGAGGGGCTATTTGGTCTCCAACCTGCCCAGGTGTGTGTCAAAAAGTTAAGAAGACGGGTCCTTTTTCAGTTTCAAATGAGTGAAATGAGTCAGAAAATTCCACTCGAAACAGGTGTGAAATTTGCATTCTCACTCAATATGGGTCATGATAAAACTAAAGAAATTGCTAGCAAAATATAGCTGTAAATGGAGGACACGATGCCCGCTCCTAAATCTGCCGTTTAAGATGACTATTACCATGATTAAATCAACAAGTATGGAGGACTTTGGGAATGGGGTGCACCTAGGCTAGTAATTATACCTCATGCATCCTTCTTTTGTGCACGTCTCTTAAATGAGAGGTGAAAGGGGGAATTAGACTAGTTAAATCATAATAGATCTATACGTCACCAGGTCACATATAATAGCTGAGTTATTCTACTCCTTTTTCTCCGGGATCGCTGTCTCGATCCCTTCAGGATCGGTCAGCCCCGGAGTGTTGACTTGTTCATTTAGGCAGAGAACCCCATTGAACTATAGTGAAAGTCTCAGGTACCAGCTTCAGATTCTAGACCTGTTGGCAGAGCCAAACCAAATATACGGTGAAGATTGTAGGTTTAACATAGGAGTTCTATGGTATCTAGGTCGCCAAGTCATCTGCTTAGAGATTGATGCATGTCCATATTTGGTCATATCAAACCACTGCACTGGTGGTCCCATCAGAAACTAGGTCAGGGATGTTGGTGTGGCGACCCACCTGTGGGAATTTGTGCTACTTGGGGCTTAAACAGTGACAGGAGGTGTTGCACCTAGTCCCGTGAACCATAGGGGACCAACCTGTAATACATCTACTACACACTAGAGGGGATTTGGCTGGGCTGATGACAGACTCAGTGCCGTTTCGAAAAATAATTATTTTGGGCATATCCAGCCCTTCAAAATGCTAATCATGTGTAAATCTGTTCTCCTATCTCTGAGGGTCCTATATTACATATGGTGTGATAGTTTTAGGTTTAGAAGTGTTTGCAATTGAATTCAAATGTTCCCTTTCACCATTGCCTGGTAGACTGTAATAATGTCTGTTTTCGGTAGTTGTTTGCAGAGAATAGAAATGAAAATGGGTCACAGACAGACTATTACAGTGTCTGATCAGACCATGCGGTCGGGGAGCAGATAAAGAAACTCTGATACATCGAATAACAAATCCTGAATGATATTCAGATCAAACACATGAATTGTGGAGGATTTACATATTCTGACACATCTACATAATATCTTATGGTTTGAATATTTTAGGTATGGACATGTTTGGAAGAATATTTTACAGATAGTAAGGAAAAAAGACAAGCCTTTAGGGCTAGATGACAGTGATTCAGAAAGGCACTGTCATGCAGGCTCCGAAGAGAGTTATCTATTCCTTATCCAGCCTATTCCTTTCTTAAATCTGCTGCACCAAGGGTACGTAAGTACCTACTGTATCTATAGACCGAGGATCTTTTCTTCTAGTTGGGGATGGTGGGACTCAGGGTGGCATACGCATCTTTTGATTTAATTCGATCGATAATTCGCCCGATAATTCATTTTCCATACCTCAGATTTGATTGATCTATTTACTATCATATATGCAAAATAAAGACGAATAACCCGGAGTTTTTCGGTTTTCAAACCGAATCTGAATCTATAAGATCCACCTGGGACCTTGTTTGTCATGTCATAAGATACTTATATTGTCACGATTCTGATGGTATGTTGCACACTATTGAATGAACCTACATGTATAATGAATCTCTGACAGCGAATTTCATTGAAGTTCTTAATAATTAATAGGAATATTCTTTTGAAAATCTGTCTACCTTCTCAATCTTGCCATTCTTTTATCCCATATTTCAGACATCATTCTGGTATGGGCCCAAGGCATGTCAAAAGCCCATCTCCCCTCACTTCCCCATACGTGGGTGTCCTTGTAAATCAAGTGAACAGCCTTAAGTAGGTACGACAGCACACATTTCCCCCGCTGTCAGTACAGGGGATACCCTCATTAAAGTTAATTACCCTAAACCTTACCGTTTTGATCGATGGGACCACTGAGTTAAACAAACACCAATTAATCATCTGAATCAAGTGTAACCTTTTAACACTTGATTAATATTTAAGTATTCATAATTACCGCCATAAAATGTGGTTTTACTGCTAATGAGAAGACGCCTGGACACTCCAGCAGGGATGGTCCGCTGATTTGACATGACCTTGATCTGACATTGAACTGTCCTTGACGTGACCTTGAACTTCTACTCTAACTAATTAACCCAATTTCAGATTACACAGAGTCCCCCCTGTACCTAAATAAGTGGGCAATTTGCCTGTCGCCTTGCTTCTGTCATGGCTATAAGGGAGAGACTTGTTAAATTCTCATTATCTGACAAAGAGGCTTCTTGGGCGTCTCGCCTATCCACTCTGTATTATCTAAAGTTGTGTCAATGTGTCTTTAGAGAGGCCTAGATTTACAGCATAGAGAGCAGAAGGCATAGCTTATAAGAGAGAAGCATCAGTAATCTGCCTACGTGTGATGCAACCTTTCACAATACTACAACTTCAACTACCAGGAGGCCTTAAAATGCGCTCATAATGCACAATTTGCGCATTTTGAGGCTTGTCTGTAAAGGATATCATTTGTGAAGGACACAGAATTAGATATTCTCACGAGAAAGTAAATCCGAATTCTCCTTATTAGACAGTTGACATCAAGAGAAAATTGTAAACTAATTCTATTTCGTGAAATATTCATAATGGCAGAGAACACCTAGTGAGGGAGGACACTGGTGGAATAATAAACTAGTCCGAATCCAGAGAGTCCATGTTTTAACCAAATGTTCTGTAGTTCAATAGTGCACATTGACATTCTTGCCACGAGCATACCGCGCAGAACATTTTCCTTATCAGAGTTGATATTATCCTTGGCAGAGACTAATTAGGTGAAATAATTAGTGCCTTCATCTTCTATTCGGTGACAGCATAACGAATTAACACCTCATTATTCAGGAGTACCGCTGAAACAGCACCCCGAGACCTTGTTTAAACTGTATGTGCGTTTGAACTCTCATACGCTGCCGTTTCATAACAAGACTCTTGCATCTGCAATATTAAATCTATAAATATATACAAGTGAATACATAATTTATATGATCATATATGTATATTTGCATACATGTTTATAAATACTTACAAATAATATATGCAGCAAAAAGCGCTCACATTATGGGTGGGACATTCCATTAGTATGTTCGGTTTGATGAAGGATGTTAATGTAAATAAGATTGGACTTAGTACCTTACATAAACACGAATAACTTAACGTTATTTACTCCAGGGCTACTTTTCTATATAACATAAGTGAAAGAAGAGAAATACTAAGAGACAAAAAGAAATACATGTTTTTAGATGTCATTACTCGCGCTTTCTCCTATTATTTTTCCACAGTCCATTTCTGGATGAATTGTCCTTGACAGCGAGGGGTTGTTATTACAAGAAAAAAGCCTTTTGTGTGGATTACATTCACACCGATGACAATTAGGGCCGGATCTGTCACTTGAAATACTCGATCGGATGTAAAAGGCAGTAGTCTGTAATAACTGACACCCAGAGAAACCTGAACACCTTTTATGGACTGTCGCCATTCCCTCGGGTTATCATTTCCAGCATTGTGGCTTGTATGTAGCCGGGACGGGTTTTGTGTTCTGGAAGTCCCATTTGCCCTGGCCGACGCTTCTGTCTTGGACAGCTTAAGCCCCATTCGCCCTGGCCAATTTTTCATTCGATCCGAGATATAATTGCGATCTCCTTCTATTTAGAATAGTCAATTCTAGAAAATATCGTTGTGGTTTACAAAGGACCTTTTAATGTACAAGGTTATGTTATTTTTTTTAGTCAAAATTATATTTTTGTCATGCTTGCAAATTTAAGATCACAGTGAAAAGTTGGCCATGGCAAACAGGGCTTCAGATACATTATTACATGGAGACGACGATATTCTAGGGGTCGATAAAATGACCGCATGCCATAGAAAATTGAAGACATTGCATTCAAACTTACAAAAGAGGGCCCTTACAATTGCAGCCAATCATCACAAGTACATCTACCCCGTTATCGATCAAAATTCAAACGATTCGATCCAACATGTCGCCGGGGAAGGAGGTGACCAGAATATTGAGTTGAATATGAAGTAACTGGCCACAAATTAACACATTCATGTTACTGAATCTAATTTTTGTTGTGGCGGTGCACATTGTATGTGAACTAAAATCTTAGGAATATAAAGAAACAATGTCATTTTCACTACCACCCACAAATGGTGCCTTTTTCATGTCCGGTGCTCCATACCAAGAAAATGGTGAAAAAAGAAGCGTTCCTCAATGGCTGGGAAAGAGACCTTAAGCTGAGAATAATCTGATTGGGAGAAAGGCCCAGACAAAACGAACGTTTGTTTTGTTAAAAAAAATGGCTCACTCACTTCTTTTTATATTAAATGCATTTGCTGGGAGAGTGATTTTATCTGGGTATTTAATACAGACACCTTTTTATTTCATTCACTACCAGAGAAAAAAGATACGGCTTCAGGAAGCCTTTAAAATATCCCCCAATACAGCTGTAAAGTACGAAGGGATGTTTTCAGGTAGTAAAGTGCTTTTCTGTCCGTTTGCATAGATCTTGTGCAGGCGTGTTCACTTTTAGGTGATCGCTATGTGCTTATTATAACCACATGGTTATTAAGGAAACGTGAAATTTGTTAATTCTGAATAATGAAAATAGTTTATTGTGATGTGGGGAGATTATTCATAACAGATATGGCCTGAATATGGTTTTGTGTGATTATGAAAGGTGACTATAACAAAGATTTTGAATTGATCACCAATAAAGCGGCCAGTCCATTTTGGTATGTCTTCTGCACAACGTCTATAATGAACAATGGCGTACGAATTAGCTGTAGGCAGGCTATACCTCATCACTTCTACTTTCTATTACAAGGATAGTATTTAGAGAGTATTTTAATTTGCTGCTAATTTGAGTTATGAAATCAATTTTAGGGACGTCAGAAATTGCTAGACTTTTGCCATAAGGGAAAAACTAGATACTAAGGTAGGGCCTCTAAAAACGAACACTCTAACACATGAAGAATCAAACATTTTAAGTCTGGAATGACAACATGGACATCACATAGAAATCTGTAAAAGTATACGTTTTTGTAACCAACTCCAAAATAGGATAACATATAATAGTTGATATTGATGTCTAACATAATATAAACCCACACGTAATATATGCTTTTATCTGTTCCACTGTGCGGTACTTGCTTGCGGATCCCTGGAAGAAACGCAAGCAAGCTGCCGCTATCTTGCTTGTTGTAGGGTACCGCAAGGTGGAATATAAATACTTGCAGCACTTACTTGTGGCACATGCTTCTGGTACTTGCTAATTTATATATATATTCTCTGGAATACCAGCAGTCCCAGATACCAAGATGTTGGTATCAAAACCACAAATTCCTTGCTAACTAAAAATAGCAACCGCAAATACCAAATACATCATAGCGGAATATAGCCTTTAACCACCGTACAGGCTATACATCTCTGGGGCCTCCCAACCCACCCACCTCCCACCCACACCCTGAACAAACCACAGACTAATTTAATTCCCAATTTCCCCCAAAACGTGACCACAATTGATAGAGCTAGCTGCTACCGCGACGGTGGTCGCTCTGAAATAGAGCCTGTGAAAAAACAATTTGCAGCTTTTGTTGAAGAGACGGATCGGATAATTGATGAAGACTGGTGTGATTCGTTTTTGTCTAATTACGTTTTTTCCCTCGCCTCTCCCCCTGCTGCGGCGTGTGCCGGGGCTTGGCAGTCGAACGCGCCCGGTAGTGTTAGTTTTATTAACGCTGCAAACTCACACTGCCGGCTTAACCGAGAGGGGTTAGGAGCAGAAATAACGGGGATTTAGTCAGATAACGTGTCGAGATAACATTAAAACAGGCAAATAGCGAAGTGCGTGTTAGTTTTAGAGCTGTTAACGTGTGTGAGTTAAACGACATGGACGCATTTACTGGAGCATCAGCTTTCACGGCTGTCACACCATCTTACCATTTAGATGTCTGAGCTGGAATAACCGTATTTCATGGTTGCATGTCTCAAAAAGTATTTTCCCCTTTGCTCATTAAGGTTTCGTGCAGGCTATATCGTGATATTCTAGGCGGTCCATACAATATGATATCGGCATTATCTTTCTGTCCCAATGA
Source organism: Lepidonotus clava (assembly GCA_936440205.1). Taxonomy (NCBI): domain Eukaryota; kingdom Metazoa; phylum Annelida; class Polychaeta; order Phyllodocida; family Polynoidae; genus Lepidonotus; species Lepidonotus clava. Next base: position 36,519,492 of record OW387144.1, on the reverse strand, counting down.
ACACTCTGCCATTTTGCCCCTTTCTGAAAAGCCCAATATGCCCTGGCCATCGTAGGTCTCTCCCGGGAGGTCTCTGCGATCTGCGAATGTTTGGAACGTTGGATTATCGTAGCCCTTTCTGACCTGGTCACTTGCAAAGTTATTCAACATGTTGAATATTTTCATAGAGAACTTGTGTGGTTCTAGATCAGATCGCTTGAGAAAATGATCGCAAGGCAGTTGCCTTCTCAGTATGAATGCTATGCATTCAATTTCGCTCGCTTGCAATCGTTTTGTCACACCTGAGTTTATTTACGAATGCATGAGGTAGATTTTCGAGGGTCTCTGCGACAGGAAGATAGGCCAGGCTGCAAGGGGCTTCAAAGAGCAGTCTCTGCACTGTAGCAGCCATTGTTCTAGCCAAAGTGGCCTGGATAGCACCAGCGAAAATAGCCAGACTACTTTTTAGCTGCAGGGCGTAGTGATCTTGACGGTGCATTTTCTACCTGAATAGCAGAGTCTGGTCCCACGGACTATTTTCCTGACGTGGAGGGAGTTATCGCTGCAGAATGTCCTAAAGCATTCAAAGGATTGGCTCTACCACACAACGCAAGGATTGTTTATCTATCCTATATCATGACACCAACCCTATACCTTCACCATTGTCCAACCCTCTCAGAAATTGGTGAATAAAAGATCTGTTATTGCACTAGAAGCCAATCATATATATGTCTATAAATACTAATGCCAATATATATGTGTGTCGTTAGTAAAAGGTTTCATCATTTTAATGCGTAATTGATATAGAATAAATCAGACCTTTACAGAATGTGGCCACAGTCAGGCTAAATCCCTTGACAGTATGTTCAAACTGCAGGGCAATAGAAATCTCCCTGTGCCCCCTTGATTTATGTATAATATGCATAATCAATGTGGTCAAAAGCACTTAATTGTTAACGCCAGTTCTCCGTTATTCATCCTTAAAGGGTTCCTTGCACATAATTTTACACAATGCTATTTTCTATGTATTCCACTTCACTTATGTATTCTAAAAATGTTCCAAATAAAAAATATGCAAAATGTCAGGATATAAGTCAATCATTCAGAAAAGAAAATAAGATTTGGGAATTCCCTGAATTTTGGGCTTTAAGTACTCCCCTTGGTACGTCATAATAATGGGAATTCCCTTTCAAAATAATTAGGGACTCCCAGGTTAATAAATTAATGTAGGTGAGAAGAAAAAATAATTAGTAATAGCTTTCATGTAGCCTAATTCAAATATTTTATACTTAAGTACAATTTCCTATCTATGCATTTTATATGATGGGGGATTCCTTTTTTTTAAAGCTGGGGATTCCCAATTACTGTCCTTGTGACGTCCCAAATTTGAGGATTTCCCTTTAAATCAGGTAAAGTAGACAACATTTTTAATGTTCCCTGACTATGTCTACAATTGGAATTCCCTTTAGATATCTGTATTATTGTTAGTTGTTGACCCAAATAATATGCTCAAAAGATTTCATTGGAAAATATTAAACCTGCAATTATGTGCAAGGATCCCTTAAAGCACATTCTTAACACCGACCTTGCTCATTAGGTGGTTATTCTTCAAGACGTGTTTTAAATAACCACAACAACTGGATTGCAGATACGACGTACTATCGTCTACAGTTGTAGCTTATTACTATTGTATGGGTATGTGCATCGTTAAAGTTTTTGATTTTGACTACTTGGATAGTTCCCTTAGATATACTATAGGTGCAGTGAAATGAGTCGTCAAGGTATATATGCCAATGTAAAGAAACTAACCTCTCCCCAAAGCCTCTCGGGGGCTCTAAATAGGGAGGAGGATGCTCGACACTTTCATATTGATTGTGAATTATTGTGAAGGAGCCGCCGGAAACCTTGTCCATTTTATAGGACAGGATTCTATGGTGACGGATTAGAGATGTGAAAAGTGCGTTACCTGAGTGGTGCGGCAGTCTATAGCATTCTAAACCCTTCTCTTCAAGATTCTCCAGACTCATATCCGTAGGCCACTAACTTCAGAAGACGGCACCTAGTCTATCATAGTATCAGATATCAATCGTCTAGGCCATAACAATATACTGGCCCTTTTCAATCACATTACGTACAATCTCATCTCCTTTGTAGACAGCACCATGGGTGGTGGGCAGCTTTTAGGTTAGAACAGACTACACTGTCAAGGCTGTATTCCACGATGCGCTATATGGGACTTGGGTCCCCTGTAAGTAGGAAGGCCGAAGCGCAAGCTTGAAGGGTTCCTTGCACAGAAATTGTTAAACGACTATTCTTTATTTAATTAACTTCACTTCGGTATTTTCAAAATAGTTTAAAAGAAAAAATGGAAAATATTGAAGTATTAGTGAATTGTAAAGGAACGATAATACAATTTGGAAATTCTCTTATTTCTGGGCTTTCATTTCTGTCCTTGCTACGTCATAATAAAGGAAATTCCCTGTCAAAATAACTTGGGAATCTCATGTAACTGAATGAATCTAGGGGAGCAGAAAATTAAAGTGCTTATAGCCTGGATGTGGCCTGATATAGAAATGTAATGCTTCAGCTAAAATTCCTTTCAATACATTATTGGGAATTGAGGATTCCCTTTATTTGAAAGCTGGGGATTCCCAATTAATGTCCTTGTGACATCACCTACTAGTTATTGATGCATTTTCCATGCTCAAAGAATTTCATTGAAAAATATTTATTTGTTCATTATGTGCAAAGGAAACTAAGCCCAATAAGACACATCATAGTAATGTTATTATGGTGAGAAGAAGTACATCTCTTGGCATTTTGGTAAGATTCTCTATCATAATCGTATATTCATTTTGTTCTTGTTATATCCTTGTTTTAAACATATACCGTGAAACATCAGATAATTAGCAGAATATCCAGCACTATTGCTATCATTGAATTAAAAAACATCATTCATATTTAGTATGAACATGACAAAAGCCTGTTACATACATAATAACCTTAGTTACACAGATGACTTCACCTAACAGATGGTGGTGGTAAAAGTGGCCAACAATTAGAAATAAGGATGCTATATTATATTTCCCGTTATACATGGCGGCAACCGATAACTACCATGATAGCAAAAAAAATCTTAAATGCTTTGATCTCTCTGGGATTTCAAGGCCCATTAGGATTTTGTCCGTCGGGCCGCCTATTCACTGGGATTTCCCTGATGGCTGGAAAACAGGCCTATCTATTCCCTAATTATAGTTGTTTACATAAACGCCAAAAGAAACGTGATGGCTGGGCGACACAACATCCGAGCGCGCATGCGCAGTCAGTCCACTTTTAACTATCTGTCTGGGAGATAGTAAGGCTGCAGTAGGTAGTGTTTGATGTAGCAGGTTTTCCTTTTGGACCGGTCTTAAAGGAGATCTAATAAACACAAACTTCCTTCACATATCTGCTTGTTAGGGAAAAAGGACATCTGGAAGTCATATTCACCCCTCGGACATACATCAGGAGAAAACCCGTCCAGCTTCCTCCTGGCTCTGACCTTTTTTTGGAGAATTAAACAAATCTTTCAATCAACGGAAGCATTTTCAACGAAAATCTTAAATTGACACTTTGACATATCAGTCAAGAAATTGCTGCCATGTATTCAATATGTAATTCCAGTAAATGTGGCCAAAGTGTGGGGTTAGGGGGGTGCCGATGAAATCAATTATCAGAGGACTGGAGGCCTGGAGGGCTGGAGAACTAGAGGGGTGGAGGGCTGGATGGATGGAAGACCTGGATTGCTGGAGTGCGTGGGGGTTGGTTGGTGTGTGTTGGAGTGTTGGAGGACTCTGGGCTGGATAGTTTGAGAGCTGGAGATGTGGAGGGCAGGAGGGTTGGTGGGTTTAAGGTCTGGAGGGCAGGGGCTGGAAGGTTGGAGACTAAAAGGTATGAATTAGAGGGTTAGGGGCTTGAGGGTTGGATGGTTGAGGGTTAGGGGCTTGAGGGTTGGACGGTTGAGGGTTAGGGGCTTGAGGGTTGGACGGTTGAGGGTTAGGGGCTTGAGGGTTGGACGGTTGAGGGTTAGGGGCTTGAGGGTTGGACGGCTCGAGGGTTGGACGGCTCGAGGGTTGGACGGCTCGAGGGTTGGACGGCTCGAGGGTTGGACGGCTCGAGGGTTGGACGGCTCGAGGGTTGGACGGCTCGAGGGTTGGACGGCTCGAGGGTTGGACGGCTCGAAGGTTGGACGGCTCGAGGGTTGGACGGCTCGAGGGTTGGATGGCTCAAGGGTTGGACGGCTCGAGGGCTGGAAATCTGAGGGGGTGGAGGGATACAGTGCTAAGGGGCTGGAGGGCTGGTGATTTAGAGGGCGGGATGGCTGAAGGTTGAGAGGGACACCGGCCTTGAGGACTTGAGGGATTGAGGGATACCTGGAAAGGGGAGGGCTCGAGGGCTAGAGGGTTGGTGAGTTAGAGGGCTGGACGGCTGGAGATATTGAGGGTTGGAGAGTTAGATGGCTTGAGGCCCCATCAAAAGGCCCATTTATGTGGCTCCTCCTGCCAACTACCTCCTCCCCCTCTCCGACCTACCCAAGCCTGGTGGTGACTACCCACACTGAGGGCTTTCCAGGCCTCCAGGGACGGCCCACTTATTAAGGTCCTTAGCGCCTCCTTCTCCCCTCGCCCTGCCCCACTCAGAATGCCTCTCACCTAACTACCTGCTCCCCGCCCAGTCCCCAGGGAAAACCTGCCCCAATACCCACAACTTTGAGTTTCTTTAAGAGTTATGAGCAGGGCAAAGGGGTTCTTTAAATTGAAGTTGGAATGACCTCATGGCACTGTGAGAAAGGGGCTCTTCTAAGAAAGTGGGACATTCACGTGCTTGAAGAATCTACCTTGCCGACTATTTAAGTGAGAAATTATGACTAACTCTGATAGTCACTGATGTATACGAATGATGCAGTATTGTTGTGTTCCAATACACCTGCACAAAGGTAGAGAGTAATTCACTTTGCGCATATAACTAATTGTATAGAGATATAATGAAGAGAATGTCACCAGTTGCATATAAGGGAAGTAGAGAAAGTATTCCAAATTATATGAATTACCATATCATATAGTATAAATATAGCATGAGCTGCTGGTAGGTGTAAATATACCTGTTGAGCAATAGCAGACAGGGCACATACCCCAGGGAGGGTCAATGCTTGGGAAAATCAATACCAAACTGCTATATATTGGGAAGAACTTATGGGTACAGCGGAGAACACTATTACTGTTTGGACAATACGAGTCTTAAGGATTCGAAGGGGTTTAGATAGCTATGAGTAGAAAGGACATCTGATAACTGTTGAAGGTATTACTGTGTTACAGCTGGATGTAAGATCAGGCGGACTCCTAGGAGAAAGCTTACTCTTCATCGATTGGACTTGTGATCTTAGGAATATTAACCATCATCGTACTGGCTTTGTACGCATCTGAGTGATCCACGAAATAAACCTGACTTTCAGCCAAGCGTTGTTCGCGTTGTGGAAATGAACGCCCATCTCGTGAACTTAAATACCAATTGACTAGCACTTACAGAAGAAGTGATAAAGGCAATAACGTTAAATATTATAAGAACAGTTCCCCAATTATTAATTAACCACATAATAACAACTAGCGTTCACACCCTCTAAATATTGATCTTCAAATCAATATAGGTCTTTAAATATATGTAATTATGTAATTTAGATAAACATCACACCAGGCATATAGAGAAGGGCAATGAACTATCCTTGACAATTGCCTTACCTGTTCCAGGATGCTCACGTACATCATATGAAATATCCATTTTAATAACGACTTTCTCATCGTACCATAATACATCAGAATGTACATACTATATAGCTCATAACTCGGCTGTAGACCTCTGACATTTCATAGGTCTCATGACAACTGCTAACTGACTAATTAGGTCTTCATACGCTTAACCATAAAATAATAAGCCTGTGAGTTTTCATTAATTTAGCAGGTCAGGTGATTTACATGACATCCTGGTGGCTAACCATCACGACTATAGTAATATGCAATATAACAGAGCCATACATAAAACAGCGATATTAGACCCTCCGCCAGACTCAAAGACAACATTGTTGTTGGAGGCAAACTTTTTATGAGTGCCATAAAGCATGGCGGTGGTGATGTTGGCCATATACAGTGATTTATACCTTATCACATAACACCGACCCCCAACGTGTGGCAGTCCATCTTCATCATAGACGTCACTGATGTTATGGGAACATTGGGCTGTTTATAACAGACACTATACGTCTGGGAAGCAAACTGCAGAGTTCATGGCTCAAGCAAAGTTTATCACTCGCTTTGCCGAGGAGCGGTACGTACAAGGGATGGTGCGTATTGACAGCCTGTATGTACCGCTACTCGTTTGGGTGATAAAATATAGGAGACCCTTAGGGGCCATCCTTGGGTAGCAAGACAGACCTGGGCTTCACCCTTGGGCCATCCTGCGTCCTTCAGCGACCCTTTGACATCCCCCGCGGGTCTTCTTATATTGATACAGCAAGTAGTTGTTCTGTTCAGTGGCGGATCCAGGATTTTGAAAAGGGGGGGAAGTGCTGTTGTAAAAAATCTTCCCTAGTGACTTTTTGGGTAATTTTACATTAAAAAGATCTAAAATTTGCCAAAAAAGGAGTGGGCGTGTGCCTCGTGCCCCCCCTAAATCCGCCACTGGTACTGATTATTGTACATCTACTTTATAAGATTCAATGTGTAACTGATATCAGACATCTCATTGAAAGTGTAGATGACCAATGTTCCCTTTTTATATTCCAGGTGAGTCCGTTTGCCATCTTTAGTAAAAAAAACACCATCAGTAGGTAAGTCAAGCTGTGTAACTAGTGTGTGACCTATCCTGATCAGAGTCATCTCTCCTGAGGGGAGAATCGTGTCCTCCACCGTCTCGTGACCTGTCTTTTCTTACCTCTACTACAGAAGAAACGTTGGTGGAAGTACATCATAAAAAGTAGGGGTGTTATGGCATTATTTCATAACCTTATTACTGTGCTGTGTTTTGACTTCCTCGACAGTAGTATGATTAGTCCCCAACCAGCTTGTCGTTATGGGTATCAACTTACTGTCATCTCACTGGGGTCTCGCATGTCATGAACAGTTCCCCTGTGATTTTAAGATGGTTTCACTTGTGCTGTTTGGTTGTTTGTTGATGAATTAGAATATAGACTACATGATGTTACAGTACAACGGCCAAAAAGTAAAGCTGAACAGAATTTAGAGGAAGGAAGATGGTTATAAAATGCTGTCATAAGCACTTTACACTTGTTAAAGAAATGTGTATCATAGAGGGATAATGATAAATCTTGTGAATTCATTATAATTTTACGTCATTCGGTCCCTCCTGGCCAACCATTCAAACAACCATAGGGTATCGTTGACATGTATAAGGCATTAAATTTTATTGCATTATAGAACACCTGTGGTTTCTCGACATAACTTGATACATGTAGTACTTCAGACAATCATTTTGTGGTCTACAGTTAACATGTTATATGTAATACAAAAGTTAATTACATAAACCAAGCAATATTGATAAAAAAGAAATACTTTGTTCAAGGTTGGATCAAAGATCCATACAATCTAATCAGTGAATGATAAAGCAACCCCTTAGCATTTGGGCACCAGGTTTGGGCCTCTTCTTACAAAAACAGAAGATAAATCTGCCACACTTCTAAGCCCAGTATACCCCAGGGTCTCAGAATACCAGCCCAATGACACCAGTTCTTTAGGCCCTTTGTGAAGATAAGACCTCACAAGTTAGAGCAAAAGAATTTTTATTCACTGAACAGGGTGGATCCAGAGATTCTGAAAAGGGGAGGGGGGCGTGTTAGGACGCTATCCTACAAACAGATGCTATCCAACAAATGTTTGTGGTTTAGTGACATTTTGTAGGATAGCATCCCCACAAGATGCTAAGCTACAATCAGATGCTAAACCAAAAATATTTTAAGGATAGCGTCTTTCCAAAAATAGGCACTAAGCCATAAATATTTGTAACTTAGCATCTTTTTGTGACTTAGCATCACTACAAGATGCTAAGCTACAAAGAGATCTGCTAAGTCACAATTATTTGTGGGATGGCATCTCTACACAAAGCTATATTAAACTATTATACAGCAAAGTTACTTTTTCTGTGGGATTGATAGGGGGTGTCAGGTCTTCAGTTTTAGATTCGTATACATGTACACCCTGTTACTTTGTTTTCAGAAAAATAAATATGAATATGAATAAAATTTGACAGGTTGATTGATTGGTAAAATCTAGCAACAAGACCTGTGATCAAAATGGTGGTATTTCATAGTCATAAATAGCCTTATGCTCTAATAAGTAATGTTATTGGTGTGATTTAATTTTCATAAATGTATAATATATTTGTAAAATCAACAAGAAGCAAATGCCTATCAAAGTTCCGATCGTTGGAACGATCGATGTTCGCCCTTAACATAACAATGGACATTTCATTGTGTTTGAAAGGTAATTGAACGAAATGTCAATATATCTAATGTATGTAATCTATAGCAATGGTCATTCCTCAATAAACTGAAGGCCTTCCTACAACCTGAAGGCTATATGGGCTATGAGTAGTGATCACCACCACCACTCCTGCTGTCACACACAACTCAGGGAGGGGCTTAGTCCCTGCACCGACCCACCTAGACCTGCCAACCTGCAGGTGACAGTGGAGGTCCTAATGTGGAGGGGTGAGGGTTGATTGGCTCAAATACTGGTTATGTAACCCACTTCTGGCTTCTCAAACTGCACCCTCCCCCACCCCCACTCCTTGAACTGAGTTCAAGGAGTGGGGGTGGGGGAGGGTGCAGGGGAGAGGCCTGCCCACTCAATAACACTTGATGCACACTAATTGTCCTTGCTTACAAATGCATGCTGGTGGACAAAGGCCTGCAGTTACTTGTATGTAAGATTGTGTAACCGGGCATCAGATCAAAGCCCAAATACCTACAAAAGACATGACTGATTAAGTGAGCCCTTCCCATAAGCTACAATACTAAAAACTATAATTAAGGGCTCACAAAAAGCTTAGTCCTATGTCCTCTAGGAGTTTGCAGTACTAGTACACCTCTTACAGTTATGTCTTACATGATACGGAACTATTATTATGTATTGGACGACAGCTGTTAGACGGAGGAGACTGTGATAGGAGCTAGCTATTATCCGAAGGCACATCAGTAACACAAATGAGACCTTAACTTTAATGGATAATTAACCTACTATAGTTCAAAATATCTGTAGGATAGCATCCATTGGTAGGATAGCATCTTGTTGGATAGCATTTGATTGTAGCTTAGCAGCATATGGGTGCTGCCAACTGACAAAGTGCTTTGTGGTTTCGTGTATGTTTTCATGATAGCGTACCGACAAGGATGCTAAGTGACAATTAGGTTGTATTTGTGGGATAGCACCCATTTGTGGTTTAGCGTCCTAACAGGGCGCCCTTATGTAAAATTTTCCCTCAGACCCTCTGGGACCAAGAATTTTACATTAACAAAATCAAAATTTGGCCCAAAACAGTTGGGGGTTGGCTTCCCCCTGCAATCCATTCTAAATCCGCCACTGCTGTTGATCTGTTTCCATGACACAAGTAAAGAAACACAAACACAGCTGTTTCTTGCTGAGCAGA